>JANAVB010000800.1:714349-1136849 GCA_029216955.1 Iris pallida | reverse complement strand
CTTGGTTTGTTTTCTTTTTTTTTCTCTGATTCTTGTTAAGTGAAATTGGAACAAACTGACCTTCAACAGACCAGTTCTGACTCAAGGGACCTTTGAAATCTAGCTAGGACTCAATGTGTGCACCGGGCCGGGCAGCCCGACCTCCGACTTTCCCGACCCAGTCAAAGCCGGTCTGGCCCGGTCCGAGTCCGGTTAATGACCAGGATCGTTCCGACCCATCGACAAACCGGTCCGAGCTGGATTGTGCTCCCGGACCTGAAAGCCCGAACCGGCTCGGCCCGGTTTGACTACGGGTAGGGCTGCAAATGAGCCAAGCCGTTCGCTAGCTGCTCGAAACTCGGCTCGATAAAAGCTTGTTTGAGCTCGGTTCGTTTAGTAAACAAGCTGAGCTCAAGCTTTATTTTCGAGCTTGTTTAATAAACGAGCTAAGCTCAAGCTTAGAAGTACTCGGCTCGTCTGAGCTCGCGAGCTGGCAAGTTTATGAGCTTGCGAGCTGGCTCGTTTAGAAGTTCGTTTAGGAGCTCGTTTGTTCTTTGTTGAATTCTAATTATATATATTTGTGTGCATTATATATTTATATGTCCTTAATAATTGATATTAAGACACATTTTTAATTAAATTTCTTATAAATAAATTGTTAATATTACAGGTACTTGAATTCAAATCTAACTAAATTGAAATCGAGCTCGTTAAGCTTGAAATCAAGCTTAACGAGCTTGAAATAAAGTTGAGCGAGCTTGAAATCAAACTTAACGAGCTTGATTTTGAGCTTATCAAGCTTGAATCATGCTTGCTTATTAAGCTAAGCTCGAGCTCAAACCAAGCCAAGCTCAAGCTTAATATAAACAAGCTCGAGCCAAGCTCAAACTCTAAAATAAAAATTTTATCAAGCTCGAGCTCGAGCTTGAGCTCGATTAATTCTAGTCAAGCCAAGCTCAAGCTCACAAAAGCTTGGCTCATTTGCAGCCCTAACCGCGGGTCCAGGCCGGTCAAACCCGTCAAGCCCGACCGAGCTGACCCGGACCGGCCCGGTTGGCCCAGTTCAGCCGATTTTGAATTTATTTTTGTTTTTAAACATTGGGAGGCTAAAATGACCGTTTACCCCCCATTTTTCTTGCTGTTTTTAGATCGTTGGAAGGGTATTTTGGTCATTTTACTAAAAATGACAAAAATACCCTTATAAAAACTATTTTCTGGAGGTAAAATATGTCATTTTGCACCCTAAAAAAATATAAATAGACCAAATTTTATAAAAATTACACAACCATTTGTTTCCACTCTTACAAAATATTGAAGCAAAGCATTTCTCTGATGATTGAACAATAAGTTTCTGGGCTTTGAAGTGTAACTTCTTGGAGGCCAATGTGCAGTGTTATTGAGTTTTCAAATTCTACAAAAATTTCTGGAGTTAAACATCTTTTCCCTGAAGTTGACCTTCCAAGTAATTTTAATTTTAGAGAAAAAATTTTGTGCAATTTTTGACATTTTTGGGCAATTTTTGGCCTTTTTTTTCCTGTCTTTCTCTCTCTTTTTGGTGGATAACATTTTCTTTCTCTTCTTTCTTTTTTTTCCTGCAAAATTTAGTTTTTAAAAACTATGGATACTACTGGTTCTAACCACCCTTAAGGAGGTGATTAAGAACAAAATTTTGCTTACTACGCCGTTTATTTAAAAATAATTCTATTCCAGATTTTGTGCCACAGACACAAGTGTCACCTCATGAAGTTAGGAGCATGGTTACAAATGTTTGTAACTAGGGAGAAATCCATTTTATGGCAATATTATGAAAATTATGTCACTGGTAGTGCGAGCACACCGGTTTTAGATCCCCAAAAATTGAAAACCAATTACTAAAGGTGCACAGTGTAAGAAATGTAAGAAAATATTTAAGTGAAAAGGAACGATGGCACGGACATATTGAAAAGATAATATGACACTTGTCATGGTAAGGACCCTGTACGCTAGGCAGTCATAGATAAGCATCGGCCCATAAGGATCTTCTGTAGGTAATTTTATTTATTCTTATACTCGTAACAAAACTGAGCTAACAATTTTTTTATTTGTGATGAACAACCTTTCACATTAGGAGAGAGTGACTGATATTATAAGTATGCAAGCGGTACTCTTAACACATGTTTTAATAATGTTTCTAGATCGACTACTAGATCAGAGGCTATCAAAATCTTTCAAAAGGAATGGACAGCTTTGAAGCAAAGCATCGTAAATGTTAGTAAGTTTGTTCTAACTTCTGATATATGAACTACAAAATAAAATTATGCTTTTAATTGTATCACGGCACATAATATAGATGAAAAGTAGATGTTGCAAAAATGTATTATTGTTATTTCCGAAACAGATCTTTTGATGGAAGATGGTGATCTCGAACTCTTATTTCCTGAGAGAAGAAAAATTCATTCCCCTAAGAGAGAGATGAATACTCGTTCTCAACCGAAGTTGATGCAACAAGATGAATTATCGCTCTCAACCAGAGTTGATGCAACGATATGAATAATCGCTCTCAACCGGAGTTGATGCAACGACTTTGCTGGGGTGATAAAGATCACTGTTGCTCAAAGCAAGATTTGTCTGATTGTGTGTCATGATCCGCACCCTGTGTAAGGGCACAGTGCGTAACAGCGCCCAGCCTACGTCGCAGAATCGGCGGTAGAACGCTGTACAAAGTTACTATCTAAACAACAACTCACGCAAATATATAATGTACTTGTCAAAACTCAACTCCGAACGGAGGACAAGTATAAGATATGATAATACTCAATCACAGTCTAAGCACAATATGATAACACAGAATCACAAAAGCTATACTAACTCCAAAACAACAACAACTCTAATAAACTACTAAAATAATAATATCTCAAACAATCTCAAAACAAAGTCAAGATCCCAACTTATTACAATATAAGTTCAATATGAAAGTCTAAAGCAAGTCTACTAAACTAATCTTCCGATCACTCTTGAGTGTCAAGGTCCAAGGTAGCTATACCGCCTCCGGATCCCAAGCAAGTAGGACAAGTGTGCTCATGACAAACATCTGTAATATTTTCAACAGGTCCAGTCATGATAGGAACAAGCACAACTCATATAGAAAACCCAAGTAAATAACAGAGAACTATAAAGCAGTTATAGACAGCTTTATTGATGAACATGGTAGTTTATATTCAGGTGATGGTATAGAAAAACAGTTAAGATACAAGGAAAGTAAGGTAACTAAAACAAGAGAAAAATCATGGCAATAAAAACTGTAAAATAAGATTCTAGCTGAACTAGAGTAACATGATAAGTCCAGACAGTAAATATAAGATAAGTGTAAATCCAATTTAAATCCAGTACGAGACAAATCTAATACAAGATGAATCCAGTATAAGATGATTCTAGTCAGTGATCAAGAATCCAGGTGAGGCCAGCTATATTCTAACAGTGTGTTTTAAAATATCGAGATCGACATGTAAACGGCTGTAGGTATCAGGCACATCACCCACTGATCAGGCGAGGGATGGCTATGCTTCTAGTAGATTCCAGTTTGGAGATTCTAGATTTAGGGTATGTCTACATGTCTTACTCAATATTTCCTCTCCCCGCAATACAAGTGAATCCAGAATTCGACACGAGAATCGAGATGAGTCCAGCCAAACATGATGATACCAGTAATGATTCTAGAATGATT
The DNA here is from genome assembly GCA_029216955.1 of Iris pallida. Taxonomy (NCBI): domain Eukaryota; kingdom Viridiplantae; phylum Streptophyta; class Magnoliopsida; order Asparagales; family Iridaceae; genus Iris; species Iris pallida. The sequence continues at coordinate 1,133,167 of JANAVB010000800.1, read as the reverse complement.
CCAGTAATAGAGGCCAGACAAGATGGTATGTGTGTTGCATACATAAATCTAGAAATATCCATACGTGTTGTAACAGAGAATCACATAGAACTAACTAGAACCGAAATACAGTAATTGACAAGTAATGAGAGAACTATCAGAGAATGTACTCGCATGATACCCTGTGCAACAGATGGAAATAGACATTTGAACCTGAGTCACAATGTCCTAAATAAATCAATACAGGTTATGATGTATCCAAAATAAGGTAAATAAAATCTATAATGCAATCTACATGATTCTAAGCCAATCTTGGTCAACTTTGGTCAACTCTGGTCAAACTAGGTCAACTCTAGTCAAACTACAAGTCTAACCAACAAGTCATATAAGACAAACCACTCTAGGCCTATATACAATATAGGTACAATACATACATACATATTCATTACATTCATTATTGCATACATAGATACTTGTATATCATTCATTCATATCCCATATACATGCATACTTCAGTTCATGCATTATATTCATTCACATATCATTAAGTTGCATACATATACTTATTTTTATTACATACATGTCATTCATGCATATTATATACTTACATGCATCTATACATTATATACATTGTATACAACATGTAAAAATAGAAGAGAAAAAAGGGAAAAAACTGAAATGGAAAGGGAAGGAAAAAATGTAAGGAAAAGGAAAAATACTGGACATATACATGCTTGCATCATATATTCTACATTACCATACATGCTATCATTATATATTGCATTACATTAGGTATACATTATGCATTCATATCTATCATTACATGTATACCTTGCATTCATATCTAGAATTCATTATATACTTTCATACATACATTGTATATCATTCTTTCATTCATGTATTTCTTACATACATTACATTGATTGCATTCCTAGATGCTTGCATTCAACCATATATATACATTAATGTAAAGAGAATACATATCATATATATATCATTTTGTTCATTTGACATATCATGCATTACATACTCTATATTCATTTAATATCAATAATACATAGACTCATAGGTTACACAAAATGCCTATGTCGTATAGTCACTCTTCTACTTAAAACTAATACTGTACCAATTGAGACTTCACTAAATTCTAGGATTAAAATATGTCGTAGCCCTTCGTGTTAGCTTTCCGAAACTTCAAACGGATCTCATTTTTGTTTCCGGAAGCTCTCAAAATCGCGAAAACACCGAAACACGTTTGTCTTTCGGACAGCTGACACTCAAATAATTTTACATAAAGTTCTAGAACGATTTTGGTTTATTAAAATATATATTTGGAAAGCTAACTTCGATACGGTTTTTAAAAAAAAGGGAAGATTAATCGGAGTTCTAAGCTAAAAGTTATGATATTTCTAAGTTGCTTTGGTTAATAAAAATGTGGATGAATATTATGACGAATTTGAGTTGTTTTGGACAAAAGAAACACTTGTAGGCCAAGATACTTGGATACCAACATGGGTATCCAAATAAAACTCATTCTAACCATCCTAACTAAGATCAATCCACTCTCTAACCATTCTAAAACTAAATTTAAATATCTATTTAAACTATTAGCAAATATACATACACATTGGGTGTCCTAATTTGGGATATATCAAGTAGGACACAAGACACATATCTAAAATCCTCAAGAGAGCTCCAAATGGCCTCAAATTTGAATTTAAATAGGGTACATGCATGGGGGTGGATCCTATGGTTTCAAAACTAACTAATATGCATAGAAAATCAATTTAGATGGTTGGTTTTACCTATTGGGAGTGGAATCCCAATGATACTCCCAAGGACACGGCTCCGGCACGAAGATCTTCCAAAAAGGACATTCCTCCTTGCACTTTGCTCCAAATCTTTGTTAGCACCCTCCCTTGTTAGTATGAGAAGGTTGGATGGAAGTTTTGGTGGAGGGATGTAAGGATTTGGAGATCAAATCAAAGAGGGAAGCTCTCTAATTTGGGAAATAACACTTTGTGAAGAAAAAGAGGCAAGATGGAATGAAATGAAAGGAAGGGAGGTTAACCTACCTATAGTGGCTGCCATTAAACCCTATTTGTGCCTTGGAGGAAAGCCCAATAAGGCCTCAACTAGTCCTCTTAGTTAATTTTAAGTTAGGTTCGAGTTTGGGATCAAAAGGGTTAAATTTAAACCTCTAACTTAACCAATCTAACAAGTGAGATTAGTCTAAACTTACTAACTTAATTAGTGGGGTTTGTGGACCATGACTAACTAATCTTGGGGTTCCTTCTAGAGTCTAAGCTACCCGGGTCACTAACAAAAGTTGGAACGAAACGAAACTCAAACCCGACTAAACAAATCCCGTAAAATCAATATTAAAATATAAAAAATCCTAAAATATTAAAATATAAAAAATGACCAAAATCACAATACATCAATTTAAATATTATTAAAATAATCTAAAATTTATCAATTAATCAAAATTCTAAATAATTCAAAAGTCACAAAATAACCAAAATACCCTTAGCCTAAAAAGTTGTAAATAGTCATTCTAATCACATGGTTAGGTTTTCATAGTCATGGTTAGTCTCTAGGCTCAACAGTTCTAGGTTTCACTAGCTAACACATCAAAATTTTAATTCACCAATTTTAAATAGTATTAAATTAATTAAAAATCTCCATAAATTATAAATCCTATTATTAAATAATAAACTTTTACAAAAGTTCAAAATTACTCTTATTTTAGAAAAGTGGGTGTTACAAGTCTACCCTCCTTAGAAAATTTTGTCCTCGAAATTAAGATGGTCGTACTTCTAGAGTCTCATCCCCAACAATCATGGTCTTAGAAGCTCATCTAAATCATGCAATTTGAAAGAATAACATACAGGATCATGGCAGACTATATCAGTCTGAGGTCTCATCTAGCTGTACTAGCCATACTACAGCACAAGGCAATCACAAGGTATCAAATCATACAAGCAAGGGGTGTAACTAAATATCACAAAAGATATGCTAAAGTCTAGGTCGAAAACTCACCTCAAATTAGGTCTGGTGACTAAAACTCCCTCCTAGAAGCAGGGCCTAATTTTCCAAGGTATTTTTCATGAATCATGCTCTTGTTAAAACTCTTATTGCTTCTTTCTGATCTTACTCTTCCTTATCCACTTAATCATCCCAACAATTTAAATTTCTACACCTTGTCCTAACTTAGATCCAAAATCTCTAGATCAAAGTCTATGAAATCCTTGAACTTGTTCAAATTACTGTCCTCGAATTTATTCGAAGCTAATACTACTATATCATGCAAGAACTTATTCTTTATTATAAAATCGACCATCGTATTTCCTTCACATACACCTTCAAATATTATTCTTCTTAAATTTTAAAACCTCCACAAAATCTTTAAATTTCCCCATAACCCAAAATCCTTGTGTTCACTCTTTTCTCTTACCAACATCTTATTCAATTTTGGTATCATCATCGCTTCATAGTTACATTCTCTTCTCCATTTCTAAATTCCTAAATTTAGCATCACAATCTTAAGTGAAATATCTCGAGAATCAATAACCTAAAATTATTCAAGTCCACAAAACAAACCGACCTCGAATATCCTTGTTGTTTCTAAAGTACACCTATGAAATATCACTGTTCTAACCATCAATATATCCTACTATCCTTCTGGTGAGCCGGAGGGGTTACTACCTCTTGAGCAGACTAACATCCTATATGAAACTGATTGTCAAAATCAACAAAGATTTAACTATAAGGGTTACTAGTCTAATGTCAACTAGACTACTATACCTATGAATAAGTCCTAATACAAGCTATCAAACCATTATACTATGAAAGAGTTATAACTAATGAAGTTCTACAAAGAATTAGACTAGTTATCTGAAGTTATCCCTACTCCTAAGTTAAGTGATGATGAAACAAAACATATTTTTTTTTTTGAAAAAGACTGAAACGAAAGGTAGAGATGATATGTTCAAAAATCCTCCCAAGATACATTCTGATAATCATATGGTCTGTCCAATCATGATACTCCTTCAAGGTCAAACCTCCAACAATCAAGGTCTAGAAAATTCTATCTAAAAGCTCACAAACATGGTCCTAATGGTCATGATTTCTACTACTAAAATAAGGCAAATTAGCGACGTCCGGATACGTCGCTAATTAAGAAAAATACGTCGCTAAACGTAATTAGCACGACTTTAGCGCTAGTCGCAGATGACAAATTCGTCGCCCTCCGTCGCTGTTTGCGACGTCACCCTAATGTCGCTGGCTCGTCACAAAATTAGCGACGAAGGGCGACGAATTTGAACGTCTCCAAATTGGTGACGTAGTGCGACTACGTAGCGACGTTATTTCTTTTTATGTGATGACATGGCATGCCTGCCACGTCAGCAGTTTAGCGACGTACATCGACCAAATTAGCGACGTGAACTCTCTGCCACGTCAGCTATTGAGCGACGGATTACGACGGATAGCGACGTGACGGCGCTAATTAGCGACGTCTGGATACGTTGCTATCCGTCGCAGAATGTCGCTATACGTCGCAGATATTATGAATTTTTTAAAAAAATATGTTTGGTATTTTTTATGCTGTGTGTCTGTGTTTACACAGACACATATCATCACAAAAATACCAAACATATTTTTTAAAAATTTGGGTAGCACCTCCTTTGTATATCAGATCATCGCTTATAACCAGCGTAGGTATATTTATCATCTCCGTCGCAGATATCACAAACATACATGTCCAAGTAAATATCATACATGTACTCAATGAAAATACCAACAAAGTAAATATCACAAACATACATGTCCAACAAACATACATGTTCAACAGAGTCAAATAAGAATGAAAATCAGTGTACAGAACGGTCAATGGGCCCATAGGGCCAATACATACAAAGAGGATAAAAAATCTACTGGATCACTGAGGACCCCTGTCGTGCATCTGAGATAGCATGTACTCATATTGCTCCTGTGTGAGCTGCACCGTAGGGGCAGTAGGAGCTAGTACAATGTCTGGAGTCGGCGCCGTCGATGGACCGGTAGGACGTATCTGCTCCAGCCCTCGCTGTCGCTCACCATACGCAGCAAGGGTACTCACCATCCTCTGAGTACTCTCCTCAATCGAAGTTTGTACCTGAGTGAGTGAGGCAGACATGGTCCTCTGCGATCCCTCCAGCTCGACCTGTCTACGCTCTGTGTGCTGCGTAGACTCGGTGAGCGTATGCAAGCTGGCAGCTGTAGCTTGCTGCAGACTCGTCATCTCCTGTATACTGTGCTCGACCGCATCAAATCGTCCGGTGATCATCGGATCGTCGGATCGTCGCTCTGCGGTATGGTGATCAAAAATCTGCTGCTGCAACTCGTGATGCAGCTCGTCGATCTGACGACCAATATCCTGAGCTCGTGATGACGCCTGCGAAGCTAGAGACTGTGCACTGACAGAGGGGGCCCGGGATGACTCTGAAGCCAAATAGGTGCCGTAGGATCCCGTACCGTAGTACATACCCTTCTGAAGACCACCAACGACGGTCATCCAGAGGTCGTCCGGCGATGGAGCTATAGGCGGCTGGAAGGAAGTACCAGCCCCTCCCTCTGCTGGCGCACTAGCAGCAGCAGCCGCCTCCTCTTATAGCCGAAAAAACTCGGCCTAGAACAATGTTTGCTAACGTATAAGTGTTTGCTAAAGTCTATATTGATATCTATTTTTTTATTTTCTAAATTATAGTAAATTAATATAAAGAATAGAATGTACATATGCCTGCGTCGCCCTCATCGTCAATGAACTCCCCAGCCCTCCGATGGATGACTAGGAAGACGGTCACCATGTTGGGGTCCTCACCCTTTTTTACCTGTTAAAATATATTATCTATTATTAGTATTAAACATTCTATCCAACTATATATAAAATGATGTCCGTCATAGGAAACGTACCAGACGACAAAAATACTCCGTCATCGGAATGGAGCTACCACACCACTTACTGGCGCTCGACCGTGCCACCTTGGCCTTGTCAGACCGCTCCGAATCTAGCCTTCATCGCAGTCTACTGCTCTGGCGTGATCCAACCATGGATCAACTTTCCGGAGCGATCACGAGACTTCTAGTCGTGGATCACATCACGGACGAGCTTGCCTGCGACGACAGAAAATTGGGCCTCGATCTTCGTCGCTCGGTGTGGTGGATAGAAATAGGTCCTCTACAAGAAGTAAAATAGAAAAGTTGTATAATATACACAAATGATTATTAAAATTTAAAACTAAGCAAATTTTTTATCTTGAAGTGGGCCAACCAAAAGGTCTTTCTATCTGCGGGAGCATCTAAGTAGTTAATCCAAGGCCCACCATAGTTCTGCCTCAGAAATAACTCCAGCTGTCTCTGTACTGCAGGAGGCCGATATCTATACAATACTAAATTTAATGAATATATATGTACATATAATCATTTGAGAAATATATATTAACTAATTAACTTACTTCGTAGGCCCGTCCGTCTAAATCTCCATATACGTCTCGTCCGGGAGAGCGCATGGAGGGTCGCTCTCACCTCCTGCCTTGGCAGGATCAGTCTGATCGCCGTCCTCCATATGCTCGGCATCGGCTCTCCCCATGGAGCCGTCGGTAGGAGGAATGCTGGACGTGGAAGGAATACTGGACGCGAGATCAGGAATGCTGGACGACGAGGGAGGAGTCACCAACCTACTGGAACTGCCCTGTCCCGGTAATGGACCGGGAACAGAACGGTATACTGGCATACTCGGAGATGAGGATGAGGGTACAGAATCTGCATCCCCAGCCCGAGGCAGACGGGACTGCCTAATATAATATCCTCCGCATCGTCCTCCTGGTCTAGTCATACTTGATAATAACATATGACAATAAAACAAATATACATATTTATATGATAGACATCACAGATATTTGAAAAATATTATAGTCACAGATAAAAGTGTCACTAAAGTGTCACAGATTTATATGATAAAAGTGTCACTAAAGTGTCAAATATGTTGATAAAATAAACGTACAGATTTAATCCTCTTCTGAAAATTTATCTAGTTCGTTTAGCTCATCATCATCATCTTCTTCTTCTTCTTCTTCTTCTTCTTCTTCTTCTTCTTCTTCTTCTTCTTCTTCTTCTTCTTCCTTCTCTACATCTTCATTTTCATCTGTATCTTCCTCTTCAGATAATTCTACTTCTTCTACACAATTAGATGTATAATGAGGAACTTTCGTCGTGTCCACTTCTATAATATTTGTTACAAGAGGTATTTCATCCTCTTGATAAGCTATATCGTCAACCTTAAAGGTATTTCTAGCTTTGGTCTTGCATACTGTCCACCAGTTCGACCTTGTTGTTCTCCGTTTAGGATAACTTGTGAAGTATACGAGCTGAGCCTGACTTGATAGGACAAATGGTTCATAGGCTTGATATCGACGCCGATATTTATATCCATAAGACCGTGCTTGTCTACTTTCCAACCTTGACCTTCAATCGGATCGAACCAATCACACCTGAATAACACAATCTTAGCAGGCTCTATTCCATAACTATATGTCAGCTCCACAATCTCACGTAGGATGCCATAGAAATCGTTGTCCGTATCAACATCTTTGTAGTTCGAAGATCTGATACACAAATAGCTGTTTTTGGTGGAATCGAGATCCACAAAGTTGTCTTTGATCGGGCAAGTTGTTGACTTGAACCTAAACCCATTAACACAGTAGCTTGGCCATATTTTTGCAGCCTAAATTGGTCCCTTGGCTAGCGTTCTAATAGACTCATTCACAAGTCTTGCGTATGGACGATCGACCTAAATACCACGAAAAAATAAATTAAGCTCATTCTCAAGTGTATATATAGAAAGGTAACTACAGAGTTCTCAAGTCTTACATATGCACTCAACCATGATGAAAAATAATGCCTCATTTCTTGTTCTAGTTTTTCTTCTGTTATGTGTGGCCTATCTGACCTCACATCATCATTAAATATGCTGAAAACAATATCGTTCAATTAATGTAATAGTATAATAATCAACACTATTAAAATAAGGCTTAATTGCACTTTGCTACCCTCAACTATTCCGCCTTTTCAACTTGATACCATAAACTTTTTTTCGTAACAAATTGGTACCTCAACTATTATTTTTTTTCAACTTGATACCTAATTTTTCAAAAATTCCGAAAATGCCCTTCCCTCTTCCTTCCCTCCACCCCCTTCCCCACTCCGGCCACCCCCCCTGCTAGCTCTGGCCGCCCCACCCCCCCTGCTAGCTCCGCCCCCCCGCCCCCACCCCCCCTGCTACCTTCGGCCACCCCCTGTCCCGCCTCCCGCCCCGCCCTCCCTCCCCAGCCCCCCTCCTCCCGTGCTGCCGCGGCCTAGGAGAGAGGCGGGGGCGGGCGGGCGGCCGGAGTGAGCAGGGGGGGAGGGGTGGAGGGCGGGGGAGGGGTGGGGGCGGAGCTAGCAGGGGGGGGGCGGCCGGAGTGAGCAGGGGGGGCGGCCGGAGCGTGCAGGGGGGGAGGGTTAGGGGTAGGGGTAGGGGCATTTTAGTCCAAAATAACATCTGGGTACCAAATTGTTACAAAAAATAGTTAGGGTACAAAGTTGAAAAATGGTAATAGTTGAGGGTAGCAAAGTGCAATTAAGCCTTAAAATAATATAGATGTATTAATTACTTACCCCTCCAGCTTCTCTACTTCATCATCGTTGTAGTTGAGTAATACATACACCTGAGCAGCCCTTAGCTCATCATCGTTCAGATATCTCTTCTTCGTTTTACCCGATGGCTTTCCTAGAGCATTGAATACCTTCAGTATTGTATCATTACATTATGAACTCCATCGTCGTTTCTGGAAGTTCTCGTTCTATTAGTTGCAACATGAGGCTTGAAATACATCGAACAAAATTTGTAATCTCCTAGAGAACATAGGCTTCACAAATAGAACCCTCGACCCGTGCCTTATTTTTTACCTTTCTTTTTAGGTGATTCAAATGTTGCTCGAACGGGTACATCCATCGATATTCGACGGGTCCACCAACACGTGCCTCATAGGATAGATGAATCGGCAAATGCTCCATAGAGTCGAAGAATCCAGGAGGAAACACCCTCTCTAGCTTGTACATTGTTACCGTAATGTCCTTCTCTTGCTTTTCTAGACAATCAACGAGCAATTTCTTAGAACAAAGATCCCTAAAGAATATGCTAAGCTCCGTTAATGGATCCCAAACTGCCTGCGGTAAGAATTTCTGAAATGCAATCGAAATTAACCTCTCCATGAATACGTGACAATCATGGATCTTCATACCCGTCAATTTATTTTCCTTCGGATCGACACATCTTCTCAGATTTGACACATATCTGTCTGAAAATTGTAGGCCCTGGATCCACCGATAAAGTCTCACTTTATCCTCCTTGTCCAGTGAGAAAATTGACTTCGGCAGGAACTGTTTTCCATTCTCCTCTATCAAATACAACGCAGGGCGTTTGCATATTTCTTCTAAGTCCAACCTGGCCTTGGGATTGTCTTCCGTTTTTTTTTTACGTCCATCACAGTATTAATTATGTTATCAAACACATTCTTCTCAATATGCATGACATCAAGATTATATCTGATCAGATTGGTACTCCAATATGGCAGATCCCAGAATATGCTCCTCTTTGTCCAGTTATGATCTCTACCAAATCCATCGCACTTGTACCCAGTTGTAGGATCTTCGATAGCACTTAGAAAATCTCTAGCCTCCTCCCATATCGTGGCTCCGTACCACCTTGGTAGTGGATCACCCTTCTCTACAACACCGGCATGGAATGCATTCATGTTCCTTCTGAACGGATGATCTTTTGGAAGAAATTGCCGATGACAATCAAAGAAGCACGATTTTTTTTCGTGTTTCAAGCAGTATGGTCCATGCAATACGGACATGAGAGACGGCCATGAGTGCTCCATCCAGATAACATTTTATAGGCCAAAAAGTCGTTGATGGTCCACATAAGGGTTGCCTTCATCTGAAAATTCTGCTTCCTGGAAATATCGTACGTGTTAGCGCCTACTTCCCATAACTGATTCAACTCATCTATCAAAGGCTGTAAGTACACATCAATGTTCCTCTTGGAATTATTCGGACCAGGAATTATAACGGTTAGAAACATGTACAGAGTCTTCATGCACATCCAAGACGGTAGGTTATACGGAGTAACAATCACAGGCCAGCACGAATATTCGGATCCCGAAAGATCAAAAGGAGTAAAATCGTCAAAAGATAGTCCCAACCTGACATTACGCGGATCTGAAGCAAAATCAAGATACACTCGATCAAAGTGCTTCCACGCTTCTCCATCGGATGGGTGATCCAACACTCCTTCAATCTGTTCTCGTATGTGCCAACTCATATTTTCGGCCGTCTCTTTCACCATAAATAATCTTTGCAACCGCGACGTTAAAGACAAGTAGTGCATTGAATCGGTCGGTCTTCTTGCACCGGTAGACCTTCCTATACTAGTTGTCTTATAGCGATCAGCACCACAAAATCTGTACACATCTGCGTCCTTGTCGTTTTGTAGCACAACATGTACCCATTGTGACAAGAATCGATTTTTTCGTATCCTATCCAGAGCGATCTCACCATCCTCTTAGACCGATAGAAGTCTTTAGGTAACTTAGCACCCGGCGGGAAGATCTCTATAATCAACTCCAACACACGGTTGTAGCATTCTTGCGACATGTTAAAATCTGACTTAATGCTCAACAGTCTTGTAACCACCTCCAACGGTGAATGATCCTCACAACCAGGATACAATAGATTCCTTGCATTCTCTAGCAACTCCATGAACTTTGCAGTATCGACATTCGGTGCCTCCTCAGCTGCATCATAAACGAAACTAGGTTCCGCAGCGTCAAAAATCATGTTCACGCACCCATCATCATATGCATGATTATCTGAAATAAAATTAGGTCCCACATGCATATACGGCTCAACATAAGGCTCCGGCTCTGACGCTAAAGACACAAGTTCTCCGTGTGCGGTCCACTGATAGTAATTAGGCGTGAAACCTCTCGAGTACAAATGATATGTCACTTCCACTTCTGGATAATATTTCACGTTATGACATTTCACACACGGACACTTAATTTTGGTGCCGTCCATGTACTGAGGGAACGCCTTAGCAAACTACAAGAACTGCTCTACTCCCGCTATGTATTCATCCCGCACACCACACATATCATCAGGACGACGATTGTACATCCATGAACGATTCTGCAAGTAGTAATTCATATCCATTTGGAAATAATTCTGCAAAGATGGACACACATGTTCAGTGCAGTAACTAGTCAAACTGGGTGAAGTTGAGTTGACTAAGTTAATATCTTGGACAAACTAGTCAAACTGGGTGAAGTTAACTAAGTCTAGGCAATTATCCTTCACTAGACATAGACATGGAAGAAACACCGATATTTACAGTGTCCGAACTTTCTAGTGTATATTATAGTAGAGAGACATGGTAACCGTGTGTAGGGGTGCAACTCGGGCGGGTTGGGTCGAGCTTGAGGTCAACCCGAGCCCAACCAGATGAATCATAAGCCTAATTTGAGCCCAAGCCCGGCCCGACCTTGGGTTCAATATATGAAGCCCAAGACCAAGACCGGAGGATCGGGTTGAAATCGGGTTGGGTCGGGTCCATCGGGTAATGTTGACCAACTGTTGACTGCTATATGTTTAGTCATCGTTTAAGTATTTGAGTTAATTAAATAATTAACTCTCTCACATCCATATTTCTTTAATGTTTAGTCATCAAACGAATGGAAGGAGATAAGAACTAGGATAAAAGAAAAATGCATATGTAAAATATATATATGTACGTACTACATGCATATGTAGTTTTTCAATTTTCTCACTTTTACTATCCAAACATACCCCTATATAAAGAGAGCACCAGCTCTTATGGAGGGTGAGTAGAAACATTTTCTATCAGCCAGTCCATTCTTTCACCACTCCAGTGGTTATTCCGAAAAGGAGCTGATACAAATAGAATTTCATAAGTTCTATTGACTGTACAACGAGCGTTCACTGAGAGGGTGGAAACCACACACACACTGCATAACTAGTCCTACCCTTCAGTTAACCTACCAGCAAATGCATATAGTTATAACAGTCCTCTCACCTTCAAATATTTGCTTCTCTTTAATTTCACATTATTTATAAATGAGTAAAACACCACCCTCTCATCCTTTCAAAAATTTACCAGGATGTCCTAATCCATGCTATATTCCCTATTATCATTATACAATGGGGGTGAGGACACCAACAGATTTTCCATATCACTATTATTTCTCTGATCCTTCTAATTTCATACATACATATACATGTTTTCATTATAGGTTTTCGAGCTCACACTTAGCCCATATGACTCATCATTTCCCTGTTTATGCATACAACATAGACTATTTTTGCTCATAACCATTTTCTAAGCCACACAACAATGAACTTGCTAATGTCCCTCAAACATAGGGATGGCAATGGGGCAAGTCAGGGGCGGGGACCAAATCCCCCATCCCCGTCCCCGAATAGTATTCGAATCCCCATCCCCGTCCCCATTCTCGATCGGGTTTAAATTTTTATCCCCGTCCCCGTTTAACAATGTACTCCCCGTCCCCGTCCCCATCCCCATCCCCGCAACCTGCCCCATTAACACTTTTGGGAGTAGATTTTTTGTCCCCGTCTGCCTCCCTGTTAATAATTTTTCTTTATAGTATAAACTATTTCATTCCAAAATTTTTTACAAGACGATGTTGATAAAACATTGATTTAATAAAAATTATATCTAGTACCAGATAGATCATGAACTCATACAAATGTGTTGCACATATAAGTATAAGTAATCGAGGTCGGAAATTTACCGGGGCGGGGAGTACAATACCCATACCCGGCCCCGAATATAATAGGAGATTTTGTTTAATCCCCATTTCCGTCCCCATCCCCGTTTCTATATCCCCAAACCTGTTCCCATCGGAGAAAAAAAGTCGGGTCCCCGTCGGGTTCGGAGGAAGTTGCCATCCCTACTCAAACGCACACAATAGCTGTGTGTGTCCGTGTGTGTCTCTCTCTGTGTGTGTGTGTCCGTGTGTCCGTGTGTGTGTGTGTGTCTCTGTGTGTGTGTGTGTCCGTGGGAGAGGAGGAGGAGGAGGAGTTAGGTTAGGGTTTACCGGAGAGGAGGAGTAGCTCGGATTGGGGGAGGAGGAGCTCGAGGAGGAGAAGCCCGACGGGAGGGGGGTAGGGGTCGCCGGGGAGGGAGGGAGTCGTCGAGGAGGGGGGAAGGGGTCGCCGGGGGGGAAGAGCTCGAGGAAAAATTGTGAAATTTTCGAGTTAGGGGGAAAAAGAAAATAGTACTGTGTCCTAAGTAAAAAAGTTAGCGACGTCAACAGTAGACGTCGCTAAACGTCACAAATATGGCGACATATTTTAATAATATGTCGCTGAACATCGCTATCCCGCGACGTAATTTATCTACTGTCGCTGAACGTCGCTATTCAGCGACGTTTTGCGATGTCTATATAAAGGAGTCGCTATATTACATATTTAGCGATGTTATTTTATTCCGTCGCTAATATAGCATATTTTAGTAGTGTTGATAGTCTCGAACAGGGTCACTATACTATCTATCACAGCACAATACATCCTGACAGGTACTAGTAGAATCACACAACAAGATATAAAAGAAGGACAAGAAGGACAGACCTGCTAACTCGTCACTCATAACGTCGGTCTCCACAACCGTCAATACAAAAGCCTTGCCCCTCTGGGTATATATCCCTTTGATGGTGCAGGGCATGGTGCTACGCTACAAGTGGCCTAACTCCCTCTATCTAATCCATGATACTCAAGTGACATCCACACTAATATTCCATTCCATCATACTAGGGCACCATCTATATGGTATTTATTCTGCAATCTGATAATCATACCCGTTTATTCAGAACCATGTTACCAGAATCCTCGTTACGCTAGTAATTACAACAACGATAATCCATAGAGTCCGCAACTAAGGTACATACCTCTAGAATCATGGTATTTAAAATTTTCGCATTGCCGCTAGCTTGGCTGCAAAAACTTTAAATTCCCACACCCGAGAAATACATCCAAAATCAGACTCTACCTAATCGCCAAACTAGCTAATATGGCTGTAGAAGACTCTAGATTCCATGACTGAGGCAACCTAGCCCATAATGTTATCTTGGTAGAAAATTAAGTCAAGAATGAATACCAAGAATCAAATTCAACGATGAACAAGGAAGTAGACAAAAACCGTCGGAATCGAATTTCGAGATAGTTTATAATGAGATTCTCAAGGGTCATCCCAGAAATCTTCTCAAGAGTCCTAAATGTGATTGAGTACTCTCTCTGCTAAAGCCTATTCCTTAGTTCCCATCGCAGGCGCGGAGCAGTACAACTAATTGTTGAACTACCACGACATTGCACTAATGCGACTCTCGACCTGTGTGGGCCACCACTAAAAATGTGTCACGACCCGCACCCTGTGTAAGGACACAGTGCGTAACAGCGCCCAGCCTACACCGCAGAATCGATGTTAGAACGCTGTACAAGGTTACTATCTAAACAACAACTCACACAAATATATAATATACTTGTCAAAACTCAACTCCGAACGGAGGACAAATATAAGATATGATAATACTCAATCACAGTCTAAGGATGATATGATAACACAGAATCACAAAAGCTATACTAACTCCAAAACAACAACAACTCTAATAAACTACTAAAATAATAATATCTCAAACAATCTCAAAACTAAGTTAAGATCTCAACTTATTACAATATAACTTCAATATGAAAGTCTAAAGCAAGTCTACTAAACTAATCTTCCGATCACTCCTGAGTGTGAAGGTCCAAAGTAGCTATACCATCTCCGGATCCCAAGCAAGTAGGGCAATTGTGCTCAGGACAAACATCTATAATATTTTCAACAGGTCCAGTCAGGACAGGAACGAGCACAACTCATCTAGAAAATCTAAGTAAATGACAGAGAACTATAAAGCAGTTATAGACAGTTTTATTGATGAACGTGGTAGTTTATATTCAGGTGATGGTATAGAAAAACAGTTAAGATAAAGGAAAGTAAGGTAACTAAAACAAGAGAAGAATCATGGCAATGAAGACTGTAAAATAAGATTCTAGCTGAACTAGAGTAACATGATAAGTCCAGACAGTAAATATAAGACAAGTGTAAATCTAATATAAATCCTGTACGAGCAAAATCTAATACAAGATGAATCCAGTACAAGATGATTCTAGTCAGTGATCAAGAATCCAGGTGAGGCCAGCTATATTCTAACATTGTGTTTTAAAATACCGAAATCGACATATAAACGGCTGTAGGTATCAGGCACATCACCCACTGATCAAGCGAGGGATGGATATGCTTCCAGTAGATTCTAGTTTGGAGATTCCAGATTTGGGATATGTCTACATCTCTTACTCAATATTTCCTCACCCCGCAATACAAGTGAATCCAGAATTTGACACGAAAATCGAGATGAGTCCAGCCAAACATGATGATACCAGCAATAATTCCAGAATGATTCCAGTAATAGAGGCCAGACAAGATGGTATGTGTGTCGCATACATGAATCCAGAAATATCCATACGTGTTGTAACAGAGAATCACATAGAACTAACTAGAAATGAAATACAGTAATTGACAAGTAAATAAGAGAACTATCAGAGAATGTACTCGCCTAATACCCTGTGCAATTGATGGAAATAGACGTTTGAACCTGAGTCACAATGTCCTAAATAAAGCAATACATGTTATGATGTATCCAAAATAAGGTAAATGAAATCTATAATGCAATCTACATGATTCTAAGCCAATCTAGGTCAACTCTGGTCAACTCTAGGCAAACTACAAGTCTAACCAACAAGTCATATAAGGTAAACCACTCTAGGCCTATATACAATATAGGTACAATACAAACATGTATATTCATTAAATTAATTATTGCTTACATTGATACTTGCATATCATTCATTCATATCCCATATACGTGCATACTTCAGTTCACGCATTATATTCATTCACATATTATTAAGTTGCATACATATACTTATTTTCATTATATACATGTTATTCGTGCATATTACATACTTACATGCATCTATACATTATATACATTGTATACAATATGTAAAAATAGAAGAGAAAAAAAGAGGAAAACTGAAATAGAAAGGGAAGAAAAAAATATAAGAAAAAGGAAAAATAGTGGACATATACATGCTTGCATCATATATTCTACATTACCATACATGCTATCATTATATATTGTATTACATTAGTTATACATTATGCATTCATATCTATCATTACATGTATACCTGGCACTCATATCTAGAATTTATTATATACTTTCATGCATACATTGTATATCATTCTTTCATTCATGCATTTAAGCATTGCTTACATACATTACATTGATTGTATTCCTAGATGCTTGCATTCAACCATATATATATACATTAATGTAAAGAGGATACATATCATATATATATATATATCATTTTATTCATTTGACATATCATGCATAACATACTCGACATTCATTTAATATCAATACTACATAGACTCATAGGTTACACAAAATGCCTATGTCGTATAGTCACTCTTCTACTTAAAACCAATACTGTACCAATTGGGCTTTCACTAAATTGTAGGATTAAAGTATGTCGTATCCCTTCGTGTTAGCTTTTCGAAACTTCAAACGGATCTCATTTTTATGTCCGGAAGCTTCCGAAATCGCAAAAACACCGAAATACGTTTGTCTTTCGGACAGCTGACACTCAAATAATTTTATATAAAGTTCTATAACAATTTTGGCTTATTAAAATATAAATTTGGAAAGCTAACTTCGATACGGTTCTTTAAAAAAACGGAAGATTAATCGGAGTTCTAAGCTAAAAGTTATGATATTTCTAAGTTGCTTTTGTTAATAAAAACGTGGATGAATATTATGACAAATTTGAGTTGTTTTAGACAAAAGAAACACATGTAGGCCAAGATACTTGGATACCAACATAGGTATCCCAATAAAACTCATTCTAACCATCCTAACTAAGATCAATCCACTCTCTAACCATTCTAAAACTGAATTAAATATCTATTTAAACTATTAGCATACATACATACACATTGGGTGTCCTAATTTGGGATCTATTAAGTAGGACACAAGACACATATCTAAAATCCTCAAAAGAGCTCCAAATGGCCTCAAATTTGAATCTAAATCGGGTACATGCATGGGGGTGGATCCTATGGTTTCAAACTTAACTAATATGCAAAGAAAATCAATTTAGATGGTTGGTTTTACCTATTGGGAGTGGAATCCCAATGATACTCCCAAGGACACGGCTCCGACACGAAGATCTTCCAAAAAGGATACTCCTCCTTGCACTTTGCTCCAAATCTTTGCTAGCACCCTCCCTTGGTAGTATGAGAAGGTTGGATGGAAGTTTTGGTGGAGGAATGTAAGGATTTGGAGATCAAATCAAAGAGGGAAGCTCTCTAATTTGGGGAATAACACTTTGTGAAGGAAAAGAGGCAAGATAGAATGAAATGAAAGGAAGGAAGGCTAACCTACCTATAGTGGCTGCCATTAAACTCTATTTGGGCCTTGGAGGAACGCCCAATAAGGCCTCAACGAGTCCTCTTAGTTAATTTTAAGTTAGGTTCGAGTTTGGGATCAAAAGGGTTAAATTTAAACCTCTAACCTAACCAATCTAACAAGTGAGATTAGTCTAAACTTACTAACTTAATTAGTGGGATTTGTGGGCCATGACTAACTAATCTTGGGGTTCCTTCTAGAGTCTAAGCTACCCGGGTCACTAACACAAGTTGGAACGAAACGAAACTCAAACCCGACTAAACAAATCCCGTAAAATCAATATTAAAATATAAAAATTTCTAAAATATTAAAATATAAAAAATGACCAAAATCATAATACATCAATTTAAATATTATTAAAATAATCTAAAATTCATCAATTAATCAAAATTCTAAATAATTCAAAAGTCACAAAATGACCAAAATACCCTTAGCCTAAAAAGTTATAAATAGTCATTCTAATCACATGGTTAGGTTCCCATAGTCATGGTTAGTCTCTAGGCTCAACAGTTCTAGGTTTCACTAGCTAACACATCAAAATTTTAATTCACCAATTTTAAATAGTATTAAATTAATTAAAATCCCCATAAATCATAAATCCTATTATTAAATAATAAAATTTTACAAAAGTTCAAAATTACCCTTATTTTAGAAAAGTGGGTGTTACATTGTGATCTGCTCCCAGGAACCAGTAAGTTCTAAAGAAGAATGCTCGATGTCACCTCCTTTCATGAACTCGAAGAACTCCTTTTGGACTTCAATTGCAGCGGCAACACTTCTCTCGTCGTCTCTTTATTTTTGGCATAAATCCTTAATGATGGCACGAAGAGAGTATTTATAGAGAAGGGTCGAAACCCTAATCCTAATTCTGGCCGTAACTTATTACGAAAAGATAGGAGCGAATAATGAAAATATTTGAATCATTAAATTCAAATCCAAAAAATATCGGATCTGATCAATTAACTCATTCTTTCCATAACCGCTCAAATCTTCCAATCATCCACATCATCCGCCACCTGTGCCCCATAGCCACTCAGCTTGTCGACCTGCTGCGAAGCCCACAACAGCCTGCGGCACCTGCGCGCCCAGCGCCCAGCACCTGTGCCCAGCACCATTGCACATGCGCGCCCAACGTCACGGCACCAGTGCGCCTACTATGCCAACGCTGCGACTCGCGTAGAGACGAGCGCATGAACTGCGCATAATGTGCCTTGTGCCGATGATGACGTGCTAAATGTAAAGTGTGCCAACAAAATACCACTTTACGCCCTTGAGCCCAAGTTCGAGTCCGAGTTGCTAAGCTCCTTCGGGGATTAGCTCCACAAGAAAATTATCCCATGAGCATGATAAAAAAACATTAATGCTTTTTTATTGGTTTTAGCCTTCTTTCCACTAGAAAAATGCCCCACATGGTACCCATGTGCCTCTCCATACTTCATGTGATCTCTCAACACAAGCAAAGCTTTATATAGAGATACCATCCATTTGGTTTTTTCAATATGGGACTATCTTTCTAGTTTATAAAGCAAAACACCAACAATCAAAATGCCAACAATCCCCCATATATCTCTATATATGGGTTGAGCGTTCTCCACAGTGACTGTCCATCGTACATTAGGATAGATATCGCTACGACTTGAATCTTCCCGCATGGGTTAAATGACAACATGATACAAGAATGGGCTAAGCCTTGAATTCTACACCATAACTGTAATTCTTTCTACTCACATAATGACATCAACTGCACTTCTGGCTGCACATTAAAGGCCTTGTGCCAGCCCGGTTTCGGTGTATGTATCTTGGGTGTCTACAAGATTTTTCTTAAGAGACGGCCTATATATCTTTCCATACACTCTAGGTGAGTTCTTTTAAGGAGTCTTTGGCCTGAAGTCTTTTGCTTCCTTGTGGTGCTACACCGCTATGACATGGCCCGAAGCCGAGACCCTGTCTCATGTGGTGTCATACCACCTGTGAGGTCCAGCCTCTTTGTAGTGCCAAACTACCTAACATGAAGTCTTTTGCTTCCTTACGATGTTATGTCGCTGTGACATGGCTTGCTAAGCCGAGGCCTGCTTTATGTAGTGTCACCCACTGTAACATGAGGTCCAGCCTCTTTGTAGTGCTGCCTACCACTCTTCATTATACAGCATTAGGCCCTCTTGCCTATGTGCGATGCTACGCCGCTGTGACTTAGCCCAAAGCTTAGGCTTTACCCTCATATGGTACCTCATGTGGTGTCACCCTACTGTAGCATGGAGTACTACGCTCCTTTGTAGTGCTGTGCTACCCGTGCTTCCTGTAAAGTACACTAGACATCCCGGATGCCTGAGAACACATTAAGGCTTCCACGCCATCCTCCCACAGGACTTTGTTCTTTGTAAAGAACAATCAGTAGACAATAGTGGTTTTGGGTTCATAACCCTGCAATATCCCGAAGGATTTGCCCACTGTTTCTGATATTCTTCCAGTCAATGGTCCTTTTTGAACTAAAAGTCAGATGCCTAGTAGATTTCTCTTTGAACTAATAGCATAAAACTTTATAGTAGTATTGCAAAGACATAATATCAGAGTGTGTTCAAGCCCATCTTACCTGCTGTGTCTTCAGCCAGCTGGCGCTTGAGACTTTTGGTGAACGGATCGGCCATATTCTTCTGACTCCGAACATTAACTACGACAATGACTTCTCTTTTAATAAGATCATTTACCATCCTGTGCCTTAGACGCACAGTCCTCTTCTTGCCATTGAAGAGGTCATTCGATGTCACCGCTGCAGTCGTCTGGTTGTCGCAGTATATCGGTACTGTTGGTATCTGCACGCCAACCATTAGAATATCATACATGAGCTTTTGAAGCCATTCTGCTTCATCCGCTGCAGCCGCCAGTACATATAACTCAGATTCCATAGAAGAGTGAGACAACATAGTCTGCTTCTTAGACTTCCACGATGTAGCAGCTCCACCCATGAAGAAAACATATCCTCATGTGGACCTCTCACTATCTACTTCTGAGCACCAGCTTGCATCACTGAAACCTTCTACTACTTTTGGATCTCTGCAGTAGAGCACTACATACTTCTGAGTCCTTTTGAGGTATCTCATAACCCTCTTCACAGCATTCCAGTGCTTCATACCTGGATTGCTCGTGAACCGACTCAGCATATCCACAGCAAAAGCTATGTTAGGCCTTATGGTCGTAGTCGCTTACATCAAACTCCCGATGATGCTTGAATACTCCAACTGCCTGACGCTTTTCCTTGAATTTGGCTTCAACTTCTTGTCACACCTATAAGGCGTATCGAACCCTGGAAGATCCTGATATCCATAGCGTGTGAGCATCTTCTCAATATAATGAGACTGTGACAATGCCACTCCAGTTTCTGTCCGGATGACTTTTATCCCCAGGATAACATCAGCTTCCCCTAAGTCCTTCATGTTGAACTTAGATGAGAGAAACTTCTTTTTCTCAGTGACACTTTCTAGATCTGTACCCAAGATCAGCATATCGTCCACGTAGAGGCAAACGGCAACTCCTTTCCTATCAACAAACTTTGTGTACACATACTTGTACGTCTCGCTGACCCTGTAGCCGTTTGATCTTATGAATTTATCAAACTTCTCCTGCCATATTTTGGGAGCTTGCTTCAGACCATATAGAGATTTCACCAACTTACAGACTTTGTCTTTGAGGTCCTTAATGACGAATCCTTCTGGCTGTTGTATGTAGATCACTTCGGTCAATTTACCATTCAGGAAAGTGGTCTTAACATCCATCTGATGGATTACCAACTTATGAATTATGCTCAGAGCAAACAACATCCTGATGGTCTTCATCCGAGCTACTGGAGCATATGTGTCAAAATAATCGATCCCCAGCTTATGAGAAAACTCCTTGGCAACTAACCTTGCCTTGAACTTGTCAATAATTTCTTCGGCCTTCATCTTCTTCTTGAAGATCCATTTACATCCGATTGGTTTTGCTCCTTCAGGCAGATCGACCAACACCCACGTGTTGTTAAAGATTATCAAGTCGTACTCGTCATTAATAGCTTCCTTCCAGAAGATAGCATCTCTGGTATTCATCGCCTCATCATAGGTAAGCGGGTCTGCTTCCACATGATAGATGACAAAATTCTCTTCAAGTACTTCTGTCTCCTCACTCGCTTAGATACAGGTTCTGAAGTTCTGGTTCAATAATTGTTCTTACAGCAACAACATCTTCTTGGACTACCTCTTCGTAAGGAACTTGAGCCTCCTGTGCACTCACATTGTTCTCTGGAATGTCCACGAGAACAATGTTCTTGTGCTTTGCAAACTTATCTTCAAAGAATTCTGCGTTGCGAGATTCAATGATATGATTTGACTCAATATCAAGAAACCTCCGAGCATCACTCTTATCAGCATAACCCAGAAATATAGTCTTCGTAGTCCTTGTTCCCAGATTCTAAATTTTTAAATTCGGAAGCTTCACGTATGCCAGCCACCCCCACACACGAATGACATTCAAGTTGGGTCTGACCTTGAACTAGAGTTCATGAGGAGTAACTTCCATAGTAGCATGCGGCACTCTGTTCAATATGAACGTAGCCTTAAGCACTGCTTCACCCCAAAAGTAATTTGGAAGACCCACAACCAATATTATTGAGTTTATCATCTTTGTTAACGTTCTGTTCTTCCTTTCTGCAACACCATTTGATGGAGGGGAGTACGGAGTAGTTATCTCATTGACAATTTTATGTTCTCTGCAGAACGATGCAAATTCATAAGACCTATACTCTCCACCTCGATCACTTCCGAGTCTCTTAAGTTGTTGTCCGGTTTGACGTTCGGCTTCAGCCTTAAAGTCCTTAAAATTCTCAAACGTTTCATCTTTAGACTTAAGCAGATAAACGAACGCATACTTTGAGAAGTCGTCGATGAAAGTAATGAAATACTTCATCCCGACCTTTGTGGAGAACTGTTTGAAGTTATAGATTTCTAAGCATACCAACTCCAGAAGATCTGTACTTTAGTTTACCCGCTTGAATGGTTTCCTTGCGATCTTCATCTGTGCACATACCTCATACTTCTCCAACTCCTTATCCCCACATTTGGAGATAAGCCCTAGACTATACATCTTGTTTATTCTTTTACAATGAACATGTCCTAGTCTATTATGCCACAATTCAAGAGAATAACCAGAAGAAGAAACTGCATTCACTATCCCCATAGGAGTTACAAGTTGAAGTTTAAACATCCCTTCTGTGCAAAAAGCCTTTCCGAAGTATGTTTTTTTATAGGACATAATGACTTGACCAGCGTTAATGTCCATCCTCAAGCCTGTGTTGTAGAGTAGACTTCTCAAGACCAGGTTCTTGGCTATGGCTGGTACATGCTTCATATTCTGAAGCGTCAGCGACTTCTCCGAAGTCAGTTGCAATACCACTGTCCTGATCCCGAGTACTTCAGCTTGTGTCAGGTTCGCCACCATAACCTTCTCCGAGACAGGTTGGTACGTGGTGAACCACTCATTCTTTGAGCAAACATGACACGAGGCCCAAGTGTCTATCCACCAGTCCATGTCAATCCCAGCTGAGTCAACCTACGCAATCATAGGAACAAAGTTAGCCTCACCTTGCTCCTTTTATTTTGGTTTTTCTTTGCAGTCCCTCTTCCAGTGGCCTTTCTTGCCACCGTTGAAACAAGTCCATGGTTCTTTGGACTTGGGCTAGAACTGAGCCGACTTCACCTTTAGATGGTGAACGTCTTTCTTTTTTTGGTAGGGAGCCTTCTGCTTCCCTTTAGAACTTCCTCCTTGCACCATGTTTGCCTTAGCCATCTGCTTGGACAAGGCGTCCACTTTGAGTTGAGCCCTCAACTCATCTTCAACATGTATCCAATACAAGCGGCGTTCTAGATCCACCTCCATCTTATTACGGTGTATGTCCTCGATGAAGTTGCTCCACCTAGGTGGGAGCTTGGCGAAAATACCCCCGACGATAAAAGCATCGACCAAGGGCATGCCGTCATCCGCCAGCTTCTGACGTAACTTGAGGAATTTCTTGACTTGAGGCAATATGGTTTTTTCGTCCTCAAACCGCATCCTCCAGACCTTTTCGGTCACATGGATCTTGTTTCTGTTCTCATCTGCCTTGTAGAGATTCTCGAAAGACTTCCAGACTTCCTTTACATTGACCGTCTTGCTTTATGACTCCGACAGAGAGTCCTTCATTGAATTCTGGATCAACAACTTGCAAAGGTTGTTATCCCGCCTCCACTTCGACTACAAAGTCGTGGCTTCAGCAACCCTTCGAGCATTTTCACCCTCTGGAATCAATAGCTCAGGATCTGTCAACACATAGTCGACGCTCATGAGTTGAAGATTAAGGTTGACCTTTCTCTTTCAGCCGTTGAAATGCTTTCCGTTAAACTTCTCAAGTTTAAAACTTGTATCGAGAAGTTGTGCACGGTTATTTTTTATTAGATCTGAATCTTGATTTGAGATTGTTATTCCTGAAGCAGATCTTTTGATGGAAGATGGAGATCTCGAACTCTTATTTCCAAAAAGACAAAAATTCTTCTCCTAAGAGAGAGATGAATATCTGTTCTCAACCGAAGTTGATGTAACGAGATGAATTATCGCTCTCAACCAGAGTTGATGCAACGATATGATAGTCGCTCTCAACAGGAGCTGATGCAAAGACTTTGCTGGGTGATAAAGATCACCATTGCTCAAAGCAATATTTGCTCGATTGCAATCTTCTCCTAGGAACCAGCAAGTTCTAAAGAACTCCTGGAACGCTCACTGTCACCTCCTTTCACGAACACGAGAAAATTCGTTTGGACTTCAATGGTAGCGGCAACACTTCACTATTCGTCCTTTTATTTTTGGCATAAATACTTAATGAAGGCACGAAAAGAGTATTTATAGAGAAGTACCGAAACCCTAATCCTAATCCTGGCCGTAACTGATTGTAAAAAGATAGGAGCAAATAATTGTCACGACCCGCACCCAGTGTAGGGAAACGAGAAGTGGGTACGTCCAGCCTATGCCGCAGTGTCGGCGGTAGAACACTGTCCTAGTTCACATACATCTAACAATAATAAGGTACCTGTAAAATGTATACGCTCCGAATGGAGGACAATATAGAAATGTACAACTCAATCACAGCTAAGGTAAAAAGTACGATAAGATAGATAGATAAGATCTGAATCCACAATGAAGTATAAATAAGAGAGAGAGAGAGACTAAGTGTCTTAAGATAACAACTCCACAATATTCAGAATAACAAAATTCTCACTAAGTACAAGTGTATCCAAAACAAGACAAGACAATAAGTAAGATATTGGTCTAGCTAACTAGCCTAGACTACTGGGGTAATGTCCTCTGCAAGTGTTGTGTCCTCCTGAGAGTTTAGCTCACATGTGTCATCTAGGCCTGCTCCGTAATATATAGGACAGAACTTCTCAATGTCATCTGTAATATTTTTAATAGGTCTAGTCAGGACGAGAGCGAGCACAATACATCTCACGCAGTTCATAATATGACAGGATATGTAAATATGCTATAGAGTAAGATACATGAAACGTTGGAAAATATATAAAGTAAAAGAGAAGACTGTAAAGAAATATCTACTATAAGTAAAGAACTAACAGTGGCTAGTGATATAGAGTACAAGATAGATATGTGAATGGCTTAAATTTGCACATGAGTAATCTAAGAGTTTGTACATGAGTATACTACTTTAGAATTGTTCACATGACCATTTATACTCTCCCGTACCCCAATCAATACACAAGGATCCAGACATGTTATGTTATTGCACATGATATCACATGAAGGCCCATAAATGGGTGCACATAATTGCATACATGGGGGCTCTGTGAACATGAGAGCACACGAATCACAAGAGTACACATGAATGGTCAAAGCACCAGAGTACATGATGAAAGTGAAACGCACATGACATACTATAACCCGATGCTCCTGAGGGGATAACATCTCATGAAGGAATCCATATAGTACCAATCCGCGTTAACAACGTGACAACATCAAGTAAAGTATTCTAGAGCATAAATGTAAATCCTATCAAGTATGAAACGGTCAGAGAATGTACTCGCCTGGTATCCTGAGTATCCGATGAATATATATGTCCAGACAGAGTAGATGAGTCCTAAACAGAGCAACACATGTCACAACATGTTCAGAATGGTAATACTGAAGATTATAATGCATTCTATATAATTTCTAGGTCATCTAGGCCAAAGTCAACTCTTGGTCAACTCTGGTCAACTACACTAGTCAAACTTGGTCAACTCTGGTCAACTACACTAGTCACAAAACTACACAAGCTATTAATCATATACATTTCATATATATATATATATATATATATATATATATATATATATATATATATATATATATATATATATATATATATATATATATATATATACAGCCCCCTTCTTATACGGGATAAGTTTACGGGAAGAGTTTACGGGATAGACCAATTTCTTACGGAGAGAAAAGAAACGCAAAATATCTGGCCGAAATATACGTATGTTTCTCTTCTGAATTTATTTCTCATTAATATTTAAATCTCTGCTCTCTACTCTTAAAAACAAACATATCTCCACCTTCAAAAGTAAGGCTTATCTATCAATTTATTTTTAAACACAGAGGGATTTATTTATTTTAAAAAATAGAGAGAGATAAATTATTCCATTTATTTTTTTTAAATAGAGATTTTTTTTTAAAAAAAAGAATCTATCCTTAGAAATAAATATACCTTTAAAAATTATATTTAAAATATAAATTTTAATGTTAATGTTAATTTCAATGTTGATATTAATTTTAATTTTTAATTTTTACATTAATTTAAATTTTAATGTTAATGTTAATGTTAATGTTAATGTTAATGTTAAATTTAATTAAAATTTAAATTTATTTTTGTTTTTAAATAAATCTAAATCTAAATCTAAATTTAAATTCTAATCTTAATTTAAATTTAATTTTAAATTATATTCTTAATCTTAATCTTAAATTTAATATTACATTTTAATGTTAATGTTAATATTAATATTAACGTTAAATTAAACTTAAAGTTAATGTTGAAATTAAAATTAATATCAACAATAAAGTTAGCACCAAAAAATTAACATAAGAAATAATATTAAAATTAACATTAATATTAAGTATATTTTTGAATAACATTTATAAAAAGATATTTACGTTTAAAGATATATTTTTTTAAAATAATCCATCTCTATTTTAAAAAATTATAAAATTAACTTTTATATCTCTATTTTTGAATAAATAAATAAATTTTTCACTATTTAAAAAATAAATAGACTTATCTTTACGATAGAGATAGGTTCCTTTTTTAAAAGGAGAGATCTAACATTTTTAAAGTGAAAGAAATAAAGAAGAGAACCATACGTATATTTTCTCATCCCGTAAGTTTGTCCCGTAAGTTATTCCCGTAGGAGAAGCTTTCTGTATATATATATATATATATATATATATATATATATATATATATATATATATATATATATATATATATATATATATATACTCAATGTATATAGGCATACACATAGGAAATCATATATAGGCTATTATACCTACATGCATATACACATAATGTATACAAGTCACACATTTATACTATAGGCATAACTCTTCACATTATATATATATATATATATATATTTTATATATATATATATATATATATATATATATATATATATATATATATATATATATATATGCTAATGAAATATACAAGGCTATAATAGGCTCATCATTCACATCATCAACATCCCTATGTGTATATAGGCTTGCATTCATACATGTCCTTACATTGCATCATATCTAACATGCAAACATACTTGGGTTCATCATATTGTATATATATATATATACACAATTCATGCATTGCATTAACCTATACTTCCATACCTCATTGCATTTCATGCATTCATAAATTGCTTTCATATCCACATATTACCAATATCTTACATATATATACATTATATATAGAGAGGGTGGCCAAGTGAACTAGTGTGGTTTTCAGGTTTCAATCAAGTGCACGTGTTCTCAATTTTGTTTAACAGTGAGTAGGTATGTGTGTGTGTTCATAGATGGGAGTGGGTGTCAAATGTGTGTGTAGCAGTGCGATGTGGGTGTGTATTCAGTTTTCAGATTCCTCTGTGTGTGTGTGTGTTTAGTTTTCAGGTTTAGTCTAACAGTGGTATACATGTGTGCATGTATAATCTCAGGTTCAATCACAGTGTAGTGTAATGTGGGTATGTGTGTCTACTCCTAGTGTAACAGTACATATAGGTGTGTGTGTGTTTCCAGATTTCAGACTTATCAGTCAATTGCATTTCGAAAACCCTAATTACCAAGATAAACATGAATTCCAATGATTCTCAGATAAGCCTGCCTAATTCTCAGGTTGTACAGATGTTTAACATCATGAATTAACATTATTTAATCAATTGATTTCATTTTAAAATCAGAAAAACAGTAAAGAGCAGTAGGTATCAGAAACTTAGGGAAAATCACAAATTTGAATTCAAATTTGTAACAAACATCAAATTGATGGTTTAGGTTCGTGCATGTATAGGCATGCTTCACAGTGAGTGTCGTGTCCATGAAGTGGGACACGATGTGTCGAATCCAGCAAAACACACGAAATACACACACAGGCACACTGCGTCGTGCGGCGAGTCCAAGCTCTCGTGGACACGACACGAGGCACGACACGTCTCGTGCTCATATCCACGTGTAGCCCACGTGTAGGCCTATACACGTGACACAACACGAGACACAACGACCATGTGTACACGCGATACGATACGCATATCAGTCGTGTTTTCACACACGCACAGTCACTGTGCCAAACCAGTGCACGATGAAATACGTGTCCAACACGACACCATTTGATACGACACTTGGAGAATGACGTGTCAGTCATGTCCCCTTACTGTGTGTCGAATGGCACGTATCCAAGTGGTGCGGACACAGAGGAATCCACTCCGAGCAGCAGGGCACTCGACCGGGGTATCATGCAGCGTGTTCGTGTCCATTTTAGACCCGGACACGACTCAAAAAGTGGCTCAGTCATGCAGGGAATCATAGTGCACATAAAGATCAACAACTTTCTTAAAAAACATTTCAAAAATAACAAGGAAAATCCTACAGTGGCATTTCATCAAACACATACACATGCAAACTGATACGTGTCCGATACAGACACAAAAACGACACAAAATTCCACCAAATTTCACCTACATCTAGGGGACTCCTAGATCTATGCAACCATGCAAAGAAATCAAGAAAATGAAGTAGTTTGAGGGGTTTACCTATTGAGTGTCAAACTCAAGAAAGAGCCCCAAAAATGAAGGATCCTACTAGCAACACAAAAGCCCCAAATTATTCAAAAGCTGTGATTTATCATCATGAACAGTAAATAGACAATGATTAGGTCCTATTACAAGAGACTAGAGTCAAAAATGAATTAAAATGAAGAAGTTATGAAATGTTGAAGAATGGACAAACCTTGCTCTTGCCAAAAATGGATGTGGTGTAAAAAGAGGCAAGAAAGGAATAAGAGACATTAAATAGAGGGGGAATCCCTAGAGGGCCGGCCACTATTAGGAAGAATTAGGGGTAGGGTTGATGACTAATGGGCTTTGGGCCAAGTGCCATGCTAAATGAAGTAATCTCTTAGTCAAAAACCCATGCACCTAAATCAGTTAATCTCTCTATGAAACTTGGTTCAAAATAAGTCAATTTGGGTCAACTTAAGTTAGACTAGGGTCCCACCATGCTAACCAAGTCACCATTAGTCAAAGTCAACATCTAGGTTAGTCTCCAAAGTCTCAACTAATAAAGGTCAAAAATAACAACCATCACTCCAACAATTCAAAATAAATCCAAAATTTTAAAATAACCAAAATACCCTCAAGCTAAAATGTGGCAATGACAAATCTACCCTCCTTAAAAGAATTTTGTCCTCGAAATTGAAAGGCAAAACTAAACTGATGAAAAGGATAGACAATCATACCTCAAGGTCCAAATAGATATGGGTATCGCTCGCGCATCTCATCCGTCCGCTCCCAGGTAGACTCTCCTGGAGAATGATGCCTCCATGTGATGCGAACCAAGGGTATCACCTGTTTTTTCAGTACATTCTCTCGGCGATCCAGAATCTCCATTGGCTACTCTGGATAACTGAGAGTAGGCCCCACCTCAATCTCCGAATGGTCGAGTACGTGGCTAGGATCAGCCACATACCGTCTCAACTGTGATATATGGAATACGTTGTGAACACCCGCTAGTATAGGTGGCAAGTCTAGCTTGTATGCCACGTTACCGACTCTCCCGCTGATCACGAAAGGTCCGATGAAGCACAGGCTAAGCTTCCCACCCCCACCAAAATGTATGGTACCACGAGTCGAAGATATCCTCAGAAAAACCAGGTCTTCGACGTAAACAAAAACAAGGTCTAAAGTTATAAAAATAATCAAACATGATCAAACAAAACACAAACAAATAACCTACTTCTAATCCTATCTCTAAGCTGTACCTCAAACTCCAAAGGCCTCCGGTGGCTATCAGCCCAATGCCGATATCTGTCCTGCGCCACGCGAAGTCTGTCTCTGATGAGCTTCACCTTTTCGGCTGCGTCAACAACCATCTCAGGTCCCAATAAAGCTCGTTCTCCAATATTATCCCAAGACAAGGGTGTATGACATCTGTGTCCGTACAGTGCCTCGAATGGTGACATCTCAATGTTGGTCTGAAAACTGTTGTTGTATACAAACTCCACTAAGTGCAGGTGATCCTCCAAGGATCCTTCGAAATTCGAAACACAAGTCCGCAACATGTCCTCGAGTGTCTGAATAGTCCTCTCTGACTGTCCATCCGTCTGAGGGTGGTATGCAGTACTAAACTTGAGTTGAGTGCCCAAACTAGCCTGCAGACTCCGCTAGAAATGGAAAGTAAAGCGACTATTCTGATCCGAGATAATGCTCACCGGAACTCCATAAATCCTGACAATCTGCCGCATATACATCTCTGCTAGCCTCTAAGTAGACGTACCCACTTTAAATGGCAAAAAGTGGGCTAATTTGGTCAACCTGTCTACGATGACCCAAATCGTGTCTTTTTCTCCGGGTGTACGCGGCAATCCAGAAACAAAATCCATCGTGATGTGCTCCCACTTCTACTCCGGAATGGGCAATGACTGCAACAAACCTCCTGGCCTCTGCCTCTCTGCCTTGACCTGCTGATAGACCAAACATCTAGCTACGAAGCGAGCTACCTCCCGCTTCATCCCATACCACCAGACTTGCTTCCTCAAATCCCTATACATTTTGTTGGCACATGGATGTATAGAGTACTGAGATCGGTGGCCCTCCTGTATGACCTGCTTCCTGAGCTCTCCACTGGGCACATACTGCCTGGAACCGTGCCTCAAAGAGCCATCCTCTGCAAGAATAAACTCATCATCCACCAGCCCTGCTCGAACCTGCTCTCAGATACACCGCAGAGCAACATCCTCGAACTGTGTCGACTTGATCCTCTCCATCAAGTCTGACTAAATCTGAAGACCCTACATCTGTATCTGAACTCCTGGCACAATCACCTCAATCTTCAGGCTCTCCAAATCTGCTAGCAAGTGACGATCCATAGTCAAACACATGGCTATCGGATACCTACTCAAGGAATCGGCAACCATATTGGCCTTCCCTGGGTGATACTGCAGTAAAATATTAAAGTCCTTCATCAACTCCAACCACCTGCGCTGCCTCATGTTGATCTCCTTCCGTGTAAACATATACTTCAAGCTCCTATGATCCGTAAAGATCTCCACTCACTTTCCGTATAAGTAGTGTTTCTACAACTTCAAAGCAAATATAACTGCTGCCAACTCCAAGTCGTGGGTAGGGTAGTTCTTCTCGTGGGAACGTAACTGCCTGGAAGCATAGGTAATCACCTTTCCATGCTGCTGCAAAACACACCCTAGACCCTTCTCCGAGGCATCACTGTAGATAGTGAACCCTCCTGATCCTGATGGTAATGTCAGAATCGGAGATGTCGTCAGCCGCTTCTTCAACTCATCAAAAATGACCTGACACTCCTCCGACCAGACAAACTCTGCATCGTTCTGGGTCAGCCTAGTCAAAGGCTCTGTAATCCAGGAAAAATCCTGTACGAACCTCCTATAATAGCCTGCCAATCCCAAGAAGCTCCCGATCTCTGCTACTGAACTCGGTGCTGCCCATGCCTCAACTGCTGTGATCTTTGTCGGGTCGACTGAGATCCCATCTCTAGTCACCACATGACCCAAGAAGTCAACTCTGTCCAGAAAGAACTCATACTTTGAGAGCTTGCAATAAAGCTCCTCCTTCTTGAGAGTCTCCAGAACCACTCTCAAGTGCTCCTCATGCTCCTTCTCAGTCTTCGAGTACACTAGGATATCATCGATGAACACCACCACGAACTTATCCAAGTACTGGTGGAACACCTTGTTCATCAAGTTCATGAACACCGCCAGGGCGTTGGTCATCCCAAACGGCATAACCAAGAACTCAAACTGACCATACCGCATCCTGAATGCGGTCTTTGGGATATCCTCCTTCTTCACCTTCACCTGATGGTAACCTAATCTCAGATCAATCTTAAAAAATACCCTCGCCCCACTCAGCTGATCGAAGAGATCGTCGATCCTCGGTAATTGGTACTTGTTCTTGATCGTAAGGTTGTTGAGTGCCCTGTAGTCGATACACATCCTGACCGATCCATCCTTCTTGGGTACAAAGAGTACGGGTGTACCCCATAGTAAAGAACTCGATCGGATGAAGCCCTTGTCCTGCAGCTCATCCACCTGCTTCTTCAACTCTACCAGCTCAATGTTGTTCACCCTATAGACGTACTGAGATATCCGCTCTGCGTCGGGTACTAAGTCTATATAGAAATCCATGTCTCTGTCCGGTGGTAGACCTGGCAAATCGTTCAAAAAGACATCCATGAATTCTGCAATCAACGGGTGTGGCACTGCCTGCTCCTCAACTGATACTCCACAGAAGACTCCGCTGCTCTGCTCCATCTGCCGCCGGGTGAACTCGAACTCTGGCTCTCCGGGTGCTCTGAAAATAACTCTACCCCTACGACAATCTATACTGTCGTAGTGCCTGCTCAACCAATCCATGTCGAGTACGATATCGTTGTTCGGCAATGGCATCACGAGCAGACTCACATCCAACTCTCAACCTCCCAAATCAACTCTTCGACCCTTGCAAATATTACTAACAAGGATAATGCTACCCCCGGTCGTAATCTTGCAAGTCCTAGGCAATGATTCGGATACAAGGTGCTGTCTAATAGCAAACGATACAGACATGAAGCTGTGGAAAGCCCCCCAAATGAAGAATGCAAAAGCTGGAATGGAGTCGAGAAGAATAGAACTTGTGATCAGCTCCCCGATAGCCTCTACGTCCTCAGATGCCATGGCAAAAGCTCGCTCCTGCTGACCTCCTCTGGCCTGCTGCTGATGCTGAGCGAACCTCCACTGCTGACTCTGTAAAGGTCCTTTCTGCTGCACTGCTGGGGCTCTGGCCCCCGCTCCCTAAGC
Organism: Iris pallida; assembly: GCA_029216955.1. NCBI lineage: Eukaryota > Viridiplantae > Streptophyta > Magnoliopsida > Asparagales > Iridaceae > Iris > Iris pallida. The sequence goes on along the minus strand of JANAVB010000800.1, from coordinate 1,099,864 downwards.
TGCTCGCCCCGAAGACAGATGGTACTCCATCAACTGGTGCTCTGCCGAACCACAGAGTAGGCACCTCCCGAGCCTCTTTCTACAGTCATTCCATACATGCCCTGACTTCTTGCAGAAACCACAACTGACGGCCTACTGCCTGAGTGTCTGTGGCTGAACCCTCGGCTGCTGTTGTACCTACTTGAAAGGTGCACAGCCCTGACCCTGGAACTATCTTTGCTGCTGCTGAAAGTGCGGCCTCTTAGCTGGTCCTTCGCTACCACTGGCTCCCTGAGTGTTTTGCCCCCTCTTGAGCCTCAGCTCAAGATCATCCTCCGCTGCTAGGGCACCCACCAGGATCTCCTCAAAAGTGGCACTGCGGGCACTCTTGGTGTAGGACTTCACCTCCTTGACTAGCCCCTTTCTGAACCTTCGAGCCTTCGTCGTCTCAGAAAGCCCCTCAACAAATTTGCCCAGGCGACAGAACTCCCCGGCATACTCCTCGACAGTCTGACGGACCTACACCAAAGCCTCGAACTGCGTCTCGAGGGTATTTGCCATTAAAATCTTTTGATTGCAAATTTCAATTACAAGCAGAATAGTGTTACAATGTAGGACTTAGATGTAGTCCTAGAAGTACACTTTTGTTTATCTAGGTCCCTTGTGCCGATGGAGCGAGTGGTAATACGTTGACTCCGTTGACGATATGACGACGGTTCTTGGTTCTCTGAAGGTCTGAGTTACTCTGGGTGCTAGAGCTTGCGGAGGGAAAGAAGACGTTGAGTGTCTGTGTCTGTCTCTCTCACTGTGTGTAGGTCTCTGTCTGTCGGTACGTCACTTTGTATGTTCATAGATAGGTGTGGAAGAAGGAAATGATCCCTCTATTTATAGCTTGCAGGCTGGCTGCTCATGCGTGCATATATCGGATGCGCTTGTTTGTGGGGATGCCACGTGGTGATTGCTGATGGAGGCGCATGGACGATGCGCTCTGATTGAGGAGTTAAACCCTTCCTGTTGCCTTTGTGGGCTGCGGTCTAGCTGACACGTAGCAATGGAGAGGATCTTTCAGTTGCTGAGATCTTGGGTGATTAGCACCCCTTCATAGGCTGAATCGAGTTAAAGGACATGTGTCGTAGGTCCATAGCTCAAAGATCTTGAATTTGGTGGAGAGTAATCTGATCGGATGTGCCTGGGATTGGGCGCATGAGGAGACTTTGGCTTGTAACCTTTAGGAGTCATGAACCAGTCTGGGCGCACGGCTTTTGAGGCGCATGGGAGGCTTCAGTAGTGACTTGACTTCTGTCTTTTAAGGATCAGAGAAAAGTCTGAGGCGCATGGCTTTTGAGGCGTATACAAAGATTTGGGCGCATAGCTGCGGAGGCGTATGCGAACTTGGGCGGCCAAGTGGCTTGTAACCGCCGGAGGAAAGTAATGATGATGCTGACGTCAGCGACGCTTCATCTTCTGAAAAAGCTGTCAACTGTTCAGTCCTCGGGGACTGGCTGCTGTCGTGTCAGTCTTCAGCATTTAATATTCTTTGACGGGTGATGGGCTGTTGAGTGGGTGCGTCGATCTGCATTCCACTAGGCGTATGGAAGCACGTGGGGCACATCCTTATGAGGCACTTGGTGCTGATGGGTGTGTCTGTATGATGTGCGGTCTGACCGGCGCATCCGTTTGCATGACACGTCTTTATTGGTCCGATTGTTACGTTCTTCGAGTGCCTTAAATAGCTATTTTTGACTTGGTTGAAATTCGAAGCGTTAGGTTCATCACCATTAATGCAAATTCATTATACGAGATTCGGAGAGCCAGCCACTTGGCACATGGGTTTGATTTGTTCGGCCTATAAATAGTGGCAAGGAGAGAGTTTGCTTCTCGTTCTCTTACGTCCTCCCGAATGAACTTGTTTGCTCGAGCATATTCTGTTGACGAGATGCTCCCGAGGGTAAATATGCGACGACTTGTCTTCATTTATGCACTCGTGAAGGTGACTGTTACATCCAAAAGTCGGGGTCGAGGGCTTCTAAGGCAGGCGGAAGGTGCCTGTTGCATCCAAAGATCAGGATGCTCGAGCCTCGTCTCCGTTATGCTGGAAGAGCTGCAGTTCGGAATTGCGGTGCTCCGATCATCTTCATTGGGCTTTGGAAGAGCTCCACCTCCTACTAGAGTGGGTGTTGCCCATTCTGGTTGTGTTGAAAGCTGCACCTTTAGCCGCGGATTTGCAGTGCTCTCTTCTTCCAGCTAGGGGGTTGATTGCCCACCCTGGTTCTACTTAATAAATGCTTCATTAGTCGAAGCACTTGACCGGGTAGAAGTTAGGCGCATATGCTGAGACTTCATGATGCACATAACTGAGACTCTTGAAGAGATGCGCCTGACTGAGACACCGAAGAGATGCGCCTGACTGAGACGTCGAAGAGATGCGCCTGACTAAGACGTCGAAGAGATGCGCCTATTTTGAGAGCGCATGGTGGTTGCTGCACCTGGCTGTAGACTTAGGGTCTTTTCTTTTTGTAGAAGTTCTCCTTTGTACATCCTTTTTTAGACATGTAATAGACTTTTATATGAAATAAAAATCTTCTTTTAATGTCTATGCTTTTGCTGTTTGCTGTGCCAAGTACTTCATCTGAGCTTCCTGGCGCATGTAATGTTAGGCTCATAGGATTTCTGTTCCTGAAATTCCATGCTTCTACAAGACCCCCTTCAAAGTTTTCAAATCTTTTTGCCAAGTTTTGGAATACTTTGAATAAGAAGCATGGTGGTGTCTTCAACGGGGCGCATGACTGTTCGAGCGCATGGGTACTCCGCACATCAGTGATGGGGCGCATGCTCCTCTCAGTTAATACAAATGATAACGCTTCGAAGTAACCAAAAGGATTAATGATGATCTTTTTGTATTTATTTACAGTTATCACTTTATAGAACCCGAGGCGGCGGCTGATGTCACTCCTCATCGGTTTCTGCGTATGCCAAAGCCTATAAATAGGCATCTGATGGAGAGAGAGGGTTCTTCTCCACTTTGGTTTCTTCTTCTCTAGAGTTCTTCTTTCGAAAAACCCTAACTTCTTCTTTCACGAGATGGCCCCCAAGACTCCTCGCGGCGGTGATGGCAAGGGAAAGGAGCTTGCAGAGTTCATCGAGGAGGACGCTCCTGTCACCATCATGACTCTTGCCAACGTTTGGCCTGCGGTGACGGGTGAGTGTGGTCTTCCAACTTTTTAGACGAGTCTGGAGCACATGGATGAGTTGCATCATGTTGCTGTGCCCTAACTCTTTATCGCCGATGCGCATGGACTTCTGTCCTGATGATGCGCTGAGGTTATTCTACCGATGCGCATGGGTTTAATCCCTAATTATGCGTCGAGGTTTTACTGCTGACGCGCGTCGGCTTAAACCCTGATGATGAGCCGAAGCTTCACTGCTGACGCGCATAGGTTTAAACCCTGATAATGCACCGAAGCCTCCCTGCTGACGCCCATGGGATTAAACCCTGATGATGTGCCAGGCTGCTTTACACACCCAATATTTTGTCTTCTTAAGGCTTCTATGTTGCCTGACTTTTGTTTCTGCTGTGTCAGTATCGATGACTATCCCTTTGCTGAATGAAGTCCTTCTGGATGCTTCTCTTTGCCAAATGGGAGTTGATTTCGACGAGGAGGTTATTAACCCCGCGAAGGCTGCTATCCTACTGAATCATCCTTCCGAGAGACTGCTGCAAATCTAGGATCAGTCGCCTATTTTCCTCCAAAATATGATGGAGAGCGACAAACTGAAATCCGTCGAGTCCGAAGATGCGACTTTCTTGAAACCTGCTTTTCAATTTGGTGACCGCTTGACTTCCACCGAGGCGAAGGTACTGAAGATTAAGGAAGACTGGTTCTTCTCTGCGAAGGGCATGGTTCTGTATATGCGGTAACTTGAACGCCAATTGTCGTTGACGGCCTTCTACCGTTTGGCTTAAAAGAAAAGGATGCCATGGGAACTTACCCCTTCTCAAGGAGGGGCTGTGGGGGGTACCCTTTCGATTGATGTTACTTCGAATCAAAGGGATACCTTGGCCGCCTCGCGAGCCGGGCCCTCATTCAGTTGCCAAACTTTGTGCCCTGGGAGCCTTTATAGTGATGTCCCTAATGACACCTTTGCCTTTGGTGCTTCGACCTTTGCAAATCAGATGCTAACATGGAAGGTCATTTATCCGAAAGGTGGCTTAGGGTTGAAGGTTGGTGTCACCACGTGCCGAAGTGGGACGAGTTGACCCTTTGGGTGTTGTCGAAGTTCAAGGCTGAGCTTAAATAGATTGGGCTGACGGCCGCTATACTTGCTACACAGACCGGCGTAGATCTCAACAAGCATATGTTCCTTGCACTCTTGGAAATATTCAATACCCACACTGGCACTTTTTTTACTCCAGTGGGGGAGTTGGGATTGGCTCTCCATGAGATATACGAGGTGTCCAAGCTTTCCTGGGGCTCGAAACCGTACGAGGAATATTTCCCGACAAATGAAGAGATCCTGGTTCTAGAAAAGAAGGACCCGAAGATGATGGTTGTTTTCAAAAAGGTGGCGAGCCATCATTATCTGATACAACAGAAAGATAAAGGCAAGACACAGCCTCACGTGACTGCTTGGAGGAATTACGTCTTCAAGCAGGACCTGGCGGATTCTTCGAAATTCGGTTTACGACTCCGCAGGGGCTGAAACCCGCGAAAGTAACCTCCAAAATGAGCCGACTAGGCGAGAAGGCCCCCCGTTCAAATGAGAGTGGCGAAGATGTGCACAGCTATTTCTGGCATTGCGTGCACCGGATGTCGTCCAAGGCAGTATTGACTGCCTACTTGATGATATGGCTCCGGGACTGTGTGTTTTCAGGTAGGTCAGGCTCTGTGGAGAGGGTAACCCGGAACCTCATTTTGCCAGTAGTGAAACTGGTTTTTGCTCGCTTTTTGGCTCTCCTCCCCGCGATGGTATGTAACCTGCTGCGGGGTTTGAGGGATTTTGCTGACGACGTGGTCCGTGAGAGGGGAAGAAAAGACAACTTTTCCCGTGCTGAGCTACCATTCCATTATCTGATGGGATGGTTGATTCTGCATCACCCGAACATGATGAGTCCGGGTCCTGAAGACGATCACGTTGAAGGTGACGCCTTTATCCGCCGCTTCTAAAAGAGGAAGTGGCTGCACACCGGCGTCCCCGTCTGTAGGAGAGTCTTGTCTTATCTTCAAGGGTGGGAGATCGTCAAGGTCAGTCCCATCTTCAAAGATTTCGAGGTTGACCAAGATTTGGAAGACTCTGGTGAGGATGCGATCACTCAGCTGAAATGGGGGTTTCGTTGGTTACAGAGTATTCGGCCTTCCCATTTGGTCTATCGCAACCAGAATAAGTATTATCTGGAGCCATATCTGCCGAGCCGGTTTGCTTGCCAGTTTGGTTACACCCAGTTAATGTTATGGAACCCCAGCAACAGTCTGGGGTTTGCTGGAAGTTTACTGGATGGAGCCCGGGGTTGGCAATATTACAATGTCGGGTGCACTGGGGTTCGTTTCAATACACCAGTTCATAACCCTCGGCCACAGATCCTGTATTCGACCGTTAAGCTGTATTGCGCCATGAATACTGTGTCTCCTGATTATGATAGGGAGAGTAGTTTCATCTTTGGAACTCAGCTAGAGGCTACGAAGAATATATTAGCGGCGGCCCGATCATATCGTCCCCGAGAGTTGGCGGGATATCGGGCTACCGCTGCAGCGTCAACAGGAGGCATTCGAAAAGATCCCTCAGCTGGAAAGTGGCGGCCTGACGCAGAAGCCGGTTCGTCTGCACCAAAAAGGCCGAGAAAAGCGACAACTCCAAAGGTGGGGGCTACAGGAGTGCCGCCTGTAATGCCAATGGAATCAGTTCCTGCTGAGGTAAAGACGTTCTCCATAATCTGGCTCCTTCTGTCATTTTTGTGACATATGCTTTCCTTTTGTAGGAACCGTTGAAGAAGAGATCCCGAACTCCAAAATTGGGTGCTAGCAGACCAAAGGAGGTGGCGGGCTCATCTGAAGAGCGCATTCCGCCGATTGTGATGTCTCCCGTAGAGGAGGATCCGGATAATATCGTTCCTGCAGAGATTTTAGTATCTCCAGATTATGTTGAAAGGGAAGCTGAGGATGCAGCAATTCCTGGGAGGGTTCAAGCCACCGTGGGGGGCTCTGAAATTGAGGACCCAGCAGATAAGGGGCTTCCGGATGAGGAAGTGGAGTGGAGTTCATCGTCTTCAGATGACGTTCCTCCAGAGATGAGTGAGCCTGTTGCAGGAGCAACAGACATGATTGGAACAGAGGAGAGGGCTGATTCTCCTCCTTGTCATGATGAGGGGAGGTCGGCTGTATCGTTGTCGAGCTCTACTCCAGACTCAGCAGCAGAGGCTATGGTGGCTGCCGACCAGGAGGCAGCGACAAATTCTATCCCTGCGGAGGGATTCGATGAGGAAGGTGAGACTCGTCTACCGAGCCTGACTCCAGGGGAGCCGAGTCAGAAAACAAGTGCTGATCTCGCTGCTTTGCCAGAGGAGGAAGGTCCCGTGCGGCCTGCGGATAGTGTGTTGGGGATGGAGGAGATAGCCCCTGACGTCGGTGGTCCCTCCGACCTTGAGAAGGGTAAGGGTTCGCCGGAACCCCATGTTGCTCCTTCTACTTGGGGCACGATATCGACGCCCCTCTCGGCTCCTTCCGCTGTCTTGGCTCCTCGGGCCAGTGGTGAAGTTCAAGCCCCCGTTGAGGGAGAGTCCGTTGATGCCGAGGTTCCAACCTCGCAGATTGAAGCCGGCGGGTCTTCTTTCGGTCCGCCGTCTAGAGCAGCTCCTTCAACTCCTGCTATGACGCTGCAAGTGCTGGCGGATGCGGATGAGTACGTGAAGTTTATCCTTGAGGCGGTGTACAAGATATTGCAGAGGGGCGTATCGGCAGTGATGAATGCCAACGGGAGTTTTGCGATGGCAGAAACAATGGCGCTCCCTCACATCGGTCTGATACGTTCCCACCAGGGCCATGATCATATGACAGAGATTCTGGAGGCATCGGTGGCCGAGCTCGACCAGCTGCTTTTCGAGTTTCAGAGTATCCATCGAAATGATCTCTCCGCTCTGATAGAAGCAGAAAAGGAGAAGTTGATCGCTGAAACTGAGTTATCTTATCAGGCCACCGTGGCTGTCTGGGAACGCGAGGTGGCCAAAGCTGAGGCTGCGGTGGAGAGGCTATCTCAGTCCACGCATGAGAAGGTGGAGTTGCGAGCTGCGTTGGACGCTAGTATAGCAGAGGTTAATGCCAAGATTCACCTCCTTGAAGACCAGCGGGCCCAACTCTTATTAGATGATGAGCGAGTCCAGGCTGAACATGTCGCATCTAAGGAGGATGAAGCAGCTTTCACCCGCCAGGCTCTTTTCCTGGCCCTGCAGTGGCAACAGTTGGACGAGAAGTATGAGGATGACACTTCCCCTGAGGCTATAGAAATAATGCGTCAAGAAGCCGAACACCGAGTCCTGGCGACCGCAGAGACTTGGGCGGAAGACTTGAAGCGTCGGATCGAAGAGCTTTCAGCTAATCCCGATGATGCTTAGGGATTGTAGCCTCTCCTTTTTTTATTATTTTGTGTAATTTGCAACTCCTGCTGGGGATGTAATCCTTTAATTTTAAATAAAGAATAAAGAGTTTTGTGGTGTGTTCATTCTTGCTGTCATGAACTTGATGATTTGTGTGGACCTATTATATTTTGCGTACCTTGGTTTTTAGGTACATATAATAAGTTTGAGAGAACCAACATATTTGCTCAGAGGTAATGTGGATGTGGAAAATATGTGGTTCAAATGTCGGAATCTTCCTACTCAGAGGTGTTATGGACGTGGTAGGAGTGACTCTGGAGAGATACGCGGAACTACTCAGAGGTAATATGGACATGGAAGTTCCGTGATCAATGTACGACAACGCAGGGGTTGTCTGTACAAAATGTTTACTCAGAGGTAATGTGGACGTGGTAAACATTGATAAGAAGCATAATCCTACATGGTGTCAGATTATGTTTTGCAGGGCGTAGAAGAGTAACTCAGAGGTAATGTGGACGTGGTTGTTCTTCTACTGAAGATAGAATGCCGCGGAACAGCTGGGTTCCGGAAGCGTAAGATTTTGTGGAAGGGAGGTGTTTGTGAGCCCTGATGATTGGGTCCACAGACTCCCTTGTTGGGTGGAGATAGAAGTACATGTCTGAAGGATGTCAAGAGTAGTACTTCTTTAGGAACTTGCCGTTGATGGGCACCAAGCGCTGCGTCGGGAAAGAACTTCTCCTTGAACAGCTTCTTGAAAGCTGTCCAAGTCTGCCCAGCTGTATCAATGTCACGACCCGTACCCGCTTTTCGGATACGAGACGTGTCCAAGCCAGCCTACGCCGCAGAGTCGGCGGTAGAACGCTGTCACGGCCAAGATGCTCAAAAATCACAAAAAGATACATTTATTGCTCATTCAAATTATTAAATCAAGTTTACAAATTACAAGGTGTAACGCCCAGTCCCAAAATACGTAGGACTAGGTACATCGATATGCCAGCTGTATACATACGAAATACACTCCAATATATGGAAACCTTGTATGTATACATAAGCTGTAAAATGTAGTAGATCCATAATAACTAAATCTCATCCACTAGATAAATAAATGATATAAAAGCAACTTTGAATTTGTCATGTATACAATTGTTGGGCGGAGACAAAGTCCACTACCAACTATCTCAAATAAAATATACAAGGAGTGATCGATAAAATAACGAGACGAACCAAGCGCAATCGTCTTCGAAAGAATGGAGAAGATAACGGCCTTAGCTAGAACACCTGCAAAATCACAGAAGCACACACCTGGAGAGATAACCAAGTCCTCAGAGGGACGTAACAAGATACATAAAGAACATGCCATAATAAACTGAATATATAATTTGTCACAACCCGAAATAAGTGACAAGACGACAATAAGGTAATCTAACCGTACTACAGTGTTTATGCAGTTAAGAACAAACCTCCAACGCATGGGCACTCTGTCTCAGTAGCAGTAATCTCAGGTATGGCCCATCAGGATACCAGGGACCTCAAAGCATAACATTCATCGAATGTCAGAGGCCAGCAGTAAATCAGTATCAGGATCCAGGACCGTATCTCCCGCGGAGATAACCGGCAATGGGGAAGTGCATACTTGGCCCATACGTTAAGGAACTGTTCTTCCCACCCAATGCCTAACAGAGTCACATCCACGTCTCATATACCTCTACTAACTGCTAAGTCTCCTAACATGCCTCTATTAGCAGTTAGTCCTATCGCATGCACATGGTGGATCAGCCCACACGCAAGAACCTCTACATGCTACTCATCTCACACATCCTCGTGGTACAACTGTGTCAAGGTATATGCAATACACTACAACGGTAGTCTCTTAACTCTAAGTTCATATGCAATCAAAGGATAATAACAAAGTATATCTAATATCACTGAGCAGACAATAAATCGAGAACTGTAAGAACTGGAAATAACTGAACAGTGATATGTAATAAATGCAACTGAATATAAACAGTATAATGGCAAGGTATCTTGCCTGAGGTTATGTGCAAAAGAGAATAATCCAGTAGCTCGAACCGACAAATAAACGAAACAAGAAAAGCCAAATCCCGCAGATGACTCCAGATGCTGCAACAAATATCATGAACGAGTTTGGAATATAAGATATGCCTAGGAAATGCCTGTCCAAAAGTTAAATTCTGGAACAGGAACAAATTCGTAACTTCGGGTCAAAACGATGTCCGCCGTTGGACCCGCTTTGTACCGAAATGTGCGCCAGAACCTACGGTCTCTAAAGTCGTCAAACTATATAACTACGGATTTGTTTTGATGAGACGAACCCAACGGTATGTCCAATTTTGGATTCCGGTGGGCCGTGCACAAAATCGCCCGTTGAGTGGGATTGTGGGCCCGCCAAAATAGCGTCCCGATCAACGGTCTCAGAATTGGACCAAACTTGGCTCACAGGACTAGAAAAATATTTCGAGCCCAATGGCGCAAGTTTTGTCGCGATTTGATGAGTGTGCACAAAGTAATTGGGAAATTCCAAAAAGCCCGATACGGGAAAATTTGACGGATACGGGTCAAATTCGTCGCGCACACGCAACCAATTTGAATTCCGTCAAAGCCCGTACGTCCGCAAAGTCGATACGGACCTTTCGGTACTCTCGATTTGTGAAAGGGTCGCCCGGTTTGTCGGGACGTACCTCGTACGGGGTTTTTAAGGTTTATAAAATCTAATTTTTAGTGGGGTTTTTAATCAAATAAATACAGAATTTATTACAGAATTTATTACAGAATAAATAAAACTATTTAAAGAGGATGATAGGGTCATGTGGGCTTTCCACACGATTTGACGGATCTAAAAACGGATAAAAATTGGAGGAGAAATTAATTGGAGAAGTCGGGTACCTCGATATTAAAAACTGCCGTTGTTGTGGGTGTTTGTTGTTGTTGCTGTCGCCGTGGCGACCGGGAGGCGGAACTGCTGTCGCTCCAACGAAACTGGCACACACGCCGAGGCGAGGAAAGAGGATTTAGGAGAGAGAGGAGGAAGAAGGAAGGAGAGTGGAGGAGAAGAATTAATATTATATATATACTATATATATTTGGAGGGAAGGGTTCGGCCATAAGTAGCTTGCTGCTACTTATTGCTTGTGGGAACAAAAGGGGCGGCCACAAACCTAATTGAGCTGCTGCTCCTACTTCGTTTTTGTATGCAAGTGGTCGGCTCCCACATGGTGGGGCCGACCACTTAGGCTATATTACTTTTTTTTCTTTTTTTAACAAACTTCTCCACAACTTATATATATATATATATATATATATATATATATATATATATATATATATATATATATATATATATATATATATATATATATATGCATGGCATATAGCAGCTTCATGCTGCTGTAGTTGGCGTTGGGGGTGGGGGTCGGCCCCACCACTTTCTTTTCTTCTTTTTTTACTTATCTTTTTAAAACTTTTAAATATAAATATCTATATCTATATATGTATATATCCATAAATACACCAAAAATCTATTTAAAATCCAATTATATATATATATATATATATATATATATATATATATATATATATATATATATATATATTATATGTATATATGCATGGCATATAGCAGCTGCATGCTGCTGTAGTTGCCGTTAGGGGTGGGGGTCGGCCCCACCACTTTCTTTTCTTTTCTTTTCTTTTTTACTTATCTTTTTAAAACTTTTAAATATAAATATCTATATCTATATATGTATATATCCATAAATACACCAAAAATCTATTTAAAATCCAATTACCATTTAAAAGTCAACTATCCAATTATTTAATATATTTGAGCATATCTACATATATATATATAAATTCAATCCTTAATAAATCAACTCAAAATAATAATAATATTTAAATAGGAAAATATGTTTATTAAATCTTCACAAAATTAACTTTAATAATAATAAATTAATAAGATCATCCCAATGAGTGCACTTATACTGCACACCCTTTTCAGGGTCCACAAAATGTACTATTTTGTAAAATATTATTTAAATAATAAAATACCAATAATTACACAAATAATTAAATGATTTTAAATTATACATGAAATTCTAAAATAAATTAAAAATTATTTTTACGTACATAAAATATGTCTACATGGCCACTTTGGTCCCACCACATTCCTACCTGGGCTTAAATTGGTTCGGACCCAATTCGGACTGGTTTGGACAAACCGGGTCATCTAAAAATCAAAATATAAAATAATATTTAATTAAAATAATTTAAATGAGTCCATTCACAACTCGGTCTGGTTTTTCTTGTTTGGTCATCACCATGGCTAGGCTTCCCCCGGCATGGCTAATGTACTAGTCAAGGCACACTGCTACATTTTTCGTGCCAAAATTCATGTTAGTCTTGTGTTCCAAAAATTTAACAATGGCTAAGATCATTCATAATAAAAATCATAAATTGCATAAATTTATTTTTGAAGTCTAATAAAATAATAAAAATAATAATAGAATAAAAATAAATAGGGGGTTTTACATCCTACCCAACTTACAAGAATTTTGTCCTCAAAATTTAGGATTAATAAGGTAGATAGGGTTTGAGGGATAGGAAGAATTTGTCAATACCAAAATACCATTAAATTTTGGAGGAGGCGATAAAACGACGTTCAACACCACCATGCAATAGAAAATTGTGGTGTCGATATATACAAAAATATATCACGGTTATGGAATTCAAATAAGGATTGCTAGTGAAGGTAGCAAAATTTTGAATATCCAATTTTAGAGAACAGTAAGGAATTGAGTAAACCAAAGAGATTAAATTAGACATTTAGAAAATGTGATCCCTTAAGGGAGAACTGGATACTAATCGTCGTGGTCGAGGGTTTGATTAAGTGAACGATTAAAATTATTCTCGAGTGCTTAAGAATAATTGGGATGGCACGATAAAAATTCTAGGGTTGAGAAAATGAGGAGTAGTTAAAGGCAAGGATATAGCCACATGAGTCGGTCGGTGGCTATCTACATTTGTGTATAATTAACTGATTTGGGCAAGCAAAGATGATACCTTGAGTCTATCTTAGCAAGTACAGTGCCTTGTCTTTTCATAATAAGTAAAAGACAAGAACAACAAAGGTTTCAAAGACGGTGTTATATATTGAGTACGAATTGCGGGGTTCATAGGCGGCAAAAATAATTTAAAAGAGAATTGCCAAGGCTGTCGCGGATGAGACTCTAAGGCAAGTTTACTATGTCTCCATCCACGTAGAATAATATGTGATAAGCGAACCAAAGTGCAATAGGTTGATCAGACCATCATGCACCGGTTCTGATTAGACAATATGTTAGTGGGTGCACCCAATAAAATATGTCATGATCAAGCTTGATAACAAAATAAGCTTACAAAACTGAAGCTACATTAGCAGCATGAGATAGTCAAAATATGAGCAAGGGAGGTACTAATGAAGTAATTTTAAATAGTCCAAGATCTTTTAAAATCAAGGCTCGCCCGAAGTTTGGGCCTATACAGTTGTCTTGGTTGACTAGCTAAGTTAGGGTCCTCTGAACTTATAGTCTAAGCAAACTTATCAACATGGGTCATAAGGACAAAGGCTTTGTTGGGCCGTGAGGTATTCTACCCAACTTACAAGGGTTAAACTAGTAATGGGATGGGACAATGGGTTAAGCAATCAAGATAAAGCACAAATTTAAGCATTTAAGGAACTAAGTAGAACAAAATTCACCTATCGGGTTAAGGGATTGAGTCAAGGTTGGATCTCTTAACTGAAGTCGGGAAGTATTTTGGTGCCATGGTAGAGATTATAGTTTGGCCATTTTGACCAGAAGGTCATGTCATGATAATAGTGTACAAGGCGACGTATTTTAGTGGGACATGATATATCTACATGAAGGTGAGCTTGTCTAGGTCTTACATATGAAATTTGTTGGAAGAAAAAGTCTAGTATTGTGCTCCAAATATCCAAGTCACGGTAAGGGACGCCAAAAGATCTAAAATAGGAAGTGGGAGTTCATGGGGTGACTACTAATGCAAAAAAATAAATAAGGAAGATCACGTTGAAGCATGAAGTAAAATTAATTACAAAAATCCAGTAAAAATAATTTAGGAACACAATTTCGGAGAGAAGATAGTCTCCTAGATGAATACAGTTAAGGAACCATTAACTAATTATTCAAATTGCAAATGGGTTAGAAGGTCGCAATTAAAAGATCTAGAATTGAAGGAAGGTCGAGTAAGTCGAGGTGGTAATACAGTCACATAGCTGGGTAGATGACTAACAACACTTGTGTATATACTACTATCATGGTCATGAGTGACATGGCAATTAGTGTGGAATACTCAGTAGGGTTATCTTGGGGCCTATCATTAAAATTTAACTCAAGTTTCCTTCAAAAGTTTCAAAAATAAACTTTCAAAAATATACCACCAAAATTTGTATTCACTGCAAGTCGTTCAATTTAATCATGACCAAAATTTAAATCACTTTCATAAATCTTAAAGCAAATTTTTATCACGTTACTACTAACCTTTTCCAAAATTAACGTTTAAATTCAACTATTTAACTCAAGAGTTAATAATTTACGAATTCATAAAAATTTCACAATAAACCAAAAATTTAACACTCTAAAATTTTCAAATAACTCATAATAAAACTCCTAGCATATTAAAAGCAATCACAAAAATTAAGCTCAATTCTCTCATCAATTTTAACTTCTATTCATGCTAAGTTATTCCAACAAAATCACAACTGTTAAATGGTAACTTCCTTTAATCAATCAAAATAACTTTCCATCACATCCTTTGGAATTCTCCCAAAAGTTTTATTATTAGCAATCCCACATTAAACTTTTGATTAATCTTATCAGTCAAAATCTCTTTTTTTTACCAAAAATCTAAATAGATTTGTAAATCCTCAATCATAGGTCACTACTTAATATAAAATTTTCTCAAAATTATTTTCATAACCTTTAAATATTTTAAACCAAAATTCACCGTCATTACTTCCACTTAAAATTCAAAATTTAATAAACACGAATATCGCAAGTTGTATAACTCAAATTTAAATAATTCCTATGGCCATTTTAAAAGCTAAGATCATTTTCAAACCAAATTTATAACTGTTCAAAGGTGTATAACTATAATACAATAAATCATAAACATCAAAACTCTAAAATCAAATAAATTTTATATTTTTTCAAGGATGTATATTTATCATCCAAAACTCATAAATATCACAACTCGAAAAGCAAATAAATTTTATACTTGTGCAAGGATGTATAACTATAATCCAATAAATCATAAATATTAAATCTTGAAAATCAATCAATTTCTTAAACCAAGTATGAAATTCTATAAATCCTCTGGTGTTTACAATTTAGAAATCTTAAGGTAAAAACCTTCCTTGGTAGTATCCAACTTTACAAATTACTAATCATTAAATCACACTTTAAAAAAACTTTTAACTCAATTAGAGTCTTAAATGTATTCCAATTGCCAATATAACCATTCTAGCCATGTGCTTGACCTATGAGCATATACTAGTGTAGTCATCTTTCTAGTTGACACTAAGCACGAAAAATAAGAATCAACGGTAGAAAGGAATCAAGCAAGATGCAGTTCAAGGAGGTCGAACAAGAGTTCGAAATTTTGAAGCCAAGGGAAGAGATCAAGCTGTATGGATGAGATTCCTAGATTCTAATCCTATATTGCAGGCTCACATCGGTACAATTACGTAACCGAAGTGACAACTTGACCTGCATAGGCCACCACAAAAACATGTAACGTCCCAGTCCCAAAATACGTAGGACTAGGTACATCAACATGCCAGCTGTATACATACGAAGTACACTCCAATATATGGAAACCTTGTATGTATACATAAGCTGTAAAATACAGTAGATCCATAATAACTAAATCTCATCCACTAGATAAATAAATGATATAAAAGCAACTTTGAATTTGTCATGTATACAATCGTTGGGCGAAGACAAAGTCCACTACCAACTATCTCAAATAAAATGTACAAGGAGTGATCGATAAAATAACGAGACGAACCAAGCGCAATCGTCTTCGAAAGAATGGAGAAGATCACGGCCTTGGCTAGAACACCTGCAAAATCATAGAAGCACACACCTGAAGAGATAATCAGGTTCTCAGAGGGACGTAACAAGATACATAAAGAACATGCCATAATAAACTGAATATATAATTTGTCACAACCCGAAATAAGTGACAAGACGACAATAAGGTAATCTAACCGTACTACAGTGTTTATGCAGTTAAGAACAAACCTCCAACGTATGGGCACTCTGGCTCAGTAGCAGTAATCTCAGGTATGGCGCATCAGGATACCAGGGACCTCAAAGCATAACATTCATCGAATGTCAGAGGCCAGCAGTAAATCAGTATCAGGATCCAGGACCGTATCTCCCGCGGAGATAACCGACAATAGGGAAGTGCATACTTGGCCCATACGTTAAGGAACTGTTCTTCCCACCCAATGCCTAACAGAGTCACATCCATGTCTCATATACCTCTACTAACTGCTAAGTCTCCTAACATACCTCTATTAGCAGTTAGCCCTATCGCATGCGCATAGGGGATCAGCCCACACGCAAGAACCTCTACATGCTACTCATCTCACATATCCTCATGGTACAACTGTGTCAAGGTATATGCAATACACTACAACGGTAGTCTCTTAACTCTAAGTCCATATGCAATCAAAGGATAATAACAAAGTATATCTAATATCACTGAGCAGACAATAAATCGAAAACTATAAGAACAGGAAATAATTGAACAGTGATATGTAATAAATGCAACTGAATATAAACAGTATAATGGCAAGGTATCTTGCCTGAGGTTATGTGCAAAAGAGAATAATCCAGTAGCTCGAACCGACAAATAAACGAAGCAAGAAAAGCCAAATCCCACAGATGACTCCGGATGCTGCAACAAACATCACGAACGAGTTTGGAATATAAGATGTGCTTAGGAAATGCCTGTCCAAAAGTTAAATTCTGGAACAGGGACAAATTCGTAATTTCGGGTCAAAACGATGTCCGCCGTTGGACCCGCTTTGTACCAAAATGCGCGCTAGAATCTACGGTCTCTAAAGTCGTCAAACTATATGTCTACGGATTTGTTTTGATGAGACGAACCCAACGGTATGTCCAATTATGGATTCCGGTGGGCCGTGCACAAAATCGCCCGTTGAGTGGGATTGTGGGCCCGCCAAAATAGTGTCACGATCAACGGTCTCAGAATCGGACTAAACTTGGCTCACAGGACTAGAAAAATATTTCGAGCCCAATGGCGCAAGTTTCTTCGCGATTTGACGAGTGTGCACAAAGTAATTAGAAAATTCCAAAAAGCCCGATACGGGACAATTTGATGGATACGGGTCAAATTCGTCGCGCACACGCAACCAATTTGAATTCCGTCAAAGTCCGCACGTCCGCAAAGTCGATACGGACCTTTCGGTACTCTCGGTTTGCGACAGGGTCGCCCGGTTTGTCGGGACGTACCTCGTACGGGATTTTTAAGGTTTATAAAAACTAATTTTTAGTGGGGTTTTTAATCAAATAAATACAGAATTTATTAAAGAATAAATAAAACTATTTGAAGAGGATGATAGAGGGTCATGTGGGCTTTCTACACGAATTGACGGATCTAAAAACGAATAAGAATTGGAGGAGAAATTAATTGGAGAAGTCGGGTACCTCGATATTAAAAACTACCGTTGTTGTGGGTGTTTGCTGTTGTTGCTGTCACCGTGGCGACCGGGAGGCGGGACTGCTGTCGCTCCTACGAAACTGGCACACACGTCGAGGCGAGGAAAGAGGATGTAGGAGAGAGAGGATGAAGAAGGAAGGAGAGTGGAGGAGGAGAATTAATATTATATATATACTATATATATTTGGAGGGAAGGGTTCGGCCTTAAGTAGCTTGCTGCTACTTATTGCTTGTGGGAACAAAAGGGGCGGCCACAAACCTAATGGAGCTGCTGCTCCTACTTCATTTTTGTATGCAGGTGGTCGGTTCCCACATGGTGGGGCCGACCACTTAGGCTATATTACTTTTTTTTTTCTTTTTTTTTAACAAACTTCTCCACAACTTTTATATATATATATATATATATATATATATATATATATATATATATATATATATATATATATATATTTTTAACAAACTTCTCTACAACTTATATATATATATATATATATATATATATATATATATATATATATATATATATATATATATATATATATATATAATATGTATATATATAATATGTATATATGCATGGCATATAGCAGCTTCATGCTGCTGTAGTTGGCGTTGGGGGTGGGGGTCGGCCCCACCACTTTCTTTTATTTATTTTTTACTTATCTTTTTAAAACTTTTAAATATAAATATCTATATATATATATATATATATATATATATATATATATATATATATATATATATATATATATATATATATTTTCTTATATATATATATATATATATATATATATATATATATATATATATATATATGTATGTATATATATATCCATAAATACACCAAAAATCTATTTAAAATCTAATTACCATTAAAAGTCAACTATCCAATTATTTAATATATTTGAGCATATCTACATATATATATAAATTCAATCCTTAATAAATCAACTCAAAATAATAATAATATTTAAATAGGAAAACATGTTTATAAAATCTTCACAAAAATAACTTTAATAATAATAAATTAATAAGATCGTCCCAATGAGTGCACTTATACTGCACACCCTTTCCCGGGTCCACAAAATATACTATTTTATAAAATATTATTTAAACAATAAAATACCAATAATTGCACAATTAATTAAATAATTTTAAATTGTACATAAAATTCTAAAATAAATTAGAAATTATTTTTACGTACATAAAATATGTCTACATGGCCACTTTGGTCCCACCACATTCCTACCTGGGCTTAAATTGCTTCGGACCCAATTCGGACTGGTTTGGACAAACCGGATTATCTAAAAATCAATATATAAAATAATATTTAATTAAAATAATTTAAATGAGTCCATTCACAACTCGGTCTGGTTTTCCTAGTTTGCTCATCACCATGGCTAGGCTTCCCCTGGCATGGCTAATGTACTAGTCAAGGCACACTGCTACATTTCCCGTGCCAAAATTCATGGTAGTCTTGTGTTCCAAAAATTTAACAATGGCTAAGCTAAGGTCATTCCTAATAAAAATCATAAATTGCATAAATTTATTTTTGAAGTCTAATAAAATAATAAAAATAATAATAAAATAAAAATAAATAGGGGGTTTTACACAAGGTTTCACAACTTCACATTTGCTAGAAAATACACTGTTTCACAAATAGAAAGATAACTAAATCAACTATCTAGGTTGTCCTCAGCATACCCATGCCTTCCCAGTGCTAAGAGTGATCGCGGCTAAACCTGAAAAATATTGGTTTCCAGTCAGGAATGGAACGAGTACATTCTCACAACCGATTCAACAAATGACAAAATCCATAAATCTGTAAATAGTAATGAAATACACGACGAAAAGATAAACATGGAATCATGGCAAAAATTGAGCATGGTAAAAATGACAAGTGAGTACTAAAACAGAGAAGACCTGTAGCCAGCAATGTATACTATAGAACCAGACACTGTATCTACTCTAGTGAGTTGAAATACTACTTGGACATGTAAACGGCTAAGGGTAAATCCGGCACCCCGTACATGTAATGTGCGACTGCTATTAGGCACGAATAAGATCCGGCACCCCGTACGTGAAGTGTGTGACTGCTATTAGACAAGAATAATTTTGGGTTTGTTTACATGTCTAGAGTATTTCTCCGCCCGACCAGTACTCATGGATCCAAACAGGTCACGAACACGGTAATAGATTGGTCACGAACAACATGTAAAGAATCCATAACTACTATCTCGTGTAACATCATGTCAAAAACCAATAACATATCAGTGTAGAACACTACTACGTACATGATTCATAGAGATAATCAAATATGAGAGATATCAGAGATGTACTCGCCTGAGGTCCTGTGCTGGTGAAACCGATAATACTATACCACTCAGTGAGCCACAACAGTCAACACATGTAAGAGTCTCAGGATACTGAAATAAATATTACCAACATTTTTAGAATGGTCAAATTAGCTAGAATTGCCTGTCCTTAAGTCAAATTCTGGACACAAGGGCAAAACAGTAATTTTGGGTCAAAATGGTGTCCGTCGTTGGACCTGCTTTGCACCAAAATGTGCCAATGTCTATGGTCTCTAAAGTTGTCAAAATATATGTCTACAGGTTCAGTTTTCTGATACGAACCCAACCGTATGTCCAAAGTTGGATTCCGGCGGGCCGTGCACAAAATCGTCCGTCGAGTCGGATCGTGGGGCCCGCACAACGGCGATCCGGTCAACTGTCTCAGAATCGGACCAAACTTGGCATACAGGACCACAAAAATGATACGGTCCTGTTGGCGTAAGTTTTGTCTCAATTTGACGAACGTGCACAAAGTAATTAGAGTTTTTACAAAGTGGCCGATACGGTGAATTTTGATAGATACGCATCAAATTCGTCGCACAAACGCAACCAATTTGAATTCCATCAAAGCTCACATGTCCGCGAAGCCATTACGCACCTTTCAATGCTTTCGGTTCACTACTATGTCGCTCGGATTGGCGGGATGCACGTCGTATCGAAGGTTTTATATGTTTTTCAAAACAGTTTTTCGTTAATATTGGGAAACCGATTTCTCAGCGCACAGTTATCAAAATTGATTTCTATAAAAAGTGTTCTCTAGCCTTATATATTGTCTAGGACTGCCTTCAACTAGATTTTTGAAATGATACATGGTTTGGAAGATAATTAAGTGCAAAGTAGGCTAGTTCGACTGTTGTCAGTCCTGTTTTTGGGACAGGTTTTCATCGAACTTGGGTTCGATTTTCCGGGCAATATAGATTACTTAAAATCAGACTAATTGATGGGAATCGAAGGTGTATATATCGGAATCTTATCTGAAGAAATAGCTCAGAAAATGATCGAGCAACGAGGGTGAACTTCGATCACAAAGTTGGGGTCGGCATGGGCTGTTGCTGTGTCTTGTTTTCTCGGTCTGACGTGCGCACGCAATTTTGCAGCGGCTCTCGCCGGCCGGCGGTGGCCCGCAGCGGCGTGCGCATGGGGAAGGGGCGTACGTGGTCTTCGGGAAGGAGGGTGGCGGTTCTTTAGGGTTTCGATGTAAACCTTCCCCCTCTCGATCCCTCTATATATGTTTACGGTTTCCAGAGAAGGGTCGGGCTTCGCCCGGATTAGGCTGAGCTATAGGCTGAGCTCTTGCTCGGTTTAATGAAGAGCTCCTATGTTGGGCTCCCCTCATTGGGCTGGAGTGGCTGGGCCTTGGTTGGGCCCAGCTGGAATTTCCTTTCTAAATACACACACACACACACACACACACACACACACACACACACACACACATATATATATATTATATATATATATATATATATATATATTTTTTTTTTTTTTTTTTTTATATATTATATATATATATATATATATATATATATATATATATATATATATATATATATATATATATATGTATATATTGATAGATAGATATATGTATTCACATTATATGTGTAAATATATTTGAATAACCATATACTAAATCAAAGAACCATAATAATATTCTTGTCTAGTACATAGGTTACAAAATAAAGTATGTACATACCCTTAATATTTATTTATAACTATAATAGCAATAATAATAACAATGATAAAGATAACAATTTAGATAAACCCTTAATAGGTATATGTACAAATATAATTATAGTGTAAAACTCCCCAAAGTCTAAAAAGGACATTTTTCTAAGAAGATGTTATTATATATTTAAAAACAGAATATCAATTTATACCAAATACATGTACATTATATATAATACTCATTTATGTAAAATTACATATTTATTCTCTAAAATAAACACACTAATCAAATTACACCCATAATTATCTACATCGACATCTTTGGACGTACTACATGTCTACATGGGCTTGGGCTTGATTTGGGTCCAGTCCGGACTAGTTGGGTACAACCGAATTTTCTAGAAGTCAATAATATTAATAATAGTTAACTTATCTATTTTAGAGGCCATGTCACAACATGGCCTGGTTTTTTTTAGTTAGAACAAACCTATGGCTCGGCCTTCCCTAGCATAGCTAATACACTATCCAAAGCACGCAACTGCACTATCCGTGCCATGATTCCTAGTCACCTTGTACTTCAAATCTCAACTATGACTAAGGGCCTTCAATAACAATCAATTAATTAAATATCTATAAAACTAAAAATTACAATTTAAATAAAAATATATTAAAATTTTGAGAAGGGGGATTACAACCAACCCTCGGATCTGTCTGATACCACGTGAGAGCCAAGTCCTGCATCATACTAGCTGCCGCCTCAATCTGCAGTCTCGCTGGAATCTTTACTAGCCTGAAGATCTCCTCCATGTGCCCGATCCACTCGTCTGCGTACAGGATGCCCTCTGTACCCCTGAAGTCTCACGGGTGCATCTTCTTGAAATCCTGTATGTCCTTCTCCTTCGGCTGATGCTGCTGCTGACCTGCCGGAGACTGAGCTGTAGCTCTCTCAACTGTCGTCAGGGCCAGATCGATGCCCCGACTGAACACCGTCGTCTGACGCTGCTGCTAAGCATGTTGAGCCTCCATAAACTGCTAAAAGAAGGTGAACAGCTATACTGCGTCGACGGATCCTAAAGGCGACGACTGCCGAGAGATATCGGAAATGACGGGGGAAGGTCTTTGTACATGCGGAGGTGCACCTCCAAATGCTGCAGAAACGCCAACCTGAGTCGGCACAACAGGAGCTGTGGTCTCGAGGCCCTGCTGAACAGGATGAGAGGTGGCCGACCTCTCGATAGTATCCCCTGGACCGGAGCGATGAGATCGTGTCTCCATAACCATCCTGAAGACAGATCAAAAATAAGAAGCAATTACTAAGAATGAAGCAAAAAATCAAAGGAGGACAGTTTATTTATTCAAAGGAAAAATATTAAATCAATTTAGATGACAAGTTTTGGATCGGAGTTTTCCTAATGTGATTGAGTACCTCAAAACTATATCCTATATCCTGCTGCAGGCCGCAATGAAATTCTAGTTCGAATACCACTACAAATCTCGACCTGCATGGGCCACCACTAAAAATGTGTCACGACCCGCACCCAGTGTAGGGGCACGAGAAGTGGGTATGTCCAGCCTATGCCGTAGTGTCGACAGTAGAACGCTGTCCTAGGTCACATACATCTAACAATAATAAGGTACATGTACAATGTATACGCTCCGAATGGAGGAGAGTATAGAAATGTACAACTCAATCACAGCTAAGGTAGAAAGTACGACAAGATAGATAGATAAGATCTGAATCCACCATGAAATACAAATAAGAGAGGGAGACTAAGTGTCTAAGATAACAACTCCA
Organism: Iris pallida; assembly: GCA_029216955.1. Taxonomy (NCBI): domain Eukaryota; kingdom Viridiplantae; phylum Streptophyta; class Magnoliopsida; order Asparagales; family Iridaceae; genus Iris; species Iris pallida. The sequence goes on along the minus strand of JANAVB010000800.1, from coordinate 1,076,718 downwards.
CAATATCCAGAATAACAAAATCCTCAATAAGTACAAGTGTATCCAAAATAAGACAAGACAATAAATAAGATACTGGTCTAGCTAACTAGCCTAGACTACTGGGGTAATGTCCTCTGCACGTGCTGGGTCCTCCTGAGAGTCCATCTCACATGTGTCATCCAGGCCTGCTCTGTAGTATGTAGGACAGAATACCTCAATGTCATCTGTAATATTTTCAACAGGTCTAGTCAGGACGAAAGCGAGCACAATACATCTCTCACAGTTCATAATATGACAGGATATATAAATATGCTATAGAGTAAGATACATGAAACGCTGGAAAATATATGAAGTAAAAGAGATGACTGTAAAGAAATATCTACTATAAGTAAAGAACCAACAGTGACTAGTGATGTAGAGTACAAGATAGACATGTGAATGGCTTAAATTTGCACATGAGTAATCTAAAAGTTTGCACATGAGTATATTACTTTGGAATTGTTCACATGACCATTTATACTCCCTCGTACCCAATCAATACACAAGGATCCAGACAGGTTATGTTATTGCATATGATATCATATGAAGGTCCATAAATGGGTGTACATGATTGTATACATGGGGGTTCTGTGAACATGAGAGTACATGAATCACAAGAGTGCACATGAATGGTGAAGGCACCGGAGTACATGATGAAAGTAAAACGCACATGACATACTGTAACCCGATGCTCCCGAGGGGTTAACATCTCATAAAGGGATCCATATAGTACCAATCCGTGTTAACAACGTGACAGCATCAAGTAAAGTAATCTAGATCACAAATGTAAATCCTATCAAGTATGAAACGGTCAGAGAATGTACTCACCTGGTATCCTGAGTATCCGATGAATATATATGTCCAAACAGAGTATATGAGTCCTAAACAGAGCAACACAGGTCACAACATATCCAGAATGGTAATACTGAAGATTACATTGCATTCTATATGATTTCTAGGTCATCTAGGCCAAAGTCAACTCTTGGTCAACTCTGGTCAACTACACTAGTCAAACTAGGTCAACTAGGTCAATCCTAGTCTAATCAAGTCCCACTAAGCCTAACCAAGCCTAAGCTAGCACTCACACACAATTGCAAAGCTACACAAGCTATCAATCATATACATTTCAAAATATATATATATATATATATATATATATATATATATATATATTTATATATATATATATATATATTTTATATATATATATATATATATATATATATATATATATATATATATATATATATATATATAATTTATGCATATAATTTATGCATATAATGTGAAGAGTTTTGCCTATAGTATAAATGTCATATATATATATATATATATATATATATATATATATATATATATATATACTCAGTGTATATAGGCATACACATAGGAAATCATATATAGGCTATTATACCTACATGCATATACACATAATGTATACAAGGCACACATTTATACTATAGAAAAAACTCTTCACATTATATGCATAAATTATATATATATATATATATATATATATATATATATATATATATATATATATATATATATATATATATATATATATATATATATATATATAGGCTAATAAAAATATACAAGGCTATACTAGGCCTATCATTCACATCATCAACATCCCTATGTGTATATAGGCTTGCATTCATACATGTCCTTATATTGCATCATATCTAACATGCAAACATACTTGGGTTCATCACATTGTATATATATATACACCATTAATGCATTGCATTAACCTATTCTTGTATACCTCATTGCATTTTATGCATTCATAAATTGCTTTCATATCCACATATTACCAATATCTTATATATATATATATATATATATATATATATATATATATATATATATATATATATATATATATTATATATAGAGAGGGTGGCAAAGTGAACTAGTGTGGTTTTCAGGTTTCAGTCAAGTGCACGTGTTCTCAGTTTTGTTTAACAGTGAATAGGTATGTGTGTGTGTGTGTTCATAGATGGGAGTGGGTGTCAAATGTGTGTGTAGCAGTGTGATGTGGGTGTGTATTCAGTTTTCAGATTCCTGTGTGCGTGTGTTTAGTTTTCAGGTTTAGTCTAAAAGTGGTATACATGTGTGTGTGTATAATCTCAGGTTCAGTCATAGTATAGTATAATGTGGGTGTGTGTGTCTACTCATAGTATAACAGTACATATAGGTGTGTGTGTGTTTCTAGATTTTAGACTTATCAGTCAATTGCATTTCGAAAACCCTAATTACCAAGCTGAACATGAATCCCAATGATTTCCAGATAAGCCTACCTAATTCTCAGGTTGTACACATATTTAACATCATGAATTAACATTATTTAATCAATTGATTTCATTTTAAAATCAGAAAAACAGTAAAGAGCAGTAGGTATCAGAAACTTAGGGAAAATCTCATATTCGAATTCAAATTTGTAACAAACATCAAATTGATGGTTAATATAGGTTCGTGCATGTGTAGGCATGCTTCACGGTGAGTGTCGTGTCCATGAAGTGGGACACGACGTGTCAAATCCAGCAAAACACACGAAATACACACACAGGCACACTGCGTCGTGCTGCGAGTCCAAGCTCTCCTAGACACAACACGAGGCATGACACGTCTCATGTCCACATATAGCCCACGTGTAGGCCTACACACGCAACACAACACGAGACACAATGGCCACGTGTACACGCGATACGACACGCGTATCAGTCATGTTTTACACGTGCACAGTCACTTTGTTGAACCAGTGCACGATGAAATACGTGTCCGACACGACACCATTTGATACGACACTTGGAGAATGACGTGTCAGTCATGTCCCCTTGCTGTGTGTAAAACCCCTAAATTTCTACTTTTTTTTGTTATTAAATTTGGTACTGATTTAAAATTTTGTATTGTACGTCGCGTAGTCGTATTGCACGTCGTGCGCGAAAGTTCATTTTTCGAATTTGCTCGACGAGTGCGAATATGTGCGAGCGTACATACTTTTGAAAAATATTTTTCTATTTTTCTATGATTTCAAAATAATACAGATAATAATTATTTTTTGCTATCGTACCTAAATTTCCAAGTTTATGATTTTAATTATGAAAAGCCTTTCATTTATACAGATATAATAATAAATAATTTTCCTATAAAATGGTATATTAGAAAAGTATATTTATGTAAATACTATTTGAACATACATATATATTTTGTAATTATTTATTAGTTTATTTTTAAATAATAATGTAATTTTTGAAATTATTATTATTAGTATTTTTGGAAAATATATTTTGAAATTATTGTGGCGATTTAAATTTTGATTTAATTTTATGGATTTATTTAAATAGTTAATTTAATATCTATATTTGAAATTTGATTGATTTTAAACTAAAGGATGGAATTTAATTAGATTTAAATTGATTTAGATTTGGATTGAAATTTATTGAATTTGATTTAAAATAAATAGAGGAATTATCTAAAGGTATTTGCAACTATCATAATCCTTATCTAAATAGTAGCTTCCACCTCCTATATAAGGAGAGGCTCATTATTCTCTGTTCCATTAATTTTCTCCACCAACAAATGTGTTTGTGCATCGTGTCCGTGCACATCAAGCCATATCCATTCACTTCTTCTATTTTTATCCAAATTGATTAATGTTCTTATTAAAGAAATTTTTTTTTCGTTCCATCTATTTTCTCTTATCACAAATTCTTACTACCCTTTTACCGATCAACCAAGTCCGTCTATCCTAGTAGTCCTTAAATTTCGAGTACAAAAATTTTCAAAGGTGGGTAGATTTGTAACTTATCTTCCCGAAATTATTATTTTTTAATTTTGTCTATATATTTTAAATTTGTGTTTAAAAGTAATTTTTGTAAAAATTTTGTAAAAGATATTTTGTGATTACTTTTGTTACCAAAAACTAGTTTTAAATTAATGGTTTGAAATAATGTTTCTAAAAAAAATGTTCTCGAATTTTTTATTTGAAATATAAAATATGTTTTTATTATTTTTGGTCTTCTAAAAAATTGGTTTAAAAAAATGAGCGATAAAAGGTTTTTTTCTATTTATTTTTAAATAATGATTTGGATTTATAAAAGTAAGTTTTATAATATTTGATGACATCGAGTACTATTTTGATATGTTAATCAGTTATTTGATTATATTTGAATTTATTTAAATTATCTTAATGGTTATCAACTATACTTTAAATTATGTTGATAATTTAAATATTGTTTAAAATACTTACGATGACTAATTCGAGCATTACGATTTGTCTCATCTAGATTTAAAATATTATTTGATTAAATGATTTATTTATTATTTGATTTAAATTATTTTGATAAATATTAGATATTATTTTAAAGTTATTATGCTTTTGTGGTGGCCCATGCAGGTCAAGATAAATTGTTTGGTTACTTTACTGTACCAAGCAAGCCTGCGAATAGGATTAGAAGTCTAGGATCTCATCCACATACTTAACCTCTTTCCTCGATTCCATATTCGAACTATCATTCGACTGCATCTTGCTTGATTCCTCCTATCATTATTCTTATCTTCCCTTCGTGTTTGCTAGAGATTGACCCTACTAGTTAGATATTCCAAACACCATTAGTTTAATTCTTTTAAGTTGGATAGAATGCTTTATGACCTAGTAATCCCTTTGTCCTTGTGACCTATATTAGTAAGTTTACTTAGATTATAGAATTTAGAGGACCCTAACCCATCTAGTCGACTAAGGACTTGGACAAAAAGACTATAGGACGACTGTATAAAGACCATCACAGGACATGACTTAGATCCTTTAGAAGTTCGACTATACTCCCTCTCAATTTTAAACTCTCGTGCCTATATTTTTACTATATAGACTAATGATGCTAATGTAGCCTAGTTTTTGCAAGCTAAATTCTTTATCAAGCTTGTTCATGGCATATGTTATTGGAGGCCTCCGCTAACGTACGTATTGTCTATTGAGAACCGGTGTATGACGGTCTGATCAACCTAGTGCACTTTGGTTCGCTTTTATCTATCGTTCTACGTGGATGGAGATATAGCTAAACTTGCCCTCTAGAATCCCATCCATGACTGCCTTGACAATTCCTTTGAAATTATTCGATTGTCTTTGAATCACGTATTCGTATTCGATAACGCCTCCTTCGAACTCTATATTGCTTTCGCCTTCACCTATTTTAGAAGGACGAAGGCGTTATACTAGAACTTCCTCTAGCCTTTCTATCGATTATGACCATACCGTATTATTTTTCTATGATCTAGATCGCGATTTCTTACGGCGTGATTTTGTCATTGTTTTTCCCCATCGATACCCCTTGTGTCTTCTCACCCCCTACTAATTATTAATTTTGAGGACAAAATTTTTTTAAGTTGGGTAGGATGTAAAACTCCTAAATTTCTACTTTTTTTTGTTATTAAATTTGGTACTGATTTAAAATTTTGTATTGTACGTCGCGTAGTCGTATTGTACGTCGTACGCGGAAGTTCAGTTTTCGAATTTGCTCGACGAGTGCGAATATGTGCCAGCGTACATATTTTAAAAAAATATTTTTCTATTTTTTTATGGTTTCAAAATAATATAGATAATAATTATTTTTAGCTATCGTACCTAAATTTCCAAGTTTATGATTTTAATTATGAAAAGCCTTTCATTTATACAGATATAATAATAAATAATTTTCCTATAAAATGGTATATTAGAAAAGTATATTTATGTAAATACTATTTGGACATACATATGTATTTCGTAATTATTTATTAGTTTATTTTTAAATAATAATGTAATTTTCGAAATTATTATTATTAGTATATTTGGAAAATATATTTTGAAATTATTGTGGCAATTTAAATCTTGATTTGATTTTATGGATTTATTTAAATAGTTAATTTAATATCTATATTTGAAATTTGATTGATTTTAAACTAAAGGATGGAATTTAATTAGATTTAAATTGATTTAGATTTGGATTGAAATTTATTGAATTTGATTTAAAATAAATAGAGAAATTATCTAAAGGGATTTGCAACTTTCATAATCCTTATCTAAATAGTAGCTTCCACCTCCTATATAAGGAGAGGCTCATTATTCTCTATTCCATTAATTTTCTTCACCTACAAATGTGTTTGTGCATTGTGTCCGTGCACAAAGCCATATCCATTCACTTCTTCTATTTTTCATCCAAATTGATTAATGTTCTCATTAAAGAAATTCTCTTTTCCCTTCCATCTATTTTCTCTTATCACAAATTCTTACTACCCTTTTACCGATCAACCAAGTCCGTCTATCCTAATAGTCCTTAAATTTCGAGTCCAAAATTTTTTAAAGGTGGGTAGATTTGTAACTCATCTTCCCAAAATTATTATTTTTTAATTTTATCTATATAATTTAATTTTGTGTTTAAAAGTAATTTTCGTAGAAATTTTGTAAAGATATTTTGTGATTACTTTTGTTACCAAAAACTAGTTTTAAATTAATGGTTTGAAATAATATTTCTAAAAAAAATGTTCTCAAATTTTTTTTTTGAAATATAAAATATGTTTTTATTATTTTTGTTCTTCTAAAAAATTGGTTTAAAAAAATGAGCGATAAAAGGTTTTTTTTTCTATTTATTTTTAAATAATGATTTCGATTTATAAAAGTAAGTTTTATAATATTTGATGACATCGAGTATTATTTTGATATGTTAATCAGTTATTTGATTATATTTAAATTTATTTAAATTATCTTGATGGTTATCAAATATACTTTAAATTATGTTGATAATTTAAATATTGTTTAAAATACTTACGATGACTAATTGGAGCATTACGATTTGTCTAATCTAGAATTGAAATATTATTTGATTAAATGATTTATTTATTATTTGATTTAAATTATTTTGATAAATATTAGATATTATTTTAAAGTTATTATGTTGAGTTTGATTTGGATTTGGATTCATATGATTTGAATTATTTGATAATATATAATAATACTTAAAGTTATTATGGTGATCATTTAAAGGATTGCAATCAAATTGATTTATTTTTAAATAATTTATTTGATTTAAATTTATCGGAAGATTTATCCATTAGAAATTCTTATCCTATTGGAATCATATCTAGCATTAATTAGATCGTTTCTTATTTAAACCAATCCTATTCCTATCCAAATTAGTTGGTAATCATAATCATCCTTATTGATTTAGTTCTAATCCTGTCATAATTTGCTAATTGCTAGCCATTATATATATCTATCGAATCTATGAATAAAATCATCTTTCAAACCATCCTTGTCAAAATTTCTCTCTTTTTTCGTCATAAATTCAGCCTCAATTTTCAAAGGTTGTAGCAACTTCGAATGACCATAACTCCCAACTCCGGACTCCGTTTGACCTCCATTTTTTTGTTGGAATCATATTGTGGTATATTTTCTGAATATAAATTTTATTTTCATAAATTTAGAACTTAATTTTCTGGAAAATTTGTGAAGGGTCAGTTGTCCGAAATCAGACACGTTCTAGTGTTTTTGAGATTCTGGGAGAACCAGGAATCAGAATCACGAAACGTTTGAAGTTTCGGAATGCTGACGGAAAAATACACATCATATATTTTTCCCAAAAAATTTCCAGAATATTTTATTTTTGGTTTTTATTTTAGAAGTTTGTCACATCGTCTGAGTTCATCTTGTGTAGCCCTGTGACTATTCTGTACCCAACGGGATTGTCGGTTTCACTAGCAAGGACCTCAGGCAAGACACCTTGCTATTTGCTGTTTATTTATTTAGCTCATATTTCATGCATTATTTATGATTTTTTTATGCAAAATAAACTATGATACATGGCATAACCTGTTAGAACTTACAGTTCATTTATATTTCCTACTATGTATTAGTTTTCTTACACATTAACCTAAATTTAAGAGACCGCCTTGTGTGTTGCATTCATTGGCCTTGACACGTTGTACCACGAAGTTGTGTGTCGCATGTAGAACACAGACATGCGTGACTGGCTGGCCACCGGTACGTATACGCCGTACGATAGGAATAACTGCTAATAGAGGTTTGTTTGCAAAAATAAAAGTCTTTTATTTCACAAACTTTAAAGAATAGTACAAAAGTACAATGAATTCTGGAAAAGTACAACTATAGGAATCCGATCTGAAGACGATCGCTTTATCCCTTAGACGATGTGAACTTTGAAGACGATAGCCTCTGAAGAATGCAGCAGCACTTGGACAAGAACTCCTGATCTCTGATGATCTTGAGTAACGATCCCCCTAATGAAGAACTTGAAACTCTATTTATAGAGTTCTAGAAATAACTATTTTATAGTTATTCTGGATTGCGTACAATAAACTGCGCTGGAGACAGAGTGCGCAGACTACAAACTGCGCTGGCCATTAGGCAGTTACTCGATCGTGGGCTAACCGTATTCAGACGCGTGGCATTGTTTGATTGAAATACGCTTGGTCGTGTACAGACGGTTGCCACGTGGCGAGCAATTGATGGCATGTAAGCCACGTAATAAATGTCAGTTATCTTCAACATGTTTGATGGATCGTGCCACTTGAATAGCGCTAGCTTCAGAGTGCGCTTCCTTCTAGTCAATGGATAGCGCTGAGATTCGGACTTGGTCAAACTGCGCTGAGGTTGGACTGGTAGACTGCGCTCAGGTTGGAATGGCAGACTGCGCTGGACTGTACAGCTGTTCTCGACCGCCGTGCTGCACAAGAAACGAACAAACTTCTCACTTTTTGGGCTGTCAAGCTGTCAGAAGATTTGATCTTCTTGTCAGGTAATGATGGCGTTGCCACGTCAGCATAGCGCGCTCGAACGTTAGCGCAGTTCACCCTTGCGTGTTTGATTTGTAGCGCAATCTGTCTCCAGCGCAGTTCATTTGAAGGGTGCACAATTTAGACTTCTCTGCCTATTTGATGGATGCAAGTTAATTTTTAGGACTTACAAGACTCCCTTCAAAGTTTTCGAAATTTTGAAAATATTCAAAGTTTCAAAATACTTTGAATTTTGAATTTGAAATCAAGTTGCGCTTTGGTTGCGCGTTTGGAGGAATTAGCTCCGTCTTTCGCAGCGCAATCGGAGGCGACTGTTACGTTTCTATGAGAAAACTATAAATAGTTTCATCTTCTATTCTTTTAATCTTTACTTGCTTTCGATTTTTCAAGAGAAAGAAACTCCTCTCCTACTCCGACTTCTTCTTCCTCCTCTCGTCGTCGACATCAATGGCGCCCAAGCGATCGGCCACTAAGAAGGGAAAGGCTCCTGTCGAACCTTTGACTCATGTTGCACCGCGAGTATCTCGTCACGAGACGGGCCACCCAGCTCTTCAAGGTGAATGACGAACCATGATCGAAACCCTTGATAGGGTTTTTGATGTTTTCGAACCTTCATACCTCCCTCTTTTTAGAGATTGATGGTATTCTCAACCATTTACGCCACCCTGTTTAGGGTTTCGGCTGCATGTTCAATAGTTTTCATTTTTATGAAAATTGTATCTTTGTGCAATCGGTTGGAAAGTGCTGTCAAAATGTTCAGCGCAATCAATCGTTTGGCGCATCGATGCGCAAACTGATGTTTTGCACAAGTCGGTTGTGCCAGCGCGAATTAATGTCTCGCGCACGTTGGCTGTGTTGGCGTAATCTGATGTTTTGTGCACGTTGGCTGTGCTGGCGCAATCTGATGTCTTGTGCACGTTTGCTGTGCTAGCGCAATCTGATAGATTATTTCACACAACGCAATTTGATGAACTGTGAAAAAGTTTTTAATTTCTTTTGCACATACTGATCTTTGTCTCTTTATTGATGCAGTTAACCTCAAAAAAGATCCCAACTACGAGGTTCTTGCAGGATCTCTGTCTGAATCAGAATTCAAGGAAGATCTCTCACATGTCTCTTTTCCTCAATATGCTTTACCGTCATCCCGACAAGCTGTCTTGGTTGCGCAAGATAATAATACTTTATTATGTCTGATGAACGGGCAGCCTCTTCAGACTGCTGACACTGTCATCCATAAGAAACCTCTGTTCTTGTTTGGTGAGGCTTTTGACAAGAATTCACAGCCGAGGCCTCGCATGGAGCAGAGAATCTTCCAAAGGGGCGAGAAGACGATATATTTGACAGAGATCTCCAGATGTCTTCCTCTGTCCAGATATGCTTTTGCGAGCTATTCCAGAAGAATGGAATGGGATATAACTCCGCTACAGCAGGCCCGAGTGGGTAATATCTGTGTTAAGAAGGGGCCAGACCATAAAGATGTATTCTACAGTTCTTCTGAGCGACATAACTCCCTACTCAGAGGACTAAAACCCGGTTGCATCCCGCTGGAAGATTCTTCTCTGCTGCTACTAGTAAGAACTCTAATATTCGTAAATGAGTTTGCGAAGGTGGAAGGGAGGAATCCGGACCAAGATTTACGGTTAACAGGTCTTGTAAACCCGGACAATAAAAGGTGGATCTGTGTGGCCAATTTGATATTGGTCCAATTTGAAGATCAGCTCAAAGAAATTGATCTGTATCAGGCAGTGTATGCCACTGTTTATGGCTTCCCCCCTAATCCACATCTATTCCTTGCGTTGGCGGAGAGATATAATTATAGGACTGGGACTTTCATGACGCCGCACGAAGAAATTGGATTAGCCTTGCATGAGATGAAATACATCTCTGGCTTGCCAATGGGGGATATCCCCTATGAAGAGTTTGTCCCGACAAATGATGAGTTGGACAGACTGCGCCAGAAGAACGCCAGTATGGTAGATGTTTTTGAAGAGCTACTCTGCCATTACAAGATTTGTTCTCTATACTACAAGAGTGGCACGGCCAGCACTTGCTATTCGACCAAGTGGTTGCCATATCTTTTCCTTAACCATATTATTGAGAAGAAGACCAAAGAACATGAGAACTGCAATCCTAACTTCTTCAAACCGCTTAGCAATAGCGAGGTGATAGAGTTGATGGAGACGCACAACGATATGGATATCAAGATTGAGGATGATCTTCAGTATCCTCCTTTCAAGAAAGGAGACATCGTCGAAAGCTACATGAGGATGGATTACAGGCCCATGTCGAAGGAAGCCCAACTGGCAGGTTTCCTTACTTACTGGCTTCGACGATATGTCATACCTGGGGCTAGTACAGTTGACCGCTTCCATCGCAGTGTACTGTTTGCTACCGTCCGTCTAGTTTTCGGCTACCGGATGGATTGTTGTCAGCAATGACATACAGGATGAACGCCGGCCTCCGTATCTTCGTTGATTCGATGATTCGAGGAAAAGGCAAAAAGGGACATTTTCCTCGGCTGGAACTGCCATATACATATCTATTTGGATGGCTTCTTCTACACCATCCTTCCTTAATGAACCCTGCTATGGGGGCCGTGAGCGACAGTTTTCTAAGAAGATATTCTGGATGTAAGTGGATCTATACCACTTTGAAAGACTGCAGGCGAGTCTTGAATCTGGACAAAGGATAGAACTTCTATTGTGTTCCACCTCCAGTCGGTTATGAATATGTACCGACAAACATGATCGACTCAGTGAGAGTGCCACCCTTGGGCCGTACCACCTTCGATTGGCTGAGGACGATTCGGCCATCACATCTAGTATACCGGTTCGAAGATGAATGTTATCTTGAACCTTATCTCCTAAGCCGTTTTACACGCCAATTCGGCTATGACGAATTTCATGTAGGCAATGCCATAACATGCCTACAGGGAAAAGGTTATTTGATTGATGGAGCCCGGGCTTGGGCCTATTACAATGACCGTGACACAAAGACAACGTTCTCGATGCCGACAAAGAACGACCGTAGCCTGCGCATGCTGTACACTTATTCACTTTTTTATACATCAGCAAATACTTTCGCTGAGAATTTCAAGTTAACAGACATCTTTGCGACGGTGACACGATTTAGAAAAGGAGCACCTGTTTTGTTGCCTCCTGGTAATGATGAAGAACACGAGCCAGCTAATGCACCTCTGGAAGCTTCGAGGGAAGCCAACTTCCCTGAAGAAGTCTACGAACCGCTACATGTTTCTTTGAAAGTTGCAAGATCTCCGATCAAGGAGAAGAAGAGGAAGGCAGAAGAACCATCTTCTTCTGTCTCTAAGAAGAAGACCGCTGTAGACTCTTCGGAAAGAGTCACTACTCGATCGCAGTCTCGGTAACAGCTGAGTCAGTGCACAGAGAAGAGGCGACGACCCCGACTTCCATCAAAAGACAAACACACGCTGCTGACGTAGAGAGCCCTGAAGAACCTCTACGCAGGAAGAAAATAGCTTTCAGAAAGAAAGTGACCACACCTTCAAAACCTATCCATACATCTGCCCTGATAAGTGCTGCTGCCGGGGTTATGATGCGTTCACCTATGCCTGCTCCTAAGCCTCAGCAGGTGACAGATACACAAGAAGGAGCTACCAGTGCAGAGATAAGGGACAAGGTCGCAGACACAAGGGAAGAGGCTGCGGAGACAAAAGATGAGGCTGCAGAAGCAAGAGAAACGACTGCAACTCCGACCCCAATCAATGAGTCAGAATCATCTGTCGAAGTATTGCCATCTCCCACACTTGCAATGGAAGCTGCTCATCTTTCGGCTACACCAAGATCGCATCGTGCTAAAGAAGATCGACTAATGATCGAGGCTCTGGATGGATATGATTTTGGCTTCCATGACATAGATCTAGTCGATGCAAGTGATGATGAGGAAGCAAAAGAGGAGGGGGCAGATGACGAGGAAACATCGGCGGATGATGTTAATGACAATCCGGAAGAGGATGCTGCTATCCATGCATCCCAAGAGAAGAGTGCTGCTAATGAAGTAGCACCGGAGGAAGCTATTATCACCGATCAAAGAGGTATTAACTGATTTTGGTAATCTTCATTTATAGATCAGATGACTGATGTTTTAACTTTCATTCATGCAGAAATTCAGCCTTCTCCGATTCTTCCGGTATGCATTGACATAGTACAGACAGAGGCGATAGCCAGCGGCAGCCGTCATCTATCAGGCGGCTCTGAAGGGGGAAGTAGTCAGGCAGTAATGTCTGAAACTACTTCTGCGAGGCTCCAGCCTATTTCATTAAATGACAATCTTGTCACTAAACCCAGTTTTGGTAAGCTTACCTTCATTTTGATCTTTTTTTTTTCTGATAGTCTTTAGTGACAACAAACTGATGATGTTTACTTGATTTCGCAGAAGAACATCTAGAAGGGACAACTAGCTCTACAATGGCTCCTTTGTCAAAAGAGGCTACGGCCGATGTTCAAGAAGCCGAACTTCCACCTTCACAAGCATCTGCTGCTGAAGCTTCTGTAGGAGTAGCTGCTACACCTAGTACAGTAGCTACCAATAAATTTGTAGTTGGTCCCTTCACCAATTTCTTCTTCAGTTCCTTGGGACCTTTAGTAGAAAGGGTAATGGAGAAAGAAAATATTGGTTTCATCACTGTCAGAAGTCCAACTTCTTATCTGATCGGCGGCATCCGAGATCAAGGTGATGAAGCTCAGGCTGCTTACCTTGAACATATTGGTTGAGCTGGAGGAATCAATCAAGATTTACAAAGATCTTAACCGAGGGAAGGTAGAGCCACTGGTGAATGCCGAGTTCGAAAGGATGACTCGAGAAGCTGAGGTCACGAAAGCTAATTTCAAGACTTTTTTGGATACTTTCGCCACGAAGTCTTCAGAGTATGATTCTCAGATGGATATAGTAGCGTCTACTACTGGGGAGAAAGAGAAGAAGGTTGCTGATCTGAAGGCAGAGTTTGCTCGACTTCAAGAAGAGTTGAGAATCGTTCAACTTGCTCTTGAAGAAGAGACCACACATCATCAAGCCGCAGTTCAGCAGCTGGACGTTCTGACCCATAAGAAGAATGAGTTTGTCAAATTTCATCAAGATGAAATCGCTCGCCGGCTAGTGACCTTGCCAACATTTGACGCTGAATTTGGAAGGGCAGAGGCTAGAAGGCGGGTGCTGAATTCTCGTGAAGAACGACTCCAAACCTTGAAGCAGCAGATAGCTAATCTGATGACCGCACCGACTGAGTGAAAGAAAACCTTTTGTATTTTCTTCTTTGTGACATGTCTTTTTGTAACGTCTTTTATCTTGATCAATGAAAAGACATTATTTTGTGGATCTATTATTTATTGCATATCCCGTTACGGATATAAATAATAGCGATAGAAAATATATTCAGAGGTTCAGGACATGATATATTTCTTGATTTAGAAACTAATTATATTCATTATATCTGCTCAGAGGTAATGTGGACATGGCAGAATATAATTTTCTTTTGCTGAATATCATTATTTCGGTAGACAACTTAATCAGAGGTAATAAATACGTGACAAGTTGTTGATATGGATGAACGGATGAGTCGTCAGAATGTATGAACGAAGTAAATCATCGGGATAAACGGATGAACCGTCAATTGGATGGAATGAACGGATGAACCGTCAGATGAATGAAATGAACGGGTGAACCGTCAAATGAATGGAATGAACGGATGAACCGTCGGGTGAATGAAATAAATGTTGTGAAGAATCCGTCGCTTCGGTTTGCGTAATCGACTGTCTCAAGAATCTCTGCCTATAAATAGAACAGAAATTTAGATGGAGTGATCAGTTTCAATTGTGACACAAAATGTCGTCTGGAGATGCATCCAAAAAGGCTGAGGTCATCTCGAAGGTCGAAGAAGTTACTGAGGAACGTCCAGCCGAGCCAACCCAGCCAAAGCAGACGGAGGCGGGCGAAGGTTCGTCGGCACCCAAACCGCCACGGGATATCTTGGACTTCCTAATCGAACCAGGAAGGACTAAAGAAGAAGAGGCTATGAGGATGGCCGCTTGCGCGTTTCTAGTGAAATCGAGCAAGGATGTCCTCGGCTCTTTTGCCGACTATATTTGGAAAAATACGATAGTGGTCCTCGTCCTATCTTTAAGAAGGACGATAGTGATTCTCATCCTTGATATCATGTAACATTATTTATGATGAAATAAAATCAAAATTTATTTATGAACTGTCTTGTCGTATTTACAAGAAATCTCTTTTACATTCATATATAGTACTTTTTAAGGTATTTGTCGTTGATAGGCATCATCGCCACTCGACCGTCCAGCTCCGTGAGTTGATAGGCTCCATTTGAGAAGACTTTACTCACGATATAAGGCCCTTCCCATTTTGCATCGAACTTGCCTTTGCTCATGTGAGTCATAGTCATGGGACGTCTGACTGTTAGAACGAGTTCTCCTTTCTGAAAGTCTCTGATTTTAACTTTGCGATTAAAAGTATTCGAGATACGGGCATGATATAATTCAATATATTGTTGAGCCAATAGCCGCTTCTCGTCGAGCGCCTCCAGTTCTTGAAGTCGAAGAAGATCATTGTTCTCCGTAGTAAGTTCATTAGCGATGGCAATTCTCAAGGAAGTAATTTGAAGTTCCAAAGATAGAAATGCTTCACAACCGTAAACCAGAGAGAAAGGTGTACAGCCTGTGGGGTTGCGGACCGTAGTACGGTAGGCCCATAGACATTCTCCGAGCTTTTCACTCCAGTTTCGTTTGTTAGTAGACACAAACTTCTTAAGGAGTTTGATGATAGTCTTGTTGAACTTTTGACTTGTGTGTTGCATTCATCGGCCTTGACACATTGTACCACGGAGTTGTGTGTCACATGTAGAATACGGACATGCGTGACTGGCTGGCCACCGGTATGTATACGCCGTACGACAGGAATAACCGCTAATAGAGGTTTGTTTGCAAAAATAAAACTCTTTTATTTCACAAATTTTAAAGAATAATAAAAGAGTACAATAAATTCTGGAAAAGTACAACTATAGGAATCCGATCTGAAGACGATCACTTTATTCCTTGGACGATGCGAACTTTGAAGACGATAGCCTCTAAAGAATGCAACAGCACTTGGACAAGAACTCCTAATCTCTGATGATCTTGAATAATGATCCCCCTAATGAAGAACTTGAAACTCTATTTATAGAGTTCTAGAAATAACTATTTTATAGTTATTCTGGATTGCGTACATTGAACTGTACTGGAGACAGACTGCGTAGACTACAAACTGTGCTGGCCATTGGGCAGTTGCTCGATCGTAGGCTAACCGTATTCAGACGCGTGGCATTGTTTGATTGAAATACGCTTGGTCGTGTACAGACGGTTGCCACATGGCGAGCAATTGATGGCATGTAAGCTACGTAATAAATGTCAGTTATCTTCAACAAGTTTGATGGATCGCGCCACTTGAATAACGCTAGCTTCAGACTGTGCTTCCTTCTAGTCAATGGATAGCACTGGGATTTGGACTTGGTCAAACTACGCTGAGGTTGGACTGGTAGACTGCACTCAGGTTGGAATGGCAGACTCGTTGGACTGTACAACTGTTCTCGAGCACCGTGCTGCACAAGAAAGGAACAGACTCCTCGCTTTTCGGGCTGTCAGGCTGTCAGAAGATTTGATCTTCTTGTCAGGTAATGATGGTGTTACCACGTTAGCGTAGCGCGCTCGGGCGTTAGTGCAGTTCAGCCTTACGTATTTGATTTGTAACACAATCTGTCTCCAGCGCAGTTCATTTGAAGGGTACGCAATTTAGACTTCTCTGCCTATTTGATGGATGCAACTTGATTTTTAGGACTTACAAGGTTGCATGCTAAGTTTGACTTAGCGGTTATAGAGGTTTTATGTTGTGGATACAACATAGTAGACATTGGGTGGAAAGGACAATTTCTTAGAGTATGGGCTTCGATGCACTTTCCCTTGTGACCCGGAAGCTCCGCTGGAGATACGGGGTTGATGACCCATGATTACTGACGGCCACTGGCATTCTGCGGAACGTTATGCTCTTATTGATTGGGCCTCTAGTACCCCATGGGGGGACTATGCCGATCCTATTTAGCCAGGGCCCATGCGTAGGAAGGATTGTTCTTAACTACATTTCACTTAGAACGGTTAGGCACCTTTATCCGTTAGGTACGAGTACTTTTGGTTTGGGTACTTGTATCTGACCGTAGCTTGGAATAATAACTTGTCGCGGATTAGTTCGTCACATCTTGTCCTTGTTTGGTTATAGGTGTGGCTTACTACTTCGATGAGAAGGTATTGAACCTTGTTGGGGTCCGGATAGCATAATGGATTCATAGTATGGGAAGATACATCTCCATGAATTAGTTTACCATCTCCCGTCCTTGTTGGTTGGGGGGATGGTAAGCTAGTTCAATAGGTATGTATTGGACCATGTTATAATTCAATTGACTTATTTATTTGAGCAATATTTATTCATTTTATATGGCATGATGTAAAACCCCTATTTTTGTTTTTTTAAATTTTTTATTATTTTATTATTTTATTAGACTTAAAAATGAGTTTATACAATTTATGGTTTTATTTATTTTTTTTATGACCCGGTATGGCCAATTCAGTCCGAACAGGGTCCGAACAAAAGTAAGCCCATGTAAGCATATGGGGTGACTAAGATGGCCATGTAGGAACATTTCATATGTGTACAAATATTTTTAAATAATTTTGAGACTTGTTGAATATTTATTGACTTTTGGCATAAAATTTATGTTCTATTAATAAAATAATATTTTACAAGATGGTACAGTTTTCTGGACCCATACATGGGTGAGCGGTAAAGTACACCCATTGGGATGATTTTTATTATTTTATTATTACTAAAGTTATTTTGTGAAAATTTAATAGGCATTTTATTATTGTTAGTATTATTTGATATTAATGAGATATTATTATTGTTGCCTTTGTGGCAATTTAAATTTGTGTGTATATGTAAAAAAATATTTTGGTGCATCATATATATAATTAGATTATATTAAATTTTTATTTTAAATTTTGGAGATTTAATAAACATGTTTAATCTGTTAAGATATTATTAATTTGATTTGATTTATTGTGAATTGAATTTATAAATACATGTAGATATGTTTAAATATATATATATATATATATATTCAAAATTTGGTTAGATAATATTTAAATTGTTAATTGGATTTTAAATAGATTTTTGGTATATTTTTAGATATATACATATAGATATAAATAGTTATGTTTAAAAAGATTTTAAAAAGATTAAGTTTTGATTTGGAAAAAAAAAAAAAGAATAAGGCCATGGGTGGTCGGCCCCACCCGACCACCCACGCCACAAATAACAGAAGCATGCTGCTTGCCGCCCCCCCTTTATAAATAGAACTAGCAACAGCACAAAGCTTGAGGCCGACCCTTATATATATGATATATATATCAACTAGATTGGATAAGTTTAAAGCAAAGGAGATATATATAAAAAATATATATTTATATAACCCATGCATTCCCTAACCCATAGCAGCAAGTGCTCGGCTTAAGGGAGGGGCCGACCCCACATCAGCAACATTATGTTACAAATTTACCCAATCCTATATATAATCAGAAGCAACAGCAATAGCAATATTTAGTTGGCCGACCACATACATCTCTCTATATATATATAACTCTTTTTACAAGCCTCAAAACCCTAGACTCCCAAAACAAAAATTTTAGCAAAACATACCCTCTTCGTCCTCGACTTCGTTTCACCAGCAACGGAGCTTTGTACGCGACGAACGGAGCTTTAGAAGTCAGCCCCGCGTCACCCACGGAGCAGTTTTCCCACTCCAGGTACCCAACTTCCCCATTCGATTTCTCTCTCGATTCTAGTCTGTTTTTAGAGCCGTAAATTCCTGTAGAAAGCCCTTATGACCCTCTTCAAGATTCCCTAGGTGGATTTTGACATGGCCATCCAACTTGCTCGAAAAATTGAGACTAAGTTGGAGAAAAACCCACTTTTCTGATTTCTGAAAACTGTTTTGAAACGCAAACTTGTCGGCCACTTTTCTCGCTGTTCATTAACCTTTCGTAAAAACTAATTGAACACGTTTGAAGACAACATAACCACGATGGAAACGTAACTGGTAGATTAGTATTTCGATTTATGTGTGTGTATTAATTTCATGTTAAACTTGTGGGAAAAACTGTTTTCTAAAATATTAATTTCTGAAATTTTTGTCCGATACGACGTCGCCCCGACAAACCGGACGACGTGGTCGCGCGTTATACGCATCGAAAGACGCGTATGGACGTTGCGGATATGTGGGAACTGGCGGAACTCAGTTTCGTCGCGTGTGTGCGACGAAATCAACGTGTATCCGTCGAAATACCCCGTATCGGCGTTTTGCAAACTTGTCCATAACTTTGTGTACAGTCGTCGAATCGAGACGAAACTTGCGCCAACAGGTTCGGATCAAAATTCTGGTCCTGCATACCAAGTTTGGTTTGATTCTGAAAAGGTCGAATCGGGACCCACTTTTGGCGGGCCCGCGACCCACTCAAACGGGCGATTTTGTGCACGGCTCCTCGGAATCCAAAACTGGACATACCGTTGAGTTCCTCTCCTCAAACTGAAACCGTAGACATATAGTTTGACGACTTTAGAGACCGTAGACTTCGGCACACGTTTCGGTGCAAAGCGGGTCCAACGGCGGACATCGTTTTGACCCGAAATTATGATTTTGCCCCTGTTCCAGAATTTGACTTTTGGACAGGCGTTTCCTAGGTATATCTTTTATTCCAAACTCGTTCGTGATGTTTGTTTCAGCATCCGGAGCTTCTTGTAGATTTTGACTTTCGTGTTGACGATTCTGATTGATGGATTCTTGCTGCTTCTCGCACCACCCTCAGGCAAGATACCTTGCCATTATACTATTTATATTTAGTTTGCATTTTATTACATATCACTGTTCAGTTATTTTCAGTTCTTACTGTTCTTGATTTACTGTCTGCTCAGTGATATTAGATATACTTTGTTATTATCCTTTGACTGCATATGGACTTAGAGTTAAGAGACTACCGTCTGTAGTGTATCGCATATACCTTGACACTATTGTACCACGAGGATGTGTGAGATGAGTAGCATGTAGAGGTTCTTGTGTGTGGGCTGATCCCCCATGCGCATGCGTTAGGGCTAACTGCTAATAGAGGCATGTTAGGAGACTTAGCAGTTAGTAAAGGTAGATGAGACATGGATGTGACTCAGTTAGACATTGGGTGGGAAGAACAGTTCCTTAACGTATGGGTCCGTATGCACTTTCCTATTACTGATACTGCTGGCCTCTGACATTCGATGAATGTTATGCTTTGAGGTCTCTGGTATCCTGATGGGACCATGCCTGATTTACTGCTACTGAGCAAGATACCCATGCGTTGGAGGTTTGTTCTTAACTGCATGACACAATAGTATGGTTAGATTACCTTGTTGTCATCTTGTCACTTATTTTGGTTTGTGACATATTATATATTCAGTTTATTATGGCATGTTCTTTGAGTATCTTGTTACGTCCCTCTGAGGACCTGGTTATCTCGCCAGGTGTGTGTTCTTGTATTTCTGCAGGTGCACTAGCTAAGGCCATGACTTGCGCTCTATTCATCGAGATGTTGCTCTTGGATCGTCATCTTATTGCTCTACCAAATTCCTCTCCTTGTATATTGATTTCTATTAAAATTTGTTGGTAGTGGACTTTGTCTCCGCCCAACGATTGTATACATGACAGATTCAATATTGCTTTTAAATCATTATTATTTCTTGTGGATGAGAATTAGTACCTTGGTTACTGCATTTACAGCTTATGTATATATACGAGGGTCTACATACTTCGTATGTATACAGCTGGCATGATTACGATCTAGTCCTACGTATTTTGGGACTGGGGCGTTACACATGATATTATGTGTCTTGTTACGTCCCTCTGAGGACCTGGTTATCTCTCCAGGTGTGTGCTATTGTCTTTCGCAGGTGTTATAGCTCTAGCCGTGGTCCTCTCTATTTCTTCGAGGATGATTGCACTTGGATCGTCTTCACTTCGCTCGCCAAAATTATTTCTTTTCTCATATATTTTTCCTTGTTGGTAGTAGATTTGTCTCTGCCCAACATATTGTATCAAGACAATTCATTATCATTATATGATATCTTTTATTCAGTTATCTTGTGTAGATGAGATTAGTTATGGTTCTACTACATTTTACAGCTTACGTATATTTATTATACGGCTGGCATGTCTACGTTCCTAGTCCTACATATTTTGGGACTGGGACGTTATACTGTGTGTCGAATGGTACGTGTCCAAGTGGTGCGAACACAGAGAAATCCACCCCGAGCAGCAGGGCACTCGACCGGGGTATCGTGCAGCGTATTCGTGTCCATTTTGGACACGGACACGACTCGAAAAGTGGCTCAGTCATGCAGGAAATCATAGTGCACATAAAGATCAACAACTTTGTTCCAAAACATTTCAAAAATAATAAAGAAAATCCCACAGTGGCATTTCATCAAACATATACACATGCAAACTGATACATGGCCGATACGGACACAATAACGACACAAAATTCTTTTAAATTTCACCTACAGCTAGGGGACTCCTAGATCTATGCAACCATGCAAAGAAATCAAGAAAATGAAGTAGTTTGAGGGGTTTACCTATTGAGTGACAAACACAAGAAAAAGCCCCAAAAATGAAGGATCCCTCTTGCAACACAAAAGCCCCAAATTGTTCAAAAGTTGTGATTTATCATCATGAACAGTAAATAGACAATGATTAGGTCCTACTGCAAGAGACTAGAGTCAAAAATGAATTTAAATGAAAAAGTTGTGAAATATTGAAGAATGGACAAACCTTGCTCTTGCCAAAAATGGATGTGGTGTAAAAAGAGGCAAGAAATGAATAAGAGACATTAAATAGAGGGGGAATCCCTAGGGGGTCGGCCACTGTTAGGAATAATTAGGGTTAAGGTTGATGACTAATGGACTTTGGGCCAAGTGCCATGCTAAATGAAGCAATCTCTTAGTAAAAACCCATGCACCTAAATCACTTAATCTTTCTATGAAACTTGATTCAAAATAAGTCAACTTGGGTCAACTTAAGTTAGACTAGGGTCCCACCATGCTAACCAAGTCACCATTAGTCAAATTCAACTTCTAGGTTAGTCTCCAAAGTCAAAACTAACAAAGGTCAAAAATAACAACCATCACTCCAACAATTCAAAATAAATCCAAAATTTTAAAATGACCAAAATACTCTCAAGCTAAAATGTGATAGTGACAATAATGGAATAATTTGAATAAATTAAATTCAAATCCAAAAAAGATCGGATCTGATCAATTAATTCAATCTTTCCATAACCGCTCAAAACTTCTAATCAGCCACATCATCCGCCTCCTGCGCCCCATAGCCACTCAGCCCGTCAACCTGTGCGCGTAGCTGCGAAGCCCGCAGTAGCCAGTGATACCAGTGTGCCCAGCACCTGCGTGCCTGCGTACCTGTGCGCCTAACGCTGCGACACCTGTACGCCTACGTTGCGACTCGCGCATCAACTGTGCACAATGCACATGCTAAGTGCAAAGTAGGCCAATAAAATGTCACTTTATGCCCTTGAGCCTGAGTCTGAGTTCGAGTCGTTAAGCCCTTTCGGAGATTAGCTGCACAGGGAATTTTTCCACGAGCATGACAAAAAGCATTAATGCTTCTTTGTTGGTTTTAGCCTTCTTTCCACTAGAAAAATGCCCCCACATGGCACCTATGTGCCTCTCCACACTTCATGTGATCTCTCAACACAAGCAAAGCTTTATATAGAGATACCATCCATTTGGTTTTTCCAATGTGGGACTATCTTTCTAGTTTCTAAAGCTAAACACATACAAGCAAAAATACTAACAATTATTTGTCTACGACCTTTGAAATTTTTACATATCGGTTCTGTAATCGATGGCGCAATCATGCAAAACAAAACTATGCTTTTAGATTTTTTAATTACTTTGTATGAAAAACGAGTTGCATCGGCCCGACCCGGTACGACCTTTCAAGTTAGTAGTAGTAGTAGCTCTGGTCTTATGTCTAAATTATTACATGCTACCAGCGTACTGCAAAGGAAGAAACAAAAATAATCTTCCCTACCAACTTAGAAACTGTCGTTATATTTAAATTCTTATGAAGAATATGATGAAAGTCTAACTTATTTTTCCATTTTAGAATGTTGGAAAAGACACAAAAAATATATCCTATACTTTCTTCTATTACATGCGATATACTAATGGTCCCAGTGTCCACGGTAGTATCAGAATATTATTTAGTGCAGCTTCAAGGATACTGAGCAAGAAGAGGAACATGATGTTGCCGGATATCTTGCAAGCATGTGTTTGCGTTCAAGACTGGGTTCGTACGAAAGAACGAACCCAAAACTCAAAAGACGAAAATGCCGACATCAGTGAACTGGATTTTTAATGTCTTACCTTGGAGGACACCAATGATGGAGGAGCTGAGAAAAAGAGACGCGAGAAGGACGACGGACAATAAAAAAATGCTTGTACATTTTTTACAATTCATTTAGAAATAAAATATAACTTTTAGCTTTTACATTTTATTACAAATTTAATGGAAGAAAATACTTGAACAGATGTACATTAAATTATGTTGAGATTAATTTTTTTAACTTTCTAATTTTCTACTGGTAGAATGTAAAAGTTTTTTTTTGATTTTTTTCCCAAAAACCAGGCTGGCCCGGTCCAGCACTGAATCGGCCCAACCTGAGCAAACCGGACCACGGGTCCGGCTGGGTACAGCTCTCTCTCTCCTCCGGGTAAGCCCGACCCGGCCCGCTGCTTCGACCGGTCTAAGCCCCGCCCGGACCGGACCAGGCCCGGTCAAATCCAGTTTGACCTAGGCCCGGACCGATCCAACTGTAAACCCCCTAAAATTTTAGAAATTTATTATTGTATTTAAATATGGATTCATTTTTTTATTTGGAATAACTTGTTGGAAGTTAATTTTAGGATATAAGAATTTAGATTTATTGTATGTATAAGATATTTTCCTAAAGTTTTTAAATAACTAAGAGTGTCACACAAGTATTTTTATGTTAGTATTTATTATTGTTATTTACTATTTTAAATTTGACTAAAATTTGATACATGTTATAAATTATAAGTTCTTTATAAAAATAAATAAATTATATAAAAAATATTTTATTATAAGGAGTTTTGGGGATTTTGGATATATATTTATATATGGGTGTGTGTGTGTGTCTTTAAGGAGTTAGAGAATTATGTTAATAACAAAAAAATGTATTAGTGTTATTAATAAATAAAAATATGTGTACCAAAAATAATTTTATAGGATATATGTTTTTTTTATGATGTATGTAAAATTTTCTTTAAGCTTTTAAGTAGTAAAAAAATAAAAAAAATTATAGCACCACTGTTCCCCTGCGGGAACAGTGGGCCAAATGAGCCCTAAAGGACCCGCGCCCCCTGCTTCGAAACAGAGAGAACTCTCTCTCTGTGTGTGTGCGTATATATATATATATATATATATATATATATATATACGAGTCACAGAACCATCAAAGGAAACCCTAATTTCGAGCCACCAAAACCTAGTCCCAGCCTTCCCGAGACATGAACGGCCTCCCTGAGCGCCTGCAAGACGCCGGCGACCGCCGGAGTTAGCCAAATGTGCTGGCAGACACGCGTGCACAGCGGACAGCGGGCAGCAACGCATTTGCAATATAGCAACTCTGATGCGAGATTTTTGCGACTATAGATGACCGATTTCTGATCCGTCTTCTCTGGTATGAAGCCTATCTGTGATCCTTTAATACCCTTCAAGTAGTTTTAATTTAGACGTGTTAGACTACCCATAAAATCAATGCAAACATTGGCGAGAAACCCGTTCGAAAACAGAATATAACCCAGTTCAACACACCATATTGGAAGATAAATATCTGCCTAACCAAAGCGATTTCTCAAAATCTACCTGAACAATATTAAAGACAACACATAGGAGACCAGAACATAACTTGTAGATTCGAATTTCATAAACTGTGCACCGAGAAATCAGTTCTCAAAATTGAGAAAAAAATCATATAAAATAGTTTAAAAAATTAGAAAAATCTCCGATACGACATGCGTCCTGCCAAATCGGGCGACGTGGTCACGAACCAAAAGCATTGAAAGGTGCGTATCGACTTTGTGGAAGTATGGGCTTTAACGGAATTCAAATTAGTTGCGTGTGCGTGACGAATTTGATGTGTATCCGTCGAAATTCACCGTATCGACCTCCTTGTAAATTTCCTAATTACTTTGTGCATGTTCGTCAAATCGGGATAAAACTTATGCCAGCAGGACCGTATCATTTTTCTGGTCCTGTATGCCAAGTTTGGTCTGATTCTGAGAAGGTCGACCGGAACGCTATTTTGACGGGCTCGCGACCCGCTCCAATGGGCGAAATTGTGCACGGCCTGCCAGAATTCAACTTTGAACATATGATTGGGTTCGTCTCCTCAAACCTGACTCGTAAACATTTAGTTTGACGAATTTAGAAACCATATATATCGGTACGCATTTCGATGCAAAACGGGTCCAACGGCGGACATCGTTTTGACCCAAAATTACGATTGTGTCCCTGTTCTAGAATTGGACTTTTGGACAGGCGTTACCTAGACATATCTTTTACATCGGGAATGTTCTTGATGTTTGTTTCAGCTTCTGGAGCCGTTCGTGGATTCTGAGTTTCTTGCTTCGACGATTTACTGGTTTGAGCTATTTGATCCTGCTCTTTTGCACACCACCTCAGGCAAGATACCTTGCCTTATTTATTGCTTATAATTAGTTGAATTTTCCTTATTTAGTTAATGCATATTTATTTTCTATTTATTTTCAGATTGGATCCATGACTTGTTGTTTACAGTTACTTTACTTTGCTTTCAATTGTTTTTCTTGTCTTTAATATGCATATGGACCTAGTCTTAGCAGACTACCTTCTGTTGGTAACCTTGGGAGGGAGAAGATAGTTAAATGTATGGGCTACCCAAATCCAAAAGTCGTAGTAACTGCATACTACGGTAGTCGTGTCATGACGGTCACTAGCCTCGAGCTATGTGGACTGATGGGTTACGTGGGCCACTAGCCTCGAGTTATACCGGCTAATAGCATTGGTACTTGACGTGTACGTGTTATGAGTTGTTACCTTGTCCTGGGGGAGTCAGCCTTTACCTGCCCATACATTGTGATGTCTTCTAACTCACATACTAGAAAGGTTAGGATACCTTAGTCAATTTTATGTTCTAGTCATGGCATGGGACAATGTCACATCGCATAATAGTGTGTTCCCTTATCCTTGTTTGGTTATAGGTGTAGCCCACTGTTTCGATGATGGGATATTGAGTCGTGTTATGGTTTGGACACGTTACTTTTACTTTTACTTTATGGTATATTTCATATCCAGTTTATATGGCATGTTCTTCATGTATCTCGTTACGTCCCTCTGAGGACCTGGTGATCTCTCCTGGTGTGCGCTTTGTGACTTTTTGCAGATGTTCTAGACAAGGCCATGATCTTCTCCATTCCTTCGAAGATGATTGCTTTTGGTTCGTCTAGCTATTTTATCTATTCTTTCCTTGTATATTCTCTCATTTAAAATGGTTGGTAGTGGATTTGTCTCTGCCCAACTACATGTATAAATGACAAAATTCATAGTTGAATATCTTATTATTCTTGATTTTTTTGGATGAGATTTAGTTATCATGGTTTACTATATTTTACAGCTTATGTATATATACGGGGGTTCCATATATTGGAGTATACTTCGTATGTATACAGCTGCCATGCCTACGTACTGTCCTAAGTATTTTGGGACTGGGGCGTTACATATTTTTGTGGTAGCCCATGCAGGTCAAATTTATCACTTCGGTTACGTTATTGTACTGATGTGAGCCTACATATAGGACAATAATTTAGGTATCTCATCCACATGCTTGATCTCCTCTTTCGATTCCAATTTTGAACTCTTGTCTGACTACCTTTATTTCTTCTGCTTGATTCTTTTTCACTGTAAGTCTTATCTTTTCTTTTGTGCTTAATAGAAGGTTAGGAAGATAACTCACACTAGTATACGTGTTATATTTCTCAAATCACCCCTATCAGTTGACTTCTATAAGTTGGGTAGTATGCCTTACGGCCTCCACCCCGCATCCTTATAACCCATTAATAAAGTATAACTGGGAGGCACTGAATATATGCTAGTGTAGAAGGATATGTTTTAGTAGTCCATACCCCATTGGTCAACCAAGGCCTGATACCAGAGACAGTAGGACGACTGTATAAACAGGAACACCGGACACGACTTAGATTCTTATGAAACTTGAACTATTTATAACTTCTTTCATCATTATCTCCCGTGCTTATATACACTACCATGATGGATGCCGCTATTACAGCCTAGTTTTGCAAACTTATACTTTATCAAGCTTGTTCGGGACATATGTTTATTGGGAATGCCCGCTAACATATTGTCTAATTAGATTAAGTGTATTATGGTCTGATCAACCTTAGTGCACTAGGTTCGCTCTTCATATGATTATCCCATGTAGATTGAGATATATATGTCTCTATAAACTCATCTACAACTGCCTTGACAACTCTATTCGAATTATTCAATCGCCCTTGGAACCCCGTATTCGCATTGATTCCCCTCCCTTGAACTCATTATTATTTTTTTGCTTTACTTACTGCAGAAAAACAAATGCTTATATTTGAGGGAAGATGTACCCAGAATGCCCCCATTGTTTCGCCATTCCACCGATGGCCATGAAGGCTATATATACACAATCGTTCCATCCATTCGAAATTGGAGAACCACCTTCCAATTGATTCACATCTACCATATCGCGTTATCTATCACATTGTGTAGTATTCCTTTATACTCAAAGCCCAAGAACGATATCACAACTTTGAAATTTTCTAATCTCATTAATCCTAAAACCATGTCTTAGCTCGCGAAGTGAAAAGATTATGAGCCGTTTCTAAATTTTAGGATCACTGGATTACCGATTCATTAAATTGGTTCCATTAGAATGATAATTAGTGCCCCCATGAACTTCTACTTTTCATTTAGATCATTTGGTGTCCCCGATCGTGACATTAATATTCGGAGCACAAGACCAGCCACTACACCATAATAGGCGATTTCTCACGGTTATTACCGTGACAAATATTTTTCGTCACGGTAATAACCGTTACCGTTTGAGCGTGGTAAATATTTTGTAACGGTAATAACCGTGACGAATTATTTTTTTCGTCACGGTAATAACCGTGAGGAAACTATAATTCATCACATTAATAACCGTAAGGAATTTAACATTGGTCACGGATATTAATGTGACTAAATAGTTTTTTATTACGGTTAAAATCCCCTGAGATTCATTCAGGTTTGTTGAACAGAGGTTCTACCAAATTAATAACCCCTAATATTTGCTCTACACCTGCAAGGTCTCTTAAAGTGGAGATGTATTTTTGTCAAATTTTTTTTTCAATAATCATCATATGCATACTTCAGAAGTACAAAAGCTACTAGCAACATAAACACCCGGATCCAATCATTCACTTTCATAGGTGATAAAGCAATATAGAATATTAACATTGCATCATACAATTACAAAAACCTTATCGCTTACATTATTCAGCATCTAAATAGAAAATGCAACCTTCTCTTACTGAGAAGTGTCTATTCTAATTGAAATAACTCAAGACAAGAAATATAATCAGTCTCCAATCTGCTACTAGAGGAGATTAGGAGGGAACGCTAGAGTTATGGGATGCATATTGATCTACAGGCCTGGACAAGCTTCTTTGCATATAACTAGCTTCATGTGCTCTTTCCAGGCCTTACAGAGGTCTTTTGTTATTCTCACTGCAACATGGGAAGCACCAGCCAACCCTATCCTTGTGAATCCAGCAACATAGAGCCCAGATTTCCCTTTCCATGAATTCGGAAATTATTGTCTTGGGAAACCATCCTCAGAGAAGAAACCACTTCCCTGCATAAATTTTTCAAACCAAGAGTTGATCAGTATTGATATTCCTATAAAAACTTATAATAACTTAAATCTTAGAAGCAATTGAACCAAATATCTACACAACATATATACGTTGTATCAATAAGGAACATTGCTACTGTAACCTGTAGCTAAGACAACCGAATTGACGTCGATGATACGATCATCGACAAGCTCTATGCTACCTGCTAAGAACCTCTCTACCCCAACAACCAATAAGTATCGATATTACAGTAACTACATTTTACTTCGATAACGGAAATTTGTGATAATGGCTTTGTTTTTGTATCTGTAATTATGTTGTTCAAGACAAGCATGAATTTGGTTTCGGATAATTCAACAGAAGTATCAGTCTGATTTGTATAGTTAGTGATTCAAATTGAACTTGGATATTTTGGAACAAGAAAAGAAAGAAAAGATCAGCGAGATGATGAAGTATCTGCATGATATGGTGCCAGGCTGTAACAAGATTACTGCCACCATATCCTGGACAAAAATGATGTATCAATAGGAAGATACTTACTAGTTATGTTGAAGATAACAATTTTTTCTTACTAATGGAAGTTGAATTTTGCTTGCTAATACATCCATCAGTTTGCACTTTTCCTAATACATCAAGAAATGTCAAAACAAAACAACCTTTTAATACTGTATGTGATAGAGTAAAAGAGAACTCTAGATGGATATATAAAACTAAGGTGATTCCAGTATGAAGATAAAAAAAATATGCAATAGATATTGGAATAAAAATAGCAATAACTCAATGATAGTTGCAAGTCTACAATCACAGGAATCACAATATTTACAATTGAATAACATACTCAGTGGTTATATACTAGATGACATGGTTCTGTTCGAACAAGGATGGACATGGCACA
The DNA here is from genome assembly GCA_029216955.1 of Iris pallida. Taxonomy (NCBI): domain Eukaryota; kingdom Viridiplantae; phylum Streptophyta; class Magnoliopsida; order Asparagales; family Iridaceae; genus Iris; species Iris pallida. Next base: position 1,046,885 of record JANAVB010000800.1, on the reverse strand, counting down.
TATTAGTTGAGGAAGTGTCCAGCATATCCTACAAAAACTATAGAGGATTATAATCATACCAGTTGTGCTTTCAATAATTGAATGGTTTTGTTCAAGCAAATCCTGCAAGCATAAATAATATGAATCAAATATTGTGCTTGAAAGTGAAAGGTATAGATGTCTGCCATCTGACGAAAATAGTACATCGACTAAGCCATTTAAGAAAAATAATCGTACCTCCTGCAGCTCTAACATACAATCTAATGTCTGTTTGCATGACGATACCAGGTCTGCATATGCTTGATCAACTACCATGTCCGAACTGCAAAATGAGGACTTGACAGGTTCCTGGAATGTGTAGCATAGTGGCTATTAGGATACGTCCACAATAAGTATGAAATGGACAACTGAAGGATGCTAAATACATCGTCAAAAAAAAGATGCTAAATACAGCTTTCGGTTAGTGAGACATTATGCAAAGCACACCTGTGGTAGTTTGTTTGAACTTGAAAATGGCTTCTGCAGTAAGAACCATGACATCATGGCTTGGGAATGCATGTGTGGCTTCATGGAACATGTGCGAAGAGTGAAGAAGAGCCTGAAAATAGAAAACATGAAGGATTGTAATACAAGGAAAGAGGATAGAAAAGTTTTAGGACCTCAAGGTTAGTTAGCAATACTAGTTTCTTGTATAAAATTGAATAAACTGAGAAGTTTAATTCATATATGTGCAAGCTTTAATGATATTTACCTGGGCCACGATTCAATTAGATATGTAGCCCCTGTACGGGGTTAAACTACTTTCCTTAGTTCACGCTACGATGGGGGAAGGCTTAACCAATATGCTGCTTTCGTCTTAATAGGCTCATCAGTATGAACGTGTGTACTAGGGAAGACTTCCTACTGAATCCTTCAACAACCAATGTGTGCTCCACTTTGACAATTAATTCATTTAATTGTATTTTCTATTACAATTTGTTTCATTCTTTCTTGTAACTTCATTTTTCAAGATCCGGATTGTCCGAGTCATCGCTTTTGGCTATCAGAGTGCGAATGGAAACAAGAGTAAAACTGGTTAATAAATCTTCAGGAGCATAACCATGATTTGATATCACTAAGCTGTGAAGTTAAATCCCTTGTCAAGCAATAATTTAGTTTTTCCATAGACCATAATGTTTTCTCCGCTTTTTGTATCAGACTTGAGTATGCATAAAATCAATTTTTTTAGTTGCACTACAGTTTGCAACACAAATTTCAGTATTCCAGCGACAATATACTAATAAAGTAACATAAAAGGGATATCAGAATGCGGAATATACCATACTTCTGGTTTCTATAAGTATTTAGATTTCTATTCTGCTTATGTATGCTGCAGTGAAATAGAACACTGATTTGGACTACAGCACTTCATCTCCGTAAGTGTCATGCCAAAGATGCAAGTTGTTGAAACATTTATCAAGGTAATGACTGAGCACAAGTTACATTTTGATATTGTCATGTATCTTGAGAGATTTATATATGCATGTGAAGAATCATTGAGGATATTATTTAACATTTTTATCTAACTTAAGGTGATTGTAGTTTTATGAAACCTTCTCCATAACACACACAAAAAAAGACATCCTACGCCATGATATGTAGCTCTACTCCCATTCTTTTGGAGACTTTGACAACCTATCCTGCACCTTCAAAGATGTAAGCTTTAAGGCATAGCATCAATCCAAGGGCACCCTTACAAATCCTTTACCATACGTTCTGTAATTCATGCTGGGTTGATGTCTTGTGTTTGGCCCAAACATGGAGAGGTCTGGAGGAACCTTTTTCCAATAGCAGGAGATGGGGATGGAAGGTATGTAGAAGGGCTGGTACTTCCTAGTTGTTAGGTTCATGAGCTGGGGACTCCCTGCTAATGACTGAATAGGTCCTGCATATTTGAATATACGGCTCTCAACTTACCATCAAACACTTTGTGACCAAAGAGTCCTTTGGTCAATTTCATTTTTGTATTTCCACAGAGCACATATATCTTCTTTCTGTATTCTTCATCAGTTCAAGTATATAGGTGTTTTCATATGATTGCTTATACTTCAAAAAATTTCTAGTCTTTGTGGAATATAGTGTTATAATTAAGTCTATAGACTTTAATTGCTCTGGTTAACGTTTGAAGCTATGTTCACATAAGCTTTCACCAGTAATTATTGTACTAAGCTTTATATTAGATGTTATTAATGCTCAGTTAGAAATGGTACTTTGATCCTCAAGTTATTTGTCTTCAATAACAGGCGTACTACCTCCCAGAGACCGAATATGTTCACTGGGCACGCTCGCATCCGGTATCATCTGATTACGACAACCTAAATTGTGTTCAGTTTCCTTGTATTTTACATCTAACATATCCTTCTTAACCTGCAGGAATATAGTAGAAATCAAATCGTAGGGTTAATCAACCTAGTCGCTACAATGAACGGTTGGAAAAAGAAGACGAGATTGGAAATTCTTGGGAGGATTGAAGCAAGTAATTAGAAGTTGATGGTGTACAATCGAAGCAGCTTGTAAAGTTCAACTCTATTGTGTTATTTTTTGTGTTCCCCTCTTTTCTTTTAAATTTTGTAGATGTACGATGGTTTTGTCTCAATCCCATTAACCGGTCTGTATATTCTTGCAAAGAGTTGCGACCTTTGTATCAGATACAAGTGTATCCTAACGGCACCATTCAATAAAAGGTATATATTACTCAACTAAGAAGCTGCGAGTGAACTATAAGTTGAAGAGCCGGACTGAGTACCATTTGATGTATTTATTTTGAAGAAATATTTTGTGAATAATATGAAGAAGAAAAAAAGTTGAGGAAAGTTTACCGCTAACAATTATTGAGTAAAATGATCATCGTGTGAACCACCTCTATTTGCTTGTTGCTATGGGGGAATCCCACCGGGGGTTAGTTCATCTGATTATCAATGTTGAGAAGCGTACTCTATGGGAGACTCGCTTAATTGCCTCTCACCAGAACTGACGGAGAGTTTCTTCAGTTTAAGTATTTGATTGTTGTTCGACTCGATGCCACAATTTTCATTTTTCATTTTATTTTATATGTTCAAGAGAGACTTGACGAGCAAAAATAACTAATTGCTCGTAAGATGCTCGACGAGCTAAAAATTAGGAAAAGCCATGTTCGATACTAAAGAAATGAGTAAAGGTAGCGAGCTATACGATCTCGCAAATGCATCTCAACCAGCCTTCTTGTGTTCGTCATTGAAACTACTTCACTGGGCCAAACAACTAAGCCAAGATGGGCAAATAAAATGCATAGTTGTCATATTTGAATCAACGTGCATCTCACCATAGATGTGCAAATCTCACCATAGATGTGCAATGAGATTAAGGCCTAGTTTGGTACACTGTAATGATCGCAGTGTAATCAACTGAAAAAAAAACTAAGCAAACGAATAAAGTGAAACACCGCATCTGTTGTTATTTAGTGGGACTATGCAGCAGTATATATCGAAGTTCGAAAGTACAAATGCTTAGAAGAAACAACGCAGATGCATTATTTTCTTCAGACTGAAGGAGAACAACATTCGCAGTGACCCATTTGGCAACATCACTTGCAAAATTGCTGCATGGAGTAATGTACAACAGTAAAGGTAATCATGCAGAAATTTGAGGAAAAGAAGTCGGTCATCCCAGAAAGGGGGGCTTCTTCTACTTCTATTCTCATTTGAATGTTGATAAGATCCTGAATGTACAGTGTAAGTGATTACAGCTCATGTGTGAGCAGTACAATGTATCTCAAAATAGCTGCTTCTAGCGGGGTATCAGTGTAAGAATATATTTACCGGCTATAACCAAAAATTCCTGAGCCCATGCAAAAGTGGAAAAAAAAATTGAATAATGTGGGAAAAAGAATATGGTCTGTTCGATAGCTGGGCTCTTTATCATTCATAAGCATTCTTTATCATTCATAAGCATTCAATGCTAGATAAATATTCTAAAGAGTACAACCATGTCGGTATCCTTCTGTATGATTTTGTCAAACCTTGATGGTTTCTTCTCTTCTCTACAAGGTTATCTTCTCATTTCACAGCACATAGGTCCAGTGTCCCATTAACTTTTTCACATGAACCTCTATCATCGCAGTTTTTGTAACAAGCATCACTAACTTTACTTTGTAAAAAAGATGTGGGGAACCATAACTATTATTTTCTACAATAGATGTTGCATATGAAGAGGGCATAAGACTTTGCATTCTAAAATCCACAAAAGAGGACAAATGGAAACAGGAGAAATATTTAAATTGTGTAGACAAGCAGGAAAAGTATTCAGACTCTCAGACTGTGTTTCAAACACAAAGTACTGAAGGAAAGGTTACAATAAATTTTGACAAAAAAATTGAATATAGAAAATTGGAGTAAAGTTTACCCTTGGTTCATAACTTGTAGCCACCTTGTCAGTTGTTACTAACTTGTTTATTGAGAACAAAATCATAAATTTTACACACAAAATCTCCACATGTATACAGTCCAAAACCTGAAAGAAAATGAAGTATAATTATAGTCACATCAAATCTTAACAGAAATCAACAATAAGAAAGGGTGTATAAAGGAAATACCCGTGTCAACAAATATTGGCACTTGGATGCAACATCTAACTCTAGTGTAAATAAACTACATGCCATGATTCAAAATCTATGGAATCAAAGTGTAGGCCAATGTAGTTGGCGGCACTTGGATGCATCAGGCAGATTTGATGCTTTATGCGTTGGCAGTGATGCATACATACTATAGATACTTGACTACTCGATGATACTTGAGCAATATCCAGCAGATTATCGTCTGGAATGCACGCATATTTCTGTATCTTGAATTGGTCCCTGAAGTTACATAAATACAAGGGGACAATTTAAACAGCTATCAGTTAGTACGTATGTTATAACTTGGGTATATATATATATATATACATATATATATATATATATATATATATATATATATATATATATATATATGCAAATGACCTCTAGCCTAGTGGTTAAGAGAGATGCATGCGGCCCGAGTGAACTATGTATACCATCATCTTATGGATCTTTTGTTCATTTCTTATGTGGACTTCGGTTGTCGAAAGAGAACAGTGAATTATACTTAAGGGATACTGTGCCATCTAAATTAATGGATATTGGTGCCATCTAACTTAGACAAACTGCCAATGGTTCTGTAGATATATATGACATTGACAGCAACCTGAACACTTTGTAACCAACATCTTATGTATCTTTTGTTCATTTCTGTGTGGACTTTGATTAAAATAAAATGTGATTTGGTCTATAATTAATGGATATTAGTGTGTTTTGACACGAGTCCTAAATCCCAGAAACACCATCATCCCAGAGAACATGGAGACCTCCATTGCACTTACCCTGATGAAAGCCAAATCTCCATACTCAAAAATTATTCTAGGTCAGTTTCATAGAACCCAACACTAGTCTTTGGTTTTATTCAATTCTATTAGTTTGGGAGGACCTTCCTCTCATTTTATGAATTACAACACCAATGTGTTGCTCTTAGAACCTATCATGTTCATTAATATTGTTCCAGTGAAAATAAAACACAAAATTTTCAACACCATATATCCCCAATTCTTCTCTCCTTTTCCTATACCTAATCGCACAAGCATTACAAAGCGGTAGCAAAAATTCCCCCCAAAAAATAGAAAACCCTCAATTAGAAATATATGGGTCTCTATAAAATTGCAGTCATGGCAAGAACTTACGGATCGGAGGGGGAAAAAGTCTCATCATGTGTCCATTTAGATCTCCTCTCAATCGAGGGGACTTGGTGGTCTGGCAGTCGTCGTCGCACTTCAAGGCGTCGCCATCGCCGCTCGCACTGGAGTCCAATATTGTGTCCGAACTCATGGCCGCACCCGCTCGACTCATGAACTCTATCCTTCTCTCTCTCTCTCTCTCTCTCTCTCTCTCGAACTTGAGATCGACGATACTTCGGCCTTCAACTCTGGTAAGGGAAATAGGGATAGAGAGGGTTTTAGAGAGACAGAGATGGATTTTAGAGAGACGGAGATAGGGTTTTAGAGAGATGCTTCGTTCTCCAACTCTGAGTGACGGAGATAGGGTTTTAGAGAGAGATGAGAGGAGGGAAATGAAAAATCTTGGAGGAAACAATAAAAAAAAGGGAAATGTATGAGAGAAAAAGGAAAAAGTCATTTTCGTAACGGTTTTTTTTACTATTGTAACGGTAATTAGTGTTATAAAGTTGTAACGGTATTAACCGTTACAAATTGGTTAAAAAAAGAGTTACAAAATATCTATTTTGGTGTAGTGAGCTGTTACCAAATTTCACATACAAGACATAGACGACTCCACCTTCATGTAGACATATCATGTTCCACTAAAACATGTCTCTTTGTACTCTATTTTTATGATACGACTTTCGAGTCAAAAAGACTAGCTATAACCCCTACCATAATACCAGTGTCCTTTTTGACTACAATTAGAGACTCAACCCTTTCGACCCAATATATAGTTGTGATCTACTCGAAGCCCACTATGCACACTCTACTAGTATGCCACCCAATTGAGTCCCATGTGCTGCTTAAACACAAAGGGTGTATTCTCGGGCTCTAGGAACCTGGTTGACCAACCCGGCTAAAATTTGCCCGACCACTTGACTTGGAACCTATATAAGATTACCCTAACCTAATAAGAATAGTTCATGCTAATTTGTCAAAGCTTGTCTAGCCCATATAGATTAAAAATAAGATTTGTTCAATCAAAGATTGATGGCAAAATAGGGACCCGTTAAGACCCAATTAATTCCATTTTTGTATATCGCCATATTTGGGCTATAAGACCAAACTATATGGAATAGGTCCTTACACCTATTATGTAGGCCCCACCTCTTGGTTCACTAGATTCTCTTTTCATGGACTTCGTATATGTATCTCTTTGTAGCCTACATTATGAGATGAATAGAATCCCTTGGTACTAACTTGTCTATCGGTCCTGCTTAACCAGGACCTTCCTACTTCCTTAATAAAACATGGTCTATACGTGGGCAACGTTAAGAAAGTAATACCTAGACTTCCTATAGAGTTCGTGACTATGACCTGAAATACCTCATATCCTCATACATCCCTTTGAAATTAAATCTTCTTAGGAGTCATACTACTGGGCTTTCCACAATTAACCAATTCCTGTAGGTTGGATATAACCTTGAACTTAGTGTACTCTATCTTTTAGAATGGGATGCCAAATTTGGACTCCTTTCGTAATCATTCTTCCATCTGTTTAGAAGTTGCGACATGATCTTTGTATTGCACTTCATATCCCTTTGCTCGTGCGTTCAGATAACCACAGTAAAGATCGTAACCTTGATACTTTATATTCCGTGCCATCATAGAATTGTGTCTTAGTGTCACGATCAAAAATTGAATTTTCCAGTGTATAGGCAAGGCCCTCTAAGAATTAGCAGAAGATTATGGTAGATTGGTCCCAATTTGGACTAATGAAGTAATGGTTCATAGCAACCACTCATATCTTTATCATCTGATGACTGCCACCGTGACGTTGACATTTGAAGCACAATACTAGCCTTTTCTTCCAACAAAGTCACACTCATGAATTAGACCAGTCAAGCTACACATGACACCCCGGTCCCACATAAATGCTTATTCATGTGCCCCATTCTAATTACATCACATGTATGGCACAATTACCTTAGAACAAACCAAGGATGTCTATTGTAGAAGCATGAAAAATATGGGGTTCGTGCGGATTACAAATTGTCGTATAGGTACTTTGGGCCAAATAGTCCCGCACGAAGGAAAGCCGCATGACTGTTCAAAGACATATGCGGCCCGTCGACAAACAGCTGTAGAAAGAAAATATGCGGCCAAAGAGGAGCAGTTCGACTGATAAAGCTGACAAGTCCTGGCAAAACATGACAGTTCTAACACTTCGACAAGAAAGATAAGACGTGAGCCGTCACCCAAAAGCAGGGTTTGTACGCCTCCATACGGCCAAAAGAGTGTCATCCAAGCCGCATGAACCTCATGCGGCTCAGCTTATGTGGCCCCAAAGTTTCCAAACTTCACGCAGCCAAGAGTAACCATGATCCAAGCCGCATGAGTCTCATGCGACCCCACATGATCGAAGTTTGAGAAACCATACGCAACGGGACACGTGGCAAACTGACCAAGTTTTTAACTACCCAGATTTGTCGCAACAAAATCCTAACAAATCGACAGATGGCAGCCCAAGAGCGGGTCTTCGTGTACTAATCAGCTAAGTGGCCGCAAGCCGTCTATCCGGCTCAAAATACATCCTATTATAAATAGTAGGGTGCCACACCCCTGCAAAGGCTGGCAACCTTCAAGAGAAAAGCAATTTCTTCACGAGCTAGAGACTACATCAGATAGTCCACGGAGTAAGGCAGAGTTGATAGCACTTTTCTGAGCGTCCACCATCACCCCCCAGAATCAAAACTAAATAATTGTACTTAGATTGTCTCCTAGGATTTCTTTCTAGGCTTTCCTTTGTACAAGTGAGTTTGCAATCAATTTCAGTGTTATGCAATATATGTCTTTGATGTTTTATAGCAAACACCTATTTTGTTCCATTTGACTTTAACCATGTCAATATTGACCCATCCCCTTAACTAGACTGAATACACATGATCCATGCAAGACACGTCACACCTATGACGTATGCCTTTCACCTAGTAAGCATATGCCTCCTGTACCATACCAAACACCGACCTTGCAACCACTAATCATTATGACTGAAAGATCTCGAACACTTACCTAATCATATTCTAGAGTAAGGTTTATCTACTTATTATAGATTCTCATCACTTGGCCATAAATTCATCTTTCCCTAAGTTCTTCGAGCTTCTGTTAGTTTTCCAGGTTAGACGAAGTGTGAAATCTATTAAACCAACACATTCTAGTTATATTCAAATAAAAGGTTCCCACCAGCTTGTTGAAAGCGTTGCCGATATAAACGTTGATTAAATTGTAATAATCTCCTATAAAAGTTATCAACCAAGAATGCCATAACAATATCTAGGCTCATTTAGAAACCGTGGCTATAGTCAGTAAGTGTCTAATATTCTCGTGTCTCACCTTAGAAACTGTCCTACTCAGGAATCTTTTAACGACGATTTTCACGGTTAGCCAACCTCTATAAGTTGGGTAGAGGCGTTAATGAAGAATACCTCATCTTGTAAAATATGACGTCAATTAGATTCCGATGATAGCCACCTCCTCCCTTGTCTCGAAACCGAGTTACGAATTGACGTACATGCCCTCCCTTGTGTTAAATCTCATTATTTTAAAATTTAGATTATTTTAATTTCGAGGACGAAATTTTTATAAGTTGGGTAGGATGTAAACCCCCCTAAAATTTTAGAAATTTAATATTGTATTGAAATATGGATTCATTTTTTTATTTGGAATACGTTGTTGGAAGTTAATTTAGGATATAAGAATTTAGATTTATTGTATGTATAAGATATTTTCCTAAAGCCTTTAAATAACTAAGAGTGTCACACAAGTATTTTTATGTTAGTATTTATTATTGTTATTTACTATTTTAAATTTGACTAAAATTTGATACAGGTTATATATTGTAAGTTCTTTATAAAAATAAATAAATTATATAAATAATATTTTATTATAAGGAATTTTGGGGATTTTGGATATATATTTATATATGGGTGTGTGTGTGTGTCTTTAAGGAGTTAGAGACTTATGTTAATAACAAAAAAATGTATTAGTGTTATTACTAAATAAAAATATGTGTACCAAAAATAATTTTATAGGATATATGTTTTTTTTATGATTTATGTAAAATTTTCTTTAAGGTTTTAAGTAGTAAAAAAAATTAAAAAATATATATAGCACCACTGTTCCCCTACGGGAATAGTGGGCCAACTGAGCCCCAAAGGACCCGTGCCCCCTGCTTCGATACAGAGAGTATGTATATATATATATATATATATATATATATATATATATATATATATATATATATATATATATATATATATATATATATATATATATACGAGCCTCAGAACCATCAAAGGAAACCCTAATTTCGAGCCACCAAAACCTAGCCCCAGCCTTCCCGAGCCATGGGCGGCCTCCTTGGGCGCCTGCGAGACGCCGGCGACCGCCGGAGTCGGCCAAATGAGCCGGCAGACGCACGCGCACAACAGACAACGGGCAACAACGCAGTTGCATTGTATCAACTCCGATGCGAGATTTCTACGATCACAGATGACCGATATCTGATCCGTCTTCTCCGGTATGAAGCCTATTTGTGCTCATTTAATCCCCTTCAAGTAGTTTTAATTTAGATTTGTTATACTACCCAGAAAATTAATGCAAACATTGGCAAGAAACCCGTTTGAAAACAGAATATAACCCTGTTTAACACCCCATATTGGAAGACAAATATCTGCCTAACCAAAGCGATTTCTCAAAATCTACCTGAACAATATTGAATACAACACATAGGTGACCAGAACGTAACTTGTAGATTCGAATTTCATAAACAGTGCACAGAGAAATCAGTTCTCGAAATTGAGAAAAAAATTATGTAAAACAGTTTAAAAAATTAGAAAAAATCTCCGATACGACGTACGTCCCGTCAAACCGGGCGATGTGTAGTGCCCCGCTCCTCGCGGTCCACTATGTAATACCTACGGCTTGCTGGCTCAGTCTTGAACTGAGTATTTGGGGAAACCTTTGCCGGTATCGATTAATCCCGGATGAAATGTAATGAACCTTTCCAATTGATAGATTGGCTTCTATTAAAATGAATCCAAGAGTTTTGTTGGATATTTTTTTTTGCTGCTTGGTTTTGATGAATGCATTTTCGTGTTGGTTTTTGATGATTGATTTTCATTGGTCACTTTCATCATATTTTATATTTATTCCGAATCTTGAGAGAAAGAGACCGAAGTATGCTAATCAACTATTGGTGCCAATGTAGGATGCGTGAACTGTTCGTGAACGGCGTGTGAAGTCCGTCCTTCTCTCAACTAAGATTCATCTCGGTGAGTTGCTTCAACCGAACAAACATTGACCTGTACGCCTATTAGAAATGATCTCTAGTCCACTCTGTTGTCTCGTCCCAATGATCAACGATACCACAACAACAAAAGATAAGAAAGATAATTGAATTGAATCAAATACAAGATCATGTATTGCTACTCTATCTGCTCCCTAAGAATGATCATCTGTTCGGTTAAATTCTTGAAAAATGTAGACATGTACAGACGAACTTGTACGTGTTGAGATTAATAAGAAGGCACGAATAAATGTGTCGTATATCTGTACATAAGTCCAATATGTCTCATCGGATAGAACTACTAGAGCATGCATTTGGTCTCGGACAACTTGCTAACAAGAAAATATTTATCTCTCGGGTGGTATCTGGGGGCACCTGGAACTGCTCGGCCTAGGAGAGATTAGGGCCTCCATATGAAAATGGGAGTCGATATCTGAGTCCGTAGCGACGAGCTGAACCAGAGAGTCACAATGGCTAATCATGGGGATACCCCATGGACCAACATGTAGAATAGGCTACCTGCATGATCCAAATTACAACTTCAATATCAGCAAGAATGAAACATAAATTATTCGTTATGTAAATTGTACTAACATGTCTTGTGCAGGGATGACTGTCGGCGATGGTAAGTTGCTTATGAAATATTCTATTATCATGTTCTTATGAATTGTTAAAAAGAACCTAGACAAGTAGAAAGATCACTAGTAAATGTTAGCTCCACATGTTGATTTAGTGCAGAGATTTGCAAGTTCGGCCAAAAGCCGCTCGCCAGTACATGATGTGTACTGACCCACGTTGTGGGAATCCTTTTCAGAAAGCAAAGGAGACATGGGTATTTCATGTGAGGCACTGAAGCTCGTCTAGCCTAGTAGAGCTCGTGGATTGCCTCAAGCTTCTTTTTCTTTTCCAGTCAAGTTACAAGTTTTTTTTTTCCTTTGAAGGTGTCTTTACTTTTCCAGCATGTAATAAAGGGATATGATGTATGGGCATTGCGACTATTTTCAAAAGATAGTTTTAAAGAGAATCATGTAGCCAAGATAAGGCAATCTGAGTTTACAAAGCTTTGTACTTGTATTCCTATCAAGTTTATTAATAAAAGAAGTATTTCCACTTCAAATCTCTGTGTTCAACATTTGGTTTTCTGCAATAAATGGGTGCGTGTATGTGTTTTGTTTGACTAATTATTTTGTGCAGGTACTTGTCCTTGTACAAGTGCAACTTAGGCTTGCACGACATCAAGCCTTAGCGAGGACGAATGATCCCACATGAATCCTGGCAAGACAGACGACCCTAGCGGGATCGGGGCATGACACGATGTGGTTGCGAACCGAAAGCATCGAAAGGTGCGTATCGACTCCGCGGATGTGTGGACTGACAAAATTCAAATTGGTTGCGTGTGGACGACGAATTTGATACGTATTCGTCAAAATTCACCGTATCGACCTCTTTGCAAATTTTTGAATTACTTTGTGCATGTTCGTCAATTCGAGACAAAACTTGTGCCAACAGGATCATTTTTCTGGTCCAGTATGCCAAGTTTGGTTCGATTCTGAGAAGGTCGATCGGAACGCTATTTTGGTGGGCCCGCGACCCGCTCCAACGGGCAAAATTATGTACGGTCCATCAGAATCCAACTTTAGACATATAGTTGGGTTCGTCTCCTCAAACCTGACCCGTAGATATATAGTTTGATGACTTTAGAGACAATAGATATTGGCACACATTTCGATACAAAATGGGTCCAACGACGGATATCATTTTGACCCGAAATTACGATTTTGTCCCTGTCCTAGAATTAGACTTTTGGACAGGCGTTTCCTAGACATATCTTTTATACCGGAAATGTTCTTGATATTTGTTTCAGGAGCCGTTCGTAGATTCTGAGTTTCTTGCTTCGACGATTTGCTGGTTTGAGCTTTTGGATCTTGCTCTTTTGTGCACCACCTCAGGCAAGATACCTTGCTTTATTTATTGCTTATAATTAGTTATATTTTCTTTATTTAGTTACTGCACATTATTTTCTATTTATTTTCAGATTGGATCCATGACTTGTTGTTTACAGTTACTTTACTTTGCTTTCAGTTGTTTTTCTTGTCTTTAATATGCATATGAACCTAGTCTTAGCAGACTACCTTCTGTTAGTGACCTTGGGAGTAAGAAAATAGTTAAATGTATGGGCTACCCAAATGCAAAAGTCGTAGTAACTGCGTACTACGATAGTCGTGTCACGACGGTCACTAGCCTCGAGCTATGTGTACTGATGGGTCACGTGGGCTGCTAGCCTCGAGTTATACCGGCTGATAGCATTGGTTCTTGATGTGTGCATGTTATGAGTTGTTACCTTGTCCTGGGGGAGTCAGCCTTTACCTTCCCGTACATTGTGATGTCTTCTAAATTACATACTAGAAAGGTTAGGAGACCTTAGTCAATTTCATGTTCTAGTCATGGCATGGGACAATGTCACACTGCAAAATAGTGTGTTACCCCTTGTTCTGGTTTGGTTGAAGAGGTAGCCCACTGTTTCGATGATGGGATATTGAGTCGTGTTATGGTTTGGACATCTTACTTTTACTTTATGGTATATTTTATATCCAGTTTATATGGCATGTTCTTCTTGTATCTTGTTACGTCCCTTTGAGAACCTGGTGATCTCTCCAGGTGTGTGCTTTGTGACTTTTCGCAGGTGTTCTAGCCAAGGCTGTGATCTTCTCCATTCCTTCGAAGATGATTGCTTTTGGTTTGTCTGACTATTTTATCCATTCTTTCCTTGTATATTCTATCATTTAAAATGGTTGGTAGTGGATTTGTCTCCGCCCAACTATATGTATAAATGACAAAATTCATAGTTGAATATCTTATTATTCTTGATTTTTGTGGATGAGATTTATTTATCATGGTTTACTATATTTTACAGCTTATGTATATATACGGGGGTTCCAAACATTGGACTATACTTTATATGTAGACAACTGGCATGCCTACGTACTTAGTCCTAAGTATTTTGGGACTGGGCGTTACACCAACCCGACCCAGTACACACCTTGAGCTAGGACCAGTTGCAACTGACACTGACAGTATAGTGCCCCGCTCCTCGTGGTCCACTATGTAATACCCACGGCTTGCTGACTCAGTCTTGAACTGAGTATTTGGGGAAAACCTTTGCCAGTATCGATTGATCCCGGATTAAATACGATGAACTTCTCCAATTAATGGATTGGCTTCTATTGAAATAAATCCAAGAGTTTTGTTGGATGCTTTCTTTCGCTGCTTGGTTTTGATGAATGTGTTTTCATGTTGGTTTTCGATGATTGGTTTTTATTGTTCGCTTTTATCGCATTTCGCATTAATTCCGAATCTTGAGAGAAAGTGATCGAAGTATGCTAATCAACTGTTGGTGCCAATGTAGGGCATGTGAACTATTCGTGAACGACACATGAAGTCCCTCCTTCTCTCAATTAAGATTTATCTTGGTAAGTTGCTTCAACCGGACAAACATTGATTTGTACGCCTAATAAAAATGATCTCTAGTCCACTCTATTGTTGCGTTCCACTGATCAAACGATACCAAACCAACAAAAGATAAAAAATAAAGAATTGACTCAGATGCTAATCAAAGAACAATTGCCTTACTCGTGTTTGATATGAATGATTAAAGCTCGTTATACTGCAAGATATTTCTATAAATGTTGCTAAAGTTACATGAGAGAGATGATACGACTTGCCGTATAGAGAACAAAGAGTAAAACGAAAATACTGAAAGTTGCATATGTTGTCATAATAGAGATTTATTTCATAGAGTGCATTCATGTATTTTGTCTCGGTCAACTTGTGCACAAGGGCAATCCTCACGACCAGTTTGGGGGCACCTGAACTACTCTACCTAGGGGAATTAGAGTAACACCCTGAGGTAAAGAAACCTAGGGGTGTATAGAGTGTCTACTAGCGACAAGCTGAACCAAAGAGTCACAGCGGCTAATCATGGGGAATAACCCGTGGACCAACATATAGTTAGGTGCATTTGTGAAATCAGAGTGCATTGCAAACCTAACAAAAGATGCAGAGTTAAGCAGTATGCCTTTATATTATATGCAAATTATGCTAACCTGTCTTGTGCAGGGATGACTGTCGACGATGGTAAGATTTATTATGCAAGTGCTTTTTTACTGCTATGTTTCTTATGAATTGTTAAAAAGAACCTACACAAGTAGAAAGATCACTAGTAAAAATGTTAGCTCCATATGTTGACTTATTGCAGAGATTTACGAGTTTGGCCAAAAGTCGTTCGCCAATACATGATGTGTGTTGACCCACGATGTGGGCTTCCTTTTCAGAAGCAAAGAAGACAGGGGATTTCAAGTGAGGCACTGAAGCTCGTCTAGCCCAGTAGAGCTCATGGATTGACTCAAGCTTCTTTCCATTTGCAGTCAAGTTGCAAGTTTCTTTTCCTTTGAAGGTGTCTTTATATTTCCAGCATGTAATAAAGGGATATGATGTATGGGCATTGCAACTATTGTCAAAAGAGAGTTTTAAAGAAAATCATGTAGCCAAGATAAGGCAAATTGAGTTTGCAAAGCTTTGTACTTGTATTCCTATCGAGTTTATCAATAAAAGAAGTATCTTCATTTCAAAGCTTCCGTGTTCGATGTTGGTTTATATATGTTGTGTACGTGTGTTTTGCTTTGTCTAGTTGTTTTGTGCAGGTACTGGCCTTATGCAAGCGCGAATTAGGCTTGCACGACATTATGCCTTAGCGAGGACGAACGATCTCGCATGGATCAAAGCGAGGACGAACGACCCTAGCGGGATCGGGGCGTAACAAAGTGGTATCAGAGCACGACTTTACATCCTTGGCCTCTTACAAATGTCATTTTCGAAAAATAAATGTATAAGTATTTTGATGGCTTTCAAAAGTCCCAATTTTGAGATATGAAAACCAATATCCCATACAATAAGTCGATAATATTTTATGAGACTGACAAAAGTTATACTCTTTTGTAGGGAAATGGCTCCACCTCGTCCATCTGGCTCGACCGATCCGATAGAGCAAATTATGACCATGATGGAATTACAGAGACAGGATGTCGAGGAGCGTAACCAGAGACAACAGGCTCGAATGGTGGCCCAATAGAAGCAATTGGATGCCTTAACCCAACTTGTAACTGCGCTAGCGGGAAATCGAGATACCATCGCAGTGACCAAAATGATAGCTACTCCCGAAATTGAGCCCGTGGATATGGATGAACGACAACAGGCTCGCAAGAAACCTTTTGATCCGCCAGATTTTACGAAAAGTAAGCCTCCGACGTTGAGGGTTGAACATCACCAGACAAGGTGATGAATTGGATCAAGGTAATGGAACGCCTGTTCTCTTTTATCGACGTTTCTAATAGCAAAAATGTGGCTTGTGCGACTGTACAACTTCGATTGCAGGCAGATGATTGGTGGGAGGCTAAAATACCAGAACTGCGTGCCAGAGCAAGGGATAGAAGATCACATAGGCTATGTTTAAGCACGCCTTCCTGGGATAATACCTTCAACCTGCAGTCAGCCAGCAGAAAGAAGACGAGTTCATGTAGCTGAAATAGGGAAGCAAGTCCGTTGAAGATTATGAGTCAAAATTTTCTAAGCTTGCCAAGTTTGTAAGCGTATTGATTCTGAATGAGAGGGTTCGCATGTCGCGATTCATACATGGTCTGAACGAGGACATTCAAAAGAGTGTTCTGAACCGAGAGTGTGAATCGTACAACAAGGCCTTCGAGGCGGCCTTACAAATGGAACAATTTAACCTAAGATTCGTACTAGCAAAAGTTCAGACAAGTCGCAATCCATCTACAAAAAGATACCAAGATGGAGAGAAGAAGACAGGGGGAACCTCGTAACAAGATTGAGTGCACTTTCTGCGACTGCTAGGGCCATATCAGAGAACATTGTCATTTCCTTAACAAGGAATTCTTCAACTGTGGTCAGAAAGGCCATGGTTTTTTAAAGATTTTCCAAAGAAAAGACATGCGACACAAAACAGAGATGATACTGAAGAGTGTGGGCCATTGAGGGACCTACCGCCAATCAGAGACAATCTGCACAATCAGCAGCTGCGGACTAATGGTCGTGTCTTTAACCTCTCCACCTTACTGGATCCCGATTGCAATACCGTAGGTGAGCTTATCCTTTAAGTTTTGAGGACAAAACTTTTTCTCAGTGGATTATTATGTAGTGCCCCGCTCCTTGCGGTCTACTATGTAATATCCACGTCTTGTTGACTCAGTCTTGAACTGAGTATTTGGGAAAAACCTTTGCCGGTATTGATTGATCACGGATGAAATGCAGAGAACTTCTCCAATTAATGGATTGGCTTCTATTGAAATGAATCCAAGAGTTTTGTTGGATACTTTCTTTCGCTGCTTGGTTTTGATGAATGCGTTTTCATGTTAGTTTTCGATGATTGGTTTTCATTGTTCGCTTTTATTGCATTTCGCATTCATTCCGAATCTTGAGAGAAAGAGATTGAAGTATGCTAATCAAATGTTGTTGCCAATGTAGGGCGTGTGAACTGTTCATAAACGACACACGAAGTCCCTTCTTCTCTCAACTAAGATTCATCTTGGTGAGTTACTTCAACCGGACGAACATTGATCTGTATGCCTAATAAAAATGATCTCTAGTCCACTCTTTTGTTGCGTTCCGCTGATCAAACAATACCAAACCAACAAAAGATAAGAAATAAAGAATTGACTCAGATGCTAATCAAAGAACAGTTGCCTTACTCGTGTTTGATATGAATGATTAAAGCTCGATATACTGCAAGAGATTTCTATAAATATTGCTAAAGTTACATGACAGAGATGATACGACTTGCCGTATAGATAACAAAGAGTAAGACAAAAATATTGAAAGTTGCATATGTTGTCATAATAGAGATTTATTTGATAAAGTGCATTCATGCATTTGGTCTCGGACAACTTGTGCGCAAGGGCAATTCTCACGACCAGTTTGGGGGCGCCTGAATTGCTCGGCATAGGGGGATTAGAGTTACACCCTGAGGTAAAGAAACCTAGGGGTGTATAGAGTGTCCACTAGCGACAAGCTGAACCAAAGAGTCACAACGGCTAATCACGGAGAATAACCCGTATTTGGATCTTGTCTGCCAGATTCTTCTAGTAGGGGAGACTCAAGCTCCTAATCAAAAAAGAGGCATTCGAATAGAAATAACATCTTGGTGTCAAATATTTGGTCAAGCCAAACAGTTTTCATTATGTATGGATGTTTTTCCGAACATGCCACTAACTTGGAATCCAAAGGGACACTTTTCGAGAAAGTAGTCCAATGAACATTCGAAAAATTGATTTCGAACGAATAAGATGAAACGTAACTGCAATCAAAGCTTGTCTTATGTGTCAGAATAATTATTAATTAATAGCCGAAACCTCAATCCTCAACACAATTTTAGAATTTTGGTGCATGGAGAGGGAAGTGAACACAACCAACAACAAGGGTTTAAGCAAGATTCAATCTGGTTGGGAAGTTACAACCTCCTAATGTCAGAGTTCTAGGATTGAAACATGTTACTTACTTTCAATTGTTTGCCTGCAAATAGTGGTATATGCATAAGTATAATTAATGACAGTCTTGCCTATACAATTCAAATTGCTACAAAATAAAACTATGGTAAAATTCAATCGCAACTTTACATGCATAAATATATTTTTCAACTTTATTAATTACTTCATTTTCAATACATCGAGGAGGAAGTTTTTTTTATTTGGTTAACATTAGGAAAATAGTTAATTTGAAGAAAAATAATCTTCTCTTGATCCTTGATATGTCCTATATTCATGAAATTTATCACAAAGGTTAGTGAAATAACTTTTATATATATTCAATCAACACATATGTCATAACATTATCGCATCTTTAACATTGGTGAACAGCTGATGTCGTACACTCTCTGTCCATCATAATGATCCTCTTGTAACAAAAGAGTTCTTTTGTTACTAGCATGTTATACGAAATCGATACGCAGTAAGGCTGTTTGGATATGTGTAACTTGCATGAAGTTTGAAAGTTGCATATTATCTGCTGAAAGTAAATGTGTATGTTTTTTAATTGTATGTTAGTTCTTGTCTGCTGAAATTGATTTTCAATGTTCGGATATATGATATTTTGTTCGTGGGAGTGGAAAAATTCAAACTTGCGTGTTTGGAAGTTAAATATATATGAAAGAGGTGTGAAAGTAAAAAATTACATTATAATAATAATAAAAACTATCAGTTATGTAACTAATTTGTAACAATCTATTAATAGTAATTATTTAGCATGCTTTAGTTTAGTTTTTTTTTCAATTTCTTTTATTAGAGATTATTAGATATGTCTACTCCCCTTTTTTAATATTTTATTGTCATTATTATATGGCTATATTTTGATACCTTCAACTATCATAGTTTTATACTCGACAACTTGATACACTCCATTATTCCAGTTTTTATACTTGATGACTTGATACCCTCATCTATTCTAGATTTTATACTCGACAACTTGATACCATCAACTATTGAATATCTTCAATTTGGTAACCTTCGTCAGTCAGGAGTCAAGTTTTATGCTAAAAAAATAAAATCCTAAATTATCCCTCCCCTTTCCACCTCCCGCCGCCTCCCCTACCCTCAACTACATATCTATATGTATGTATGAGCTAGACTAGTTCTCGGATAAACAATATTATAGTGTAATTGGATATTGTTGATTATACTGTCGAGATTGCCGCATAGGCTGCACATACTCAACACTCCTACCCAATTATTTGGGACCATTTTGTGATACATTTTTATGATGCACCATGCATGTCAGTTTTTCCAAATAGTGCAAACTGATTATCGTACTTAAGTTAGTTGTATCATTGTCAGCCTGCGATTGAGTAACATGGCTCTAAGTATTTTAGGAAGTTGAATGTTCCTTCACATATAAGATTCTTAGAGAATGTTCCTTATTTAGCTTCCTTCACTTCATATCTTAAACTTGCTTTAGTTTCTATCAATATTCTATATACCGTTCTTGAATTATGCCAATTATTGCTTAATAAATGTTATGTTCCTTAATCCTTTCAAAATATATTACATTAGTCGTGCCACCCGAGCCCACATCAACCTTGATACTGACATTAATGAGTTTGACAGTGGGACACATGAATTTGAGACACCCCCACCTATCCAAGAAGGATGAAATCTAAATGGAGAACAATTATTGGAGTGCTGCAAGAAATGATAAACAAGCAGAAATTATTGAAGACCTAAATCTTGTAACATAAGAGGTAAGCTACCCCACGACAACGAGAAGGAAAAATGACGAACTCCAAACGCTTGACGCAACCAGACTTTTCTGGTGCCATGGGTGCAATTATTGTGGATGAGTGGATTGAAAGTGTAGAGTTGGTTTCAGAAGTAGCAAGGATATCGATCGACTTGAGGATTGAGGTAGCAAGATTACAACTGAATGATATTTCCTGCACATGGTGCAGAGATATAGGCTAGACTGCACACATTAAAGGCTACATGGGAAACTTTCAATACTCTATTCAAAAGAGTTTTTCTCCGTTGTCGCGAAGAAATTATTGGAGAATTAATTCATGAATCTTTAGTTAGGAAATAGGAGCGTGGATGAGTATGCGACTGAGATTACTCGATTAGTTATTTTGCAGAGTATGGTGAGAGACCCAAATGACCAAGCTTGTAGTTATGGTAGAGGATTATCTTAAGAAATATAGCTGCAAGTTGCATTTAGTCAAGCACAATCATTCGACGAGATTATAGGCAAAGCTCCGACGTTAAGCAGATTTTGGAGGTGAAGCCACAGAGGACCATTGACACTAGTGGACCCTGGCAACAATTCAGGGCCTTAGAAGCAGCCCAATATTCTACTGACGATCTTTTAACCGCAACACAACAACACCTTCCAGCTAGAGTATTATCGACACATGTCACGCCCCAGAACCAAAATACTGGAGTGCGGGGGCGGACATAGCCAGCTACGTATAATGAAATGGAATCCATCTCACTATACGGTCACGGCTGTCTAGAAATATGAGGGTTTATCTATAAGCCAACAATCTCTTAAGGTCAGAAATTATCCTATTGTCTCAATCTCAACCAACTAATAATAATCACAAGATATCAGATCACCAAATATACAATTGTAAGGCGTCCCAAACATTACATATCCAGATGATCATGAAGCTAGTCGTATAAAATGTAAGGACTAGCAAGAGTTAAGTCATACATGATCAACCTCGAGTTGTCAATCATGATTACAGCCCGTAGGCAGACAGAAGTAAAGTGCATCGAGCTAACAAGTGCTCGTCGGCTAAACGTCTCAAAAGAATAATTTTACAATAAAGTGGGCAAGACAAAAAGGAAAACCCACTCTTGGCCCTGGTTCCGTCTAGTGTTCACCATTGGACTGGAAGCTTGGTAGATCCTCGGGAGCTGCTCCAAAATCTGGCCACACAAAACCAGCTGGGTCAACCCCAGAAAGAGCAAGTGCCACAAGGGGGCCACGAAATAAGAACAAAAGCCAGCAATCAGCAGAATAATATAATTACATAATAAGAGACAGTAATTTAAGAAAAAGCATGATAAGTAAATATAAAAAAAAGACAATCTTGTACAGAATCGAAAAAAGGCAGAACATATATAAAGCATGAAAGGATGATATACGATGAGATAACCATGGGACTATTCAGATAACCAGGTTACAACCCGTAAACCAAACAAGGACCGAGGTTGTAACCCTTCGTCTGAACAGAACTTGGTTTCTTCCACCATTTATCGGCAAGGTAAATATAAGAAATCATGACAGGTAGCAATTCTTGTGCAGGAATCAAGACAAGACTAGACAGGTTATACCTCATTCAATCAATCACGGCCAAGCAATAAGTACGGCTTGCTACTTTAACTAACTAGGGTTATCACAGGCCTAGTTACTAGCAAGATGCAATGAGAATTCCAAGTCCGGTTACCTGTTTGTTACTACCTGAGTGATCCCAGCAAGAAAAGGAAAAGATAGCAGGATATAGCAGACACACTGTAGTAAGATACATGTGTCCTAAGGTACCACACTCGACGGCGGGCTGGAAGTGCGCTCATCTCGACGGATAGCAACAAATCCCAATTATATATATATAAGGCCGGGACCAAAGGGGCAACGGGTAACTGGGAAATTCTCCATGAACTATTTGATTAATCTAGTCATTAATCCTAGCCATATTCAGTATGAATCCCTGACCGTGGGAAACCAGGGATTCATGCCCTAGACATGATGCAAGACAAGACAGGTTCATTTGTACAAACACATTCACCCACGGTGTCCAGGCCATTTATTCTTGTCAGGTCGTGTTAGCCGTCACAACAGCATTAAGATAAATTATGTCAGGGTACTTGTCAGGAGTGCGCCACGACGGGCCACTATCATGTCAGGTTGGTCATGTCAGGAGTGCACCACTACGGGTCACTGTCGTGTTATGATAGTTCCTTGTCATACCATGCCATGTACAATAGTCATTCCAAATATATTAAGTAAAATCAAGTTCATGACAAAAGACGTAAGAATATAAAATGGGCATAAAATATCTAATAAAATATCAATATACAGGGCTATAGAAGAGCCAAGCTTAAAGAAATAAGACCAAAACTCCAAGAGCTAATGGATTAAGCAAGGGGGGTCAGGGGTAGCATACGTGCAAAAGTACGCACGCAGGGAAGCTGCGTACGCACAAAAACACGTACGCAAGGCTCGCTCAAGTCTGCGTACCAAGGCACACTCAAGTCTGCGTACCAAGGCACGCTCAAGAGGAGCAGCGTACGTGAAAAGTCACGCACGCTCAAGGGAGCTGCGTACGTGAAAAGTCACGCACACTCAAGGGAGCAGTGTACGTGAAAAGTCACGCACACTCAAGGGAGCAATGTACGTGAAAAGTCACGAACACTCAAGGGAGCAGTGTACGTGAAAAGTCACGCACGCTCAAGGGAGCTGAGTACGTGAAAAGTCACGTACGCTGAGAGAGCAGCGTAGGTGAAAAGTCACGTACGCTGAGAGAGCAGCGTAGGTGAAAAGTCACGCAGAGAGCAGCGTAGGTGAAAAGTCACGCACGCTCAAGGAGACACGCTTCCAACAGGAAGCGTACTCAAGTCAGTGTACGCAGCGCTAAAGAGCGCGTGCAGCTCAGTGTGCGTAAGCTAAACAGCTCTGCACACTGCTCACTATCTTCTCCAAACAGCAAGAACACCATGGCTGAACCCAAAGCTTCAAAAGCTCACAACTTGGCCATCCGAACTCCAAATCCGGATTTCCAAAGCTCCAACTTGGGTGAAACTGAATGCTCTTCCACATGGAAGAATCAAAAACCCATAAAATCCAACTAAAGTAGATCAAACCATACAAAATCCGAAAATAGCTAAACCTAGATCTAGAACAAAGGAAGCTCCAAATCACAAAATACCAAGTTCTAATGTTGATCACCAAGTCCTAAACTAGCAAATGGACAAATAAAATAGGGTTCTCATGAAGTGGCAAGGTTCACTTGCCTAGGGTTGAGAGAGTTGTGTAGAGGAAGGAGAAGAAAAAGAAGGAAATAAATGGTGGTTATGAGGAGAGAGAAAATATTGGTGGAGTTATAAAGAGGGTGGGATGTGGTGTGTTGAGGGTGGAGAATAGGTTAAGGTGATCCAATGCTCATAAACCAAACCAAAACAAACCAACCCAATTAAAATCGAGCCATGCCAAAAAACCCAAGAATACGAGAAATACCAAAATTCCACAAGTTGAGAAAATAATAATAAAAAAAAATACATGCCAAAAATCCAGATAAGAGTATAAATACGAAATACGGGAAATACAGGAAATGAGGGTGACAACACAACAAAGCGATATGGCTCACTTCGGCCCAGTTTTAGTTTTTTCCAGAACACGGGAAATACTTGGGATGGTTATAGGATGAGATTGAGAACTTTGTCTGCAATGCGAATCACCTGACTATGTCGACTAAAAGAGTGCCTCATAGCCCCTCCTCTACCAGTTCAGAGGAAGGCTCAACACCAACGACGTGGAGGCGCACGACATTAGGAGCAGGGTCAATAATTCGTAGCGGTAGGACAATCCCAATTAGCTAGAGATGGAAATAGAGGTAACTTGTATAAATTTTCTAGAACAACTTTTATAGTTAGGTAGAATTTGTTATACTTAAATGTGAATACTTGTATAGTTAGTATGATTTCGTATATTACTCTATTCTAAGTTAGTTTTAGTTTCTTTTCCCTTCATAATAATAGTGTGTTTTTTATAGATAATAAACCATATGGTTTAGTGGGAGGAGTTTTATTTGGCAGATGCTAATAATATGATATTGTTGTAAAAAGGAGGTTCTAAGAAGATTTGGTGTAGAAGATGCACATGAAAAGACTGGAATAGCGTTATGTGGTAGTTCAAATTGATCATATGTTGACTCTTGTTGTTTATTTGGTTGGTTGCTATAGCTATGTTTTACTTTGATTTTTAGTGTATATTATATAGTTTGGATAAGTTTGGAGGGTTGTCTCTAGCATTTGCCTTCCTAGAAACCTTAATTATAGATTGAATAATTTTTACTTTTATTTTTTCATGGAAAACCCTAATTAAACTATTAACAACTTATGAAACGGGTTACAAAATGTGCTTAATAAATGTAATACCATGGTGTCATCCCTAAGATTTTAAGTAATAATTCAAAGATATAGATTAGACACGGTATTCCAGAGCCTTGAAACAACTTAATTTACCAATTTATGGCTTTTAGAATATTTGGATTTGATACGATTTTCTATAATCAATATAGTAATTTCTACCTAAGGGAAATGACTTACCGATAAGCCTATACCTAACTAATGTTAGCCCAATGATTGTATCCTATTTTTGAATATGGATAATCGATTAAGTTTAACACAATGATGTCACTAATATTCATGTAATCACTATCATGTTGCTAATTAAACATAGTATTGTTCTATTGTCCATTAAATATATCATACTACTATGTTTATATCATACTGCTTTGTTCGTCTAACATGTATTTGCAGACAAGCAATAAATATGATCAAAACAGGACATATGCTATAAAGAATTAATGGTGGGCCAAATACGATGTTATACAAGAACATTTCTCTGAACTGCCCAACGATCTATCTGGGGCCTCGCACTCAGGGGTTCTGCAGCCCGGTCAGCGGAGAGGGGTCGAGGGGACAGTGCCCCCAATAGCGGTTTGAAGGTAAAGCTCCCGAAAGGTATTCAGATTTTCAGATCGGTTTTCCTTTGGACAACTGCTGTCAAGAAAAAATACATCTTCAAGTTTGCTCAAATGTAAGGAAAAAGACGTCATCAAAGGGCTATTGGTTTTTTCAATTTTTTATGTATTTTCATCTTTATTTGAGTTTAGAAAAATATTTAAGATTGATCGGATCGATACTGACTTAGCTATTTTCAGACCACAAAATGCAGCCTTCCTATCCACAACATTTCTATCCAAAGTCAACAAACAAAAATAGCAAAAAATACATAAAAATGGCCCAAATCAGTTCTGTTAGGACCCTGTCAGAATTCGGTCCGAGTTCGGTCAAGGTTGTTTCAACTTGTTTTTGAACTTTCTGAATATCTGTATCCAACGTTCGAATGCGAGATTTCTGCATCCGAACTCTGCCCGAATTCAGTTCATAAAAACATTATAAATAGGGAGGAAGTTTCATATTTCTAAATCATCCAATCTCATTCTCTTCTTTAAGTATTTTCTATAGAGCCCCGTCCCTACATCATGCCCCATTTTTTGTCTATGAGGTGCGCGAGAAAGGAACATTGTCGCTATCGATTTATTCAGAATCGATTGGTCGGGATCGATTGAATCGATTGAACGAGGCCTATTGAATTAAGATCATTTCCTCATTATGGAATGGTTTCTTCGAAATCAAGTTCCATATTCAGTGGGTTGTGCCTCGAGAATAGACTCTGCGACTGAGTCGGGAGAGACCTCCCGTTGCTATGCTTTTCATGCTGCAATTGCTTCTTTGGCTTTAGTTTTCTGAATACATTTTCATGAACGTTTTTGAAAGCTTTCATGGCTTATGTTTTCGAACTTCGCATTCGTATCTAACTCATTAAATGGGCAGTATTCTGATCAAGTTCTTATGCGATTTCAGGTGATCGCGTAGTTGCCATCTATCGCGACCAACCAGTCTCTCGTCTCAAGAAAAAATCAAGGTGAGTGGCTGACCTCCTTTCCCTCGACCCTCTGTTTCTAAGATATCATAAAAACAAACGAGATATGCTTATCTTTATAGTGTCAAATCAATAAATTGAGGCACGATTCTTCACGAACACATGCTATAGAACTGCTTTAACATGAAATCGATGCTTACTTTCTTATGCCATAGTTACTACAGATCTATGCAAAAAGATGATTGAATCAATTAACGAGTATTGTAATGATAAGGCAAAGTACCTTAAAAATGGGCTAAGTTCAAAAAAACAAAGAAGAACAATACGATCATTGGACAACTTGTGCACAAGGTATAGTTTTCTCGAACAGTTGCCTAGGATGTAAAATCAAATTAGCCTAGTAAGAATGAGTATTGCAGTGCTAATAGAACTGTCACGGGTGATTCAAAATCTTTCGAACAGGGCTAGCTACCCGCCACGAAAGGTTCGCCGTCTAACCCGACTATAGTATAAGATGGTTTGACATTGCCAGTGGCCTTCACACCCTAGGCGGAATGAGTATAGTAGTGCTATCAGAACTGGCACAACTGATTCGGGAACTTTTAAATAGGGCTGGCTACCCGTCGCGAAATGATCGCCATCTAACCAAGCTATAGCCCAAGATGGCTTGACATTGACAGTGACCTTCTGCAGAATTAGGGCGTGACTTAATAGTATCAGACCACGGCTTACGTCCTTGGCCTCCTGTTTCGAGTCTTGAACCTTTGACCTCGTGTCGATGAGATGAGTTGTTCCATACAGGGAGTCCATAATATTTTTGTAAACTAAAGAGAGTTGTCTTCTTATTCTAGAAGTTGTGGAGCCTTCGGCAGTGGACGAAATAAGCACTTCTAGTGGCACAGGTAGTTCCGAACCCGGGCCTTCCGGTAACCCTATGGGGAGGATGCTGCATATGCTAGAAATTCAGTATATACAAGCTGCAACATACCAACGTAAAAGCGAAAAGCTGTGCCGGCAATCCGAGAGGCGACATACCCAATTTGAAGCCAGGTTCAAATTGCAAATCAAGATGCAGCAACAGCAGCTTGATACGCTACGATAATGGGTGCAAACGGTAGTGGCCAACAGAAATTCTGTAATGACTCATATTGTCGAACCTTTGGCCGACCTACTGAAGTCGCACCAAAGGACTCCACGCCTCAACCTGCGCCGCTAGAGAAAAACACCTTCGACATCACCAATTTCAAGAAGGCGATTCACACTTCCTTCTTTAGCACCAAAGATCCTTCTCTTGCGATCGACTGGTTAGAAGAGATTGAAGACAACTTCGAGCTCCTCGGCATTGAAGAACCAAAGCAAATCGCTTGCGCTCAACTTTAACTTCGGTTGAACACGCACAATTGGTAGGCCGTACAAAAACAAGTGATCCATCATGATATTCAACCGTGCCGATCTCTTGGGCTACTTTTTTTAAGGCCTTCGAAGTCGAGTAGCTACCAGTAGCGATTCGTCAAGTGAAGGAGAACGAGTTCATGCAACTGAAGCAGGAAAATATGACAGTACGTCAATATGATGCAAAATTCAATAGGCTGGTCCGATTTGTTGGTGTCTTGCCAACGACAGCGAGTTGAGCAAGAAGATTCAAAGTGAGCCTGAGGCTTCCATTTCTACCTATGTTACTGTACCTAAATATCAAATAATGGACGAGTTACTCAACCACGCCCTCCGCCTTGAGCCTCTGTATCCTCCTGCCACTACCGAGGATGTGCATTATAATAATCACAAATGCTATAGTAATGCAGCAGGCAACAACACGTATAAGCATCCAAACTAAGACAACGGAGGCAGTAACCAGGAAAGGAATCAAGTATACTGTGATCATTGCCATAAGGAGGGGAACCTAGTCAACGAATGTCAACTGAAGAGTGGAATATGTTTCAACTGTGGTCGAGTAGGCCACGTCGCACGCAACTGCCTAGAAGGTGGGCCGAACGAACGTCCTCCGTAACTGCAGTCCCTGCAGAATCGAGGCCAGGCACCTCGAGCTCCTCCAGGACTGTCATCCCAATGCCTATCGTTGAGTCTATGCCATGACCCGTGATGAAGCGTTCGCATCTGACACAGTCGTGACAGGTATACTGCTTTGTCAATAACAAACATGCTCGTGTACTATTGGATTCAAGTGCCATGCATAGCTTTATATCGACGGATTTTGTCGTCGAGCACAAATTTCTCGTGACACCTTTAGACATTACCTTAGCGTCAACATTCTATTGGACACAAAACTATTTACACACACAGGCTGTAGAGACAAATCATTTGTATTGGTGGCAGAAAAATATATCTAGATGTGATAGTTTTCGATATCAAGGACTATGATATCATATTGGGAATGGATTCGCTCGACGCTTGCAATGCCACCATCAACTGTGCTGAAAAGGCGGCCACCTTTCGCCTCCCGGGAGGGACCGAATTCTGCTACTCGTATGGTGAAGCATCGATGGCCTGCATGGTGATCTCTGCTGTAATGACCCGCTCCGCCCTAGCGGAACGCCGATTCAAACGGCAAGTGCAACGACTCAAAATGAGCCGTCGACCCGAAGAATTGGCATCGACCTGATGAAGAATCGATGCAAGGCTTACATTGGCCGTCAAGATGAATCCAGACTTAGACTTTCAAAGGCGCGCTCGGAGTATCGCTCGGCCGATGCGAACATCGCTAAGGTGGGTGGCTCCGATGAACCCGTCTTTGCTTAGCCTAGACACATAACAATACGGACACTATCACGAGAATCGCTAGGCGATAACCCCGTGCATGCTAATAAATGACTCAACGCACCTAGCTAAGGGAATAATCCCACCTTGCATGCTTGTATAAAATATGAGAACTCTAGCACCGTGCTCCATGCTCGTGCTACGGCACAAGCTTACGTTCAAGTCCCTTACGCGTTCAACAATGAAACAATGAATGGATTACAACCATGAAATGGAAAGACTATCAACATAGTCATTCCAAGTAGAGTATAGCAACATTGAAAGACTATAGGGCCGATGGGTCGCCAAGGCGACTCCCGTACTGGGAGTTGCGTAACGAAAGAATGAATGAATCAACGAATAAATGAATCAACGAATGAATATGTGAACGAATTAATGAACAAATGAACAAGTGAAAGAAGGAAAGAAAGGAAAGAATAAATGAAAGATAAGAAGGAAAGAATGGTTAGCGACAGGTGTTACGGGCACGTGCAACGGGGCTCGCTACCCGCGCTGTACGGATGCCAACCTGGTCGATAACGCATTATGGCTAAGGGTTAGCCTGTGGCTCAAAGACAGCCGTTAAGTTAAAAATGACAATAAAATACGAAATGGTCGTGGACGGCTCGTGCACGAGTGAAAAGGGATTCCAAGGGCAGCGAACGACAATTTCGTGGCCGGCCTAGGCGGAATCATGGCCTACGGGCGGACAAAATGTGCGGGCTTGGGCATATAACCAAACGTAAGGCCGGTTATTCAATAGTCTATCAAGGTGTACCAGCCATCATGCTTGATAGATGAGAATGCCACAGGGGAAATGTCCAAAATGGCTGTCATGCCAGCGACCGGTGCATATAGATTTAAGTAGGCTTTGCTGGTGGCAATCTACATGCAAGTCCTTGCATTGAAATCAAAGTAGTCTAAGTTAACTGAACAAGCTTGAATGTAACACACCAGATAATCGAGAGTAGTTCGGCAAAGGAGTTAGAAAACATACCTACGACGTGCTAGGACCCGAGGCAGGGACACGCCCTTGAATATTGAATGTTTACATGAATTATGTTAAGTCATTTCATATGAATTATTGACTAACTTGGTTTACTTTGGACAGAGAAGGCCGGACGGTAAGTATGGGTAAGTCATGCATATATTTCCATACGATACTTGAAATTGGCAACACGAGATAGGCTATGAAATGTGCCATGAAATTGACCCTAAGGCAAGATTAGAAAGACAATAAATGATAGAGATGCACAAAAGTTAATGGAACGTGTTTGGTAATGATAGCATTGTGGGCGAGCTAGCCTCCCCACCAGTGCATAATAATGTACTGATAACCCCACAGTCTGCTTGCAGGAAGCAGAAAACGTCGGCGGGTACGGAGCTTCCCTCGAACGTGCTAAGACGCGGAGCTATCTCTCGAGCCTTGGAGCGTTGCAAGGAGCTGGAGCACCATATACAGGACATAATGTATTGGAACATTGCCATGAATCATTCCATCTTGTAAGCCACTTGGCACGCCTTTTATGTTTCAGAGAGAGAGAGAGCTTGAGCGATTTGTAATATCGGCCTAGCGCCGCTTGTAAACTTCTTGAAAATCAATAAAGTGTTTGAATTCGCTTCAACTTGTGTTTATTTACTTTTCGCTGCAAATGGGGACACTCTGTGCGACTCTGTGGCCTAGCTCAAATCGACCGTTTCTGGATATAGCCTTGTACGGGCGCAACCTAGGCCCGTGCGGCATCACACCTTAGCGAGGACGATTGCTCCTACGGGAGCGGGGCGTGACATCTATGATATCTGTACATAGGATGTTGCATTCCGACTGTGAAGGCTACTTGGCTTTCGTATGCGACATGCGACAGGATGGTGCAAACATAAATCAGATGGGCGTTGTGGCAGAATTTTCCAACGTGTTCCCAGAAGAGCTACCTGGCATATCATCCGATCAAGAGATTGAGCTCACCATCGATACATTCTCCAACACCTGCCCGATTTCCAAAGCCCCATACAGAATGGCCCCTGCTGAACTGAAGGAACTCAAAGTACAGTTGCAAGAGCTGCTCGATAAGAGATTCATACGGCCTAGTGTCTCACCATGGGGAGCCCCTGTATTGTTCATGAAGAAGAAGGATTGGTCGATGCGTCTCTACATAGCCTATCGCAAGATCAACAAATCTACCATCCAGAATAAATACCTCCTGCCTTGCATCGATGACCTCTTTGATCAGCTACAAGGCACCTCTGTGTATTCGAAGATTAATCTTTGATCCGGTTACCATCAACTCAAAGTCAAGCCGGACGGCGTGCAAAAGTCAGCCTTCCACACTCGTTATGGCCGCTACGAGTTCTTGATGATGCCATTTGGCCTAATGAATGCCCCTACCGCCTTTATGGATCTTATGAATCGGTTATTCCGTCCGTTCTTCGACAAATTCATTGTAGTCTTCATAGACGATATTCTCATCTATTCGACTGATATAGTATAATACGCACAGTATCTGCGGACCGTGTTTTATACCCATCGTAACAACCAGTTGTATGTGAAGCAGAGCAAATATGAATTTTGGCTAGACAGTATATCATTTTTTGGGCACATCATCTCCGTCGAAGGTATATCAGTTGAACCGAAGAAAGTTGAAGTCATTGTTGATTGGAAACGACCAACGTTAGCCAGCGAGATTCGAAGCTTCCTCGACTTAGCAGGATACTATAGATGCTTCGTGAAAGACTTTACGAAGATCGCATCGCCGTTGACCCGCCTCACTCAGAAAGGAGTCGCATTTGAATGGTCAGACGACTGTGGAGCTTCCTTCCAGGAGTTAAAGCAGCGGCTCGTCTCTGCCCCGATAATTGCACTTTTAAAAAGGACTAAGGGATTTCAGATCTTTAGTGATACTTTCGGCCAGGGCTTAGGGTGTGTGCTCATGCAATAAAATAAGATGATATCTTTTGCTTTCCGACAACTGAAGCCGTACGAGAAGAACTACCCACTCATGACTTAGAATTGGCGGCGATTGTATTTGTATTAAAACTGTAGCGTCTCTATCTTTATGGCATCGTTGCAGTATTTTTTGGATCACAAGAGCCTCAAGTATCTCTTTATCCAAAAGGAGCTGAACTTGTGACAGAGGTTGTCACGACCCGCACCCGCTTTTCGGACACGAGCTCGTGAGCAAGCCAGCTACGTATCAAGCGGACTCCAGCCTGACTCGAATACGTAAACGCTATCAAGGCTATGGTATACTGCCAAATCATGGCAATGTAATTTATATCTCAAATCCACAAGAGTAATATAAGCATAAATGAACAACTATGGGTCGTAGTCTGCAGCCCACTAGCATAATATCCGATATGACTCCAAAGAATATAACAAGAGTCTACAAACTGAATCAATAAATAGGATATCTTATGATAATGAAAGGAAAGCACGAGCTGGATATTAAACATGGTATCAATACCTGAATCTCGTAAGCAATATCGTAACCATCTGAAATCAACAAGTGTCATAATCATCCGCCATCCAGAACTGCTAACTACTCCCCGCAATAACTAACCTGAGGAGATCATCAGGTCCTCAGAAGACATAGCAATATACATAAAAATATGCCTATCTAGCAGTTTAATCGTGCATAAGAATATAAATAGAATATAAACAGGAAACTAGACATGAGACTGACATGTGGCTACTGACAAGTAACTATGAACACGGATACAGGATCAACTATGCATAAATGAACTGCTGGAAGAACAAGTAAACAATAGATCAATGGAATACCAAACCCTCGCCCCGAGTGGACTCGCAGGTTTGAACTAATCACTAACCCTCGCCCCGAGTGTGGACTCGCATGTTAGTTCAAGACAAGGCACCCTCGCCCCGAGTGTAGACTCGCAGGTGCAAACTAATCACTAACCCTCGCCCCGAGCGTGGACTCACAGGTTAGTTCAAGACTATCACCCTCTCCCCGAATGTGGATTCGCAGGTGCAATCAATCAAGACAAATACCCTCGTCCCGAGTGTGGACTCACGGGTTAAGAAGACCAATCAGGAATAGCAGTTCAATTACACATACTTGTTCCAAGACATGACTCATTCGAGGCACAGGTGAGACAATGGACAACTCATGTTAAGACCCGGGTAAGGATGACTCTAGCATGAACTATAAAATGAACAAGCCTGGTGTAACTACACTATCTAATCATGAAGCCGATATACAAGCAAGACGCTAATCTAGTAAAACATGGAACGCAAGAAACATATAGATACACTCACATCAACTAGAGAATAAGATGATATATAAAAACATAAAAACTATAAGCATGAGAATAAACTGTAGAGGGAGGCAAGATATCTTGCCTGGTGGTTGCACGTAGATCCACAGAATGTCATCAACTGATAAGCCATAAAATTCAAATCATCACAACTTTCTCCGAAAGCTGAAACAGATATTACCAACCTTCTCAGAATAGTCAAATTAGCTAGAATTGCCTATCCTTAAGTCCAATTCTGGACACAGGGGTAAAACGGTCATTTTGGACCAAAACGGTGTCCGTCGTTGGACCCATTTTGCACCAAAAAGCGTGCCAGAGTCAGTGGTCTCTAAAATCATCAAACTATATGTCTACAGATTTATTTTGATGATACGAACCCAATGGTATGTCCAATTTTGGATTTCGGTGGACTGTGCACAAAATTGTCCATTGAATCGGATCGTAGGGCCCACAAAACGGCGATCCGATCAACTGTCTCAGAATCGGACCAAACTTGGCATACAGGACCAGAAAAATGATACGGTTCTGTTGGTGCAAGTTTCGTCTCTGTTTGACGAACGTGCACAAAGTAATTGGAGTTTTTGTAAAGTAGTCGATACGGTAAATTTTGACGGATACACATCAAATTCGTCGCGTACACACAACCAATTTGAATTCCGTCAAAGACCACCCGTTCGCGAAGCCGATACGCACCTTTCGATGCTTTCGGTTCATGACCACGTCGCCTGGATTGGCGGAACGCACGTCGTATCGAAGGTTTTCTTGATTTTTAGAACAGGTTTTTCTTAATTTTTATCCATGTATAACTTCTAGTATAATACCTTAAAAATAATTATATAAAAAGGAGTTTGATCTCGTATAGGTTGTCTATATGTCTGTTTAAATGGATTTTCAAAAAGGTTAATGGTTTAACGAGAATTCATTCGTAAACAGGTGTACATCGACTACTTAATGTCCTATTTTGAACAGGAATTTGGCCAATCTTGGCGTCGAGTTTCAACTCGATTCTGATTCGATTTGAGTCGAAGTTATTCAATGGGATCGAATCCCTATAGGTTGTGTTTCCAACGCATATGTTGGTTCGAAAAAAGATAAAGATCCAAGGAAGAAAACTTACCAGAAACTTGTGCTTCCGGGCATTGTTGTCTGCCGCTGTTGTTGGCTGTCACGCGCGCGCTGCTGCATCCGCACGGCCGTGGCCACGCGTGGCAGCACCCAGGGTGGTGCGTAGGGCCAGGGTGGCTGGCGAGGTCGTCAGGGGTGAGGAATGGTATGGCGGTTTCAGTTTTTAGGGTTTTGCCTCTCTCGAACTCTCATTTTCGATACATATATATGCTGTCATATAGGAAGCTGGGGTCGGGCCTGAGCTCTTGGGGGAGCTTGGCTGGGTTGGGTTGGTCGGGCTGGGCTCAACCCATGGGAAGGATTTTGGGTTTTATTATATCTTTGATTCTCTTACTTTATATATATACTAAATATATATATATATATTTTATATATATATATATATATTTTTTTTTATTTTTATTTTTTATATATATATATTTTATATATATATATATATATATATATATATATATATATATATTTATATATATATATATATATATATATATATATATATATATATATATATATATATATATATATTTTAATATATTTTATATATATACTAAATATATATATATATATATATATATATATATATATATATATATATATATATATATATATATATATATATATATATATATATATATATAATATATATATATATATATATATATATATATAATATATATATATATATATATATATATATAATATATATATATATATATATATATATATATATATATATATATATATTTATCCACTATATATATATATATATATATATATATATATATATATATATATATATATATATATATATATATATATATATGATAAATACGTATATATACCATACCATATATATATCAAGATTTAGGATATAGCTAAAACAAAATAATTAACATTTTATTTATTTCTACCATTCCTACTTATTTATATATATATTATTATTATTATTTACTTCCTAATAACACAATTACTTAATAAGATGTTTATATACCAAAATATAGTATCAATAATGACAATGCTAGAATTTCAATCACCAAATGTAGGTAGGGCATTGGGAAACACCATATAATTCCTGTTCTATTTGGTCCACCAAAAATCGTGCAAAGTTCTAAATTGCTGTATAAATATCGATAAAATAATATTTTAGGTGTAACGAATATTGTCACTCCCTTGAAAATAAAGTACAAATATACGTATATACAATATACATCTACCTGGACTTCTTGAACACTCTGCATGACTACAAGGACCCGAGTTTGGATCAGGTCCCGTCCGGGCTGGTTTGGTACAACCGGATCTTCTACAAGTCAATAAATCTTAATAATAAATAATTAAATTATTTACAGGAGTCAAGTCGTAACTTGGCCTATTTTTCTTAGTTAGGACATTACTATGGCTCGGCCTTCCCTACCAGGGCTAATACAATAGTCAAAACACGCCACGGATCTTTTGCCTGTTTGACATGACTATCTTCAAATGAGTAATTGACCTTGGGCTACGGACCTTCCACCTGTTTTTGTTCGAGCTTCTGAGTCGTATCAGAGACCATGGCCTGTTTGTCCTTGTTGTCCCGGTTAGTGGTGGCGCTACTGTTGCTGTTACTGGAGGTGGATCCAGGACGTCTGCCCTTATCTTCTTCATCTGGGATATGTAATCCCAATTGGCGGGCTTTCTTTCATTTTGCCTCTGCATTGGTAGCTCTTATGATAAAGGTTGTCCAAACCCTGAACTGATCGTCACCCATCCAGAGGATAATTGCAGGGAGCAGCTTCTTCTGACAGATTTACATCAAAGAGCTCTCGGGATTGACTTGGGGCAATCTTATTGCGGTTTGGCGGAACCGTTCGATGTAGTTCCTCGTTAGCTCCCTCTCTCCCTGAACGACGTCCATGAGAGACGACATCATTACGTCATGCCCCACCTCATAAAATCTTTCCTGGAATATGTGTTTTGAAGCCGTCAAAAGAGTGAATGCAGTTGTCGGGAAGGTTGGGGTACCAGTCGAACGCGATCCCCTCCAATGCTCCAATGAATAGTCGCGTGAGGATGGCATCACTATGCGGCAAGTGGTCGGTTGTGACTTCAAAGTAAGTCATGTACCGACTAGCAGAGGTCTTTCCATCATAAGAATCGATATAGAACGTCTTGTACCGCGGTAGAAAAGGCACATCTCTCCATGCAACGGGATACGGCTGTCGTATTCTGAGATCCCGAGAGGAGTCTCGGGCATTGAACATTGCCCAAAGCTTCTGGACTTCCCTCCTTGCCTACTTGGCTTCATCTGCGGCTGAAGGGACGGATGGTGCTAAGGGATCATCACCCAAAATAGGGGCGGTCGTGTTGGAGTCCGCATTGACTGCGGATACCAAGCTTGTTTGTCCGGACGTCCTTGCTGGTTGAGTTGGCAAAGCGGCTTTGATCTCGTCCACGGACTTGACCAAGTACAGGAGCATGGCTTCCAGCACTTCTAGCCGTTGTCGGTCGAAAGGTGCTTCATGATCGTCGTTAGTCATAAAGACTGTTCTCACGTGGGTAGAGGTGGAGGGGATTATTGCAGAGGTACTCTCTGTGTTGTACCCTTATATAGAGAAATCGTCAGGAAATGTCGAAATATCATCTTCCTCTGACTCGGAAGGGGTGCTACCCCCAGTGCAGGAAGCCGCATCGTCTTGGTGATGGTGGTGGCCCTCAGGAAAATCTAATTTTGTTGCAGTATTCTGGGGGATCTCTACCCCCTGTGTGTGCTCTTGGTACACCGGGTTGTCGTATATATTGAGGGGGATGCTACCCCCAGCTTCATCTACTCTCAAAGAGGTCGAAGGTGCACCCCCGGGTGCCGGAAGCTTCTTTTTGGATCGAGTGCCTAAATAGACACCCCCTGTGGTTGATGGAAACCCCCCAGATGAGGGTCTCCTTGCAATACTGGCCGAGATAGCCGGGCTGAAAGACCCTGTCTTCTTTCCTTCCTTGCCAGGAGAAACTTTTTGAGTTAAATTACAGGAGGCGAAAGGAAACTCCTCGTCTCCTGGAATTTGGACAGGTGCTGGCTGCTGCAGTCGCTGGAAAACTGACTGCCGATCTTCAGGTGCTGCTGATTTATCGCAGCAGTAGTTGATGATGACTTGGGTGCAACGACGCCCTGAGAGGGACTCATTGCATGCTGATGCTTCTGTCTTGCGTTTGTGAGTAATCACTTCACGTAAGTCGGTAGGAAGCTGCTCTACCTTTGCACCAAACTTGTGAACTCGGAAATCCCGAACGCACGGGTGCTTAGGCATCATGTTTGCTCCCTGATCCATGGCTAGTAAAAGCACTTGCTCTAGATCTTTAGAGGGAGATTTTAAAGGCCTACCCTGTCTGTTAGCCCTGGGGGACTGGACGCGGGTGGTTTTGTACAACTTTCCGTCAGGAGCCCGTGTAACAGTCAACGGGGCCCGCTGACAGTCAGCAACTTAGATAGTTGACTGGGCTGGTTGGGCCCGCACTGCCCTAGACTTTTTTGACTTAGCGTCCAAAGGTGCGTAGTAAAAATTGTCCAGATTAATATATCCCACATCCTCAGTGGGCCGCATGAGAGAAACTTTGATACATAGGGGTAACAAAGTTTTGATACCCCTATGTATGACATATGGGCCCTCTCAAAATTTATGTGTATATATATATGTGTACACGTTTTACAAAGCAGGAGGGGCCCACATGTTATACATAGGGGGTATCAAAACTTTGATACCCCTACTATATCAAATTTTTTTCGGGCAGCATGGCATCGGGCCCGCATGAAAGACGGTCGAACATAGAGCTTCTGATAGGGCCGCATGAGACGTCCTGTCTGAGGGCAGGATTGGTCGTCGCATGGACCATCTTGTCGTGGCTAGAGCTGGCTGCCGCATGGATCATCGTCTTACGGCCAGAGTTGGCTATCACATGAGTTATCTGCCTGCGGCCAAAGTTGGCTGTTGCATGGACAGACTGCCCATCTCCTCTCTGCGACCTCTTCTTTGTCCGTATGGATTTTCCTTGCGCCCCCAAAAACTTAGCATCGTAGTATTTTCCACTGCTGGATTTGGGGACAGTGGGGTCCTCGCGGTCGAAAGCAGAGCCGCAGGAGAGTTCTGGTCACCGTCTTGGCCTGTAGAAGGAGCTTATTCGAGAACTTGGTCGGGGCAACAGTTTTGTGCACCGACGCCTTGCGAGTCCTCTTTAGGATGGTTCGCTTCTGAGACGAGCTGGTGCTCCCTTCAGAGAGCAATTATTCGAAGGCTTGTTGGTCAAAGCGAACCACAAGCATCTGCTGTGTAGAGCCGAGCTTGGACGCGTCAGATTGCATCACCAACTTCTCATCGGAAGAGAAGGATGTCCCCAGCAGAGTCGCCATCGTGTTTGCCATAAAAATTCAAAGACAGGTATTACAGAACACTGAAATTGATTGCAAATTCGCTTGTACAAAGGAA
This sequence comes from Iris pallida, assembly GCA_029216955.1. Classification (NCBI taxonomy): domain Eukaryota; kingdom Viridiplantae; phylum Streptophyta; class Magnoliopsida; order Asparagales; family Iridaceae; genus Iris; species Iris pallida. Next base: position 1,007,987 of record JANAVB010000800.1, on the reverse strand, counting down.
AGCCTAGAAAGAAATCCTAGGAAACAATCTAAGTACAATTGTTTAGTTTTGATTATGGAGGGTGACGGTGGAGGCTCAGAAAAGTACTATCAACTCTGTCTTACTCCGTGGACTATCTGATGCATTCTCTAGCTCGTAAAGAAATTACTTTTCTTTTGAAGGTTGCCAGCCTTGGATTGCCAACCATTTTGTAGGGGTGTGGCACCCTTCTATTTATAGTGATTTTGGGATGAAGGATATTTTGAGCCGCATAGATAACCACGTGGCAAATCCCCGGGCCATATGGCCGTAATCATGCCTTGAGACTCGGTCTGTGACTGATAGCTGGAGATTTGTTAGGATTTGTTGTAATTTTTTGTTGTAGCAAATCTGAGCAGTTGAGAACTGGTCAACTTGTCACGTGCATCAACTAATCTTCTGTGGCGAGCTGTATGAAGGATGTCTCCTGGCCGAGCCGCATGAGGAATGTCTCATGGTTGAGCCGCATGAAAGAATGTCTCATGATCTAGCCGCCTAAAGGAATGTCTCATGACCGAGCCGTGTGAAGGACATCTCATGACCGAGCCGCATGAGGAATGTCTCATGACCGAGCCGCATGAAGGACGTCTCATGACCGAGCCGCATGAGGAATATCTCATGACCGAGCCGCATGAGGAATGTCTCATGACCGAGCCGCATGAGGAATGCCTTCTGACCAAGCCGCATGAAGGACGTCTCATGACCGAGCCGCATGAGTAATGTTTTATGACCAAGCCGTATGAAGGATATCTTTCTGGCTGGGTATAGGGGCCCTAGGAGAGGGTGCTATGCCGAATGTCACAATTTGAGAGAGTTTCGTTTGTCTCCCTCTTGACTGATCTCCTTTGTTCGAAGAATATTTGATGGTAGACTCCTTCAGAAGATTGTGATGAGCTTGACTGAGATAATGTGCCTGACTGAGACATCTGAGTGATGCATCTAGTTGAGAGCAGGCCATTATAATGTCTTCAATTGGCATCATGTTTTCGAGATGATGTTGGAAAGGTGCAGTAGGTCGCAGTCGCTGGAACACAGAATGCCTTGATAGTGGAGCCACTGTCTTGTGGTAGCAGTAGTTGATGGCGGCTTGGGTGCAGTGATGTCCTGGAAAGAGCTCCTCACACATCAAGGTTCCTTCTCTCTTCTTGTATTTGTGAATGACCACCTCTCGCAGGTTGAGAGCAGATTGATCTAGCTTTGCATCCGTTTTATGGGCCCGGGTATCCCGAGCGCCCGGGTGCATAGGTATCATATTTGTTCCCCGATCTAAGGCTAGTAAAAGCCCTTGCTCTCGATCGTTGTAGGAAGACTTTTGGGACCATCATATTTGCTTCCTGATCTGAGGCTAGTAAAGCACTACGCTCGATCTACCCTGTCTGTTCCGCATGTGGGATTGGACGTGGGTGGTTCTGTATAACTTTCCATCAGGAGCCCGTATAACAGTTAACGGTGTCCGTTGACGGTCAGCAGCTTGGACAGTTGACTGGGCTTGTTGAGCCTGCACTGCCCTAGACTTCTTCGACTTAGCAACCGAAGGTGCGTAGTAGGAAGAGTCCAAGTTGGAAGGAGGGAAGGAAAGTTGGTGCCCTTTTCAAAGGAGGCAAGGGGCCTCTATAATAGAATGGAGTGAACCATTTCTTCTTCTCCTCGATGTGGGACTAAAAGCAATATTTTCCATGCTTCTACAACATCCTTCTCCTAGCAATTTTGTAACTACGAAACCTCGAGGACTTCTACCCACCTTTGGTCACCCTACTCCTTAAAACACAGGTTATTAAAACTTTATAACCTTCCAACTAGTTGTTAAACTTACTACCAACAGCTATCTAGGACATATGGCTCTATAATCCTCATTAGCTATCAAGCAACCAAAAATTAAATAATCAAGCAATATTATACTATAACTTAAGAATTTCTGATAAGTTCTAGTCAGCAAGATCATTCGTCAATCCAGAAAATGAAGGAACGAGATGAATTGGTACGGAAAACAAGGAAGAATAATCGAGAGTAAACACGAAGTTTCAAAGATGGTAGAAAATTTCTAAGAGAATTTCAAGACAGTGTGGATTGAGATTTCTAAGGGTTTAGTCAGATGCGCATGCTCGTATCAGTACAGTTATATAACCGATACGATATGCTCTGACCTGCATGGGCCACCAAAAAAACTTGTCATGACCCGTACCCACTTTTCGGACGCGAGCTCGTGAGCAAGCCAGCTACGTATCAAGCAGACTCCAGCCTGACTCGAATCCGTAAACGCTGTCAAGGCTATGGTATAATGCCAAATCATGGCAATGCAATCTATATCTCAAATCCATAAGAGTAATATAAGCATGAATGAACAACTATGGGTTGTGGTCTGCAGTCCACTAGCATAATGTCCGATAAGACTCCAAAGAATATAACAAGAGACTATAAACTGAATCAATAATAGGATATCTCATGATAATGAAAGGAAAGCACGAGCTGGATATTAAACATGGTATCAATACCTGAATCTCGCAAGCAATATCGTAACCATCTGAAACCCACAAGTGTCATAATCATCCGCCATCCAGAACTGCTAACTACTTCCCGCAATAACTAACCTGAAGAGATCATCAGGTCCTCAGGGGACATAGCAAGATACATAAAAATATGCATATCTAGCAGTTTAATCATGCATAAGAATATAAACAAGAAAGTAGACATGGGACTGACATGTGGCTACTGACAGGTAACTATGAACACGGATACGGGATCAACATGCATAAATGAACTGCTAGAAGAACAAGTAAACAAGAGATCAATGGAATACCAAACCCTCACCCCGAGTGGACTCGCAGGTTTGAACTAATTACTAACCCTCGTCCCGAGTGTGGACTCGCAGGTTAGTTCAAGACAAGGCACCCTCGCCCCGAGTATGGACTCCCAGGTGCAAACTAATCTCTAACCCTCGCCCCGAGTGTGGACTCACAGGTTAGTTCAAGACTATCACCCTCGCCCCGAATGTGGACTCACGGGTTAAGAAGACCAATCAGGAATAGCAGTTCAGTTACACATACTTGTTCCAAGCTACGACTCAGTCGAGGCACAGGTGAGATAATGTACAAATCATGTCAAGACACGGGTAAGGACAACTCTAGCATGAACTATAAAGTGAACAAGCCTGGTGTAACTACACTATCTAATCATGAAGCAGATATACATACAAGACGCTAATCTAGTAAAACACGAAATGCAGAAAATATATAGATACACTCACATCAACTAGAGAATAAGATGATATATAAAAACATAAAAACTATAAGCATGAGAATAAACTGTAGAGGGAGGCAAGGCATCTTACCTGGTGGTTGCACGTAGATCCACAGAATGTCTTCAACTAATAAGCCATAAAATCCGAATCATCACAACTGTCTATGAAAGCTGAAATAGATATTGCCAACCTTCTCAAAATAGTCAAATTAGCTAGAATTGCCTGTCCTTAAGTCAAATTCTGGACACAGGAGCAAAACGGTCATTTCGGTTCAAAACGGTATCCGCCGTTGGACACGCTTTGCACCGAAAAGCGTGCCAGAGTCAATGGTCTTTAAAGTCATCAAACTATATGTATATAGATTCATTTTGATGATATGAACCCAATGGTATGTCCAATTTTGGATTCCGGTGGGCCGTGCACAAAATCGTCCGTTGAATCGGATCGTGGGGCCCATAAAACGGTGATCCGATCAACTGTCTCAGAATTGGACCAAACTTGGCATACAGGACCAAAAAGATGATATGGTCCTGTTGGCATAAGTTTTGCCTCGGTTTGACGAACGTGCAAAAGTAATTGGAGTTTTTGCAAAGTGGCTGATACGATAAATTTTGACGGATACGCATCAGATTCGTCGCGCACACGCAACCAATTTAAATTCCGTCAAAGCTCGCACATCCGCGAAGCCGATACGCATATTTTGATGCTGTCAGTTCGCGACCATGTCATCCGGATTGGCGGAACGCACGTCGTATCGAAGGTTTTCATGCTTTTTAGAACAGGTTTTTCTTAATTTTTAACCATGAATAACTTCCAGTATAATACCTTAAAAACAATTCTACAAAAAGGAGTTCGATCGCATAAAGGTTGTCTACAGGTCTGTTTTAATGGATTTTTAAAAAGTTTAATGGTTTAACGGGGATTAATTCGTAAACAGGGGTACATCAACTACTTAATGTCCTGTTTTGAACAGGATTTTGGCCAATCTTGGCGTCGAGTTTCAACTCGATTCTGATTCGATTTGATCGAAGTTATTTAATGAGATCGAAGCCCTATAGGTTGTGTTTCCAATGCATATTTTTGTTCGAAAAAAGATGAAGATTCGAGGGAGAAAACTTACCAGAAAGTTGTGCTTCCGAGCATTGTTGTATGCCACTGTTGATGGCTGTCGCGCGTGCTGCTGCATCCGCGTGGCCGTGGCCGCGTGCAGCGGTGCCTAGGGTGGCGTGTAGGGCCAGGGTGGCTGGCGAGGTCGTCAGGGGTGAGGAATGGTGTGGCAGTTTCGGTTTTTAGGGTTTTGCCTCTCTTGAACTCTCGTTCTCGATACATATATATGCTGTCATATAAGAAGCTGGGGTCGGGCCTGAGCTCTTGGGGAGCTCGGTTGGGTTGGGTTGCTCGGGCTTGGCTCGTCTCACGGGAAGGATTTTGGGTTTTATTATATCTTTGATTCTCTTACTTTATATATATACTAAATATATTATATATATATATATATATATATATATATATATATATATATATATATATATATATATATATATATATATATATATATATTTTATATATATATATATATATATATATATATATATATATATATATATATATATATATATATATATAAGTAGGAATTGTGGAAATAAACAAATGTTATATATATATATATATATATATATATATATATATATATATATATATATATATATATATATATATATATATATATATATATATATATATATATATATATATATATATATATCAAGATTTAGGGTATAGCTAAAACAAAATAATTAACATTTTGTTTATTTCCACAATTCCTACTTATATATATATATATATATATATATATATATATATATATATATATAATATATATATATATATATATATATATATATATATATATATATATCAAGATTTAGGGTATAGCTACAACAAATAAGTAACATTTTGTTTATTTCCACAATTCCTACTTATATATATATATATATATATATATATATATATATATATATATATATATAAAATATATATATATATATATATATATATATATATATATATATATATATATATATATATATATTATATATATATATATATATATATATATATATATATATATATAGAAATATATATATATATATATATATATATATATATATATATATATATATATATAGAAATATATATATATATATATATATATATATATATAGAAATATATATATATATATATATATATATATATATATATATATATATATATATATATATATATATATATATATATATATATATATATATAATATATATATATATATAAAAATATATATATATATATATATTATTTACTTCCTAATAACACAATTACTTAATAAGATGTTTATATACCAAAATATAGTATCAATAATAACAATGCTAGAATTTCAATCACCAAATATAGGTAGGGCATTGGGAAACACCATATAATTCCTGTTCTATTTGGTCCACCGAAAATCGTGCAAAGTTCTAAATTGCGGCATAAATATCGATAAAATAATATTTTAGTTGTAACGAATATTGTCACTCCCTTGAAAATAAAGTACAAATATACGTAGATACAATATACATCTACCTGGACTTCTTGAACACTCTGCATGAGTACAAGGACCCGGGTTTGGATCGGGTCGGGTTGGTTTGGTACAACCGGATCTTCTACAAGTCAATAAATCTTAATAATAAATAATTAAATTATTTATAGGAGTCAAGTCGCAACTTGGCCTGGTTTTCCTAGTTAGGACATCACTATGGCTTGGCCTTCCCTACCAGGGCTAATACACTAGTCAAAATATGCCACTGCACTATTCTTGCCACGATTTCTAGTCACCTTGTACTCTAATTCCTAATAATGACTAAAATTATCTACCGTAATAATTAACTAAATAATTATTTACAAAAATCTAAAAATCACCATTCAAATAAAATAATTAATAATAAAAAAATCATCTTCCTTGGCTTGGCATGATACTACAGACACTTCGTGAAGGATTTTGTGAAGATCGCATCGCCTCTGACTTGCTTCACTCAGAAAGAAGTCGCATTCGAATGGTCAGACGACTGTGAAGCTTCCTTCCAGGAGTTAAAACAACAGTTCATCTCGGCCTCGATACTCGCACTTCCAGAAGGGACTGAGGGATTCCAGATTTTCAGTAATGCTTTCCGTCATGGTATGGGGTATGTGCTAATGCAATGGAACAAGGTGATATCTTTTGCTTTCTGATAGCTAAAGTCGCACGGGAAGAACTGCCCCACTCATGACCTAGAGTTTGTGGCGATTATATTCGCGTTAAAACTCTGGCGACACTACCTTTATTGTATGGCATACAGGATTTACACAGATCATAAGAGCCTCAAGTATCTATTCACTCAGAAGGAGCTGAACTTGCGGCAAAGGCATTTGCTTGAACTAATCAAAGATTAAGACTTGACTATTGACTATATGCCGTGTAAGAAAAATATTATGGCGGACGCTCTGAGTCAGAAATACATTGCCTCGTTGTCTAACGATAACAGATTACTACGGGACCTAGAAGAGATAGGCATCGACCTCCGGGTTTGATTCAGTGGTATACAGTTGGCACAGTTGCAGCTAGAGCCGAGCTTACAAGAAAAGATCAAGACCGCTCAGAAGGACGATCCGTACCTGAAAAAGATATGGGAGCTAATCTCAATGGGTAGGACGACCGACTTTGCGAAAGATAAAACCAGCGTGCTCCGATTGAAGGGTAGGCTATGCATTCTGGATGATTCAGAACTTAGAAAGGAAGTATTGACAGAAGCACATTATACGAAATACTCCTTGCATCCAGGCAGCACCAAGATGTACAAGGACCTCCGCACGACCTTCTGGTGGCACGGAATGAAGAGAGATGTGACACTCTTCGTGTCGCAATGCCTGGCCTGTCAGTAGGTGAAAGCTGAGCATCAGAGGCCGGGCGGGGAGATGCAGAACATGGCAACTCCAGAATGGAAGTGGGAGCACGTGTGCATAGATTTTATTGTTGGTCTACTGAAGATGCTACAGGAAAATTATGCCATCTGGGTCATCGTCAATCGACTAACCAAGTCAGCGTATTTCATTGCCATCAAAGTTACTTAGAGTGTCGACCGCTTGGCTCAGATTTATCTTGACGAGATAGTGCGACGGCACGAAGTTCCCATATCCATCATCTCTGATCGGGATATACGATTTCTATCGCACTTTTGGAGTAGCCTTCCCTCGGCTCTATGTACCAAGTTGAACTTTAGCTCGACTTACCATCCCCATATCGATGGTCAAACGGAGTACGTGAATAAGATTCTCGAAGTTATGCTTCGGCTCTACGCAATTGACTTCAAGTCGAGTTGGGTCGTTCATCTACCTCTGGCCGAATTTGAATACAATAATAGTTACCAATCCATCATACAAATGGTGCCATACGAAGCTTTATACGAACGGAAGTTCAGATCACCCATTTGCTAGAACGAAGTCGGAAAGCAGCAGATTCTTGGCCCAGAGCTGGTGTAACAGACCTTAAAGAAAGTTTGGCTCATTCGAAAAAGTCTAAAGACTGCATAGAGTTGGCAAAAAAGCTATATGGACATCCATCGTCGACCCTCAAGTTTCTAGAAGGCGATCACCTATTTCTTAAAGTGACGCCCATGCAAGGAGTTATCCAGTTTGATGCAAAAGAAAAGCTGAGTCCAAGATTTGTTGGACCTTTCGAAATACTCAAGCGAGTCGCTCCAGTGGCCTACCAAATTGCCCTGCCACCAACGCTAGCAGGTGTGCACGATGCCTTCCATGTCACTTAGTTGCGGAGATATGTGCACGATCCAAGCCACGTGGTAGATTAATTTAGTCAGCTGGAGCTAAAGGTCAATTTATCATACGTTGAAGTGTCGGTCCAAATCTTAGAGCGCAAGGATAAACTGCTTCGAAATCGAGCGATCCCTCTCGTTCGTGTGCTCTGGAGTAATCATTCGGTAGAGAAATCTACTTGGGATCTTGAATCGGAGATGAAGAAGAAATTTTCTTTATCGTTCGCTTAGAGGTAGGTTCTATTATTAAGTTTCAAGGAGAAAACTTTTTCTTAGTTGGTTATGGTGTAGTGTCCCGTCCCTATATCGTGCTCCATTTTCATCTACAGGGTGCACGAGAAAGGAACATTGTCGCTACCGATTCAGTCGAAATCGATAGATCGGGATCGATTGAATCAATCGAACAAAAACAATTGAATTAAGATATTTTTCTTGTTATGGAAAGGTTTCTTCGAAATCAAGTCCCATATTTAGCGGGTTGTGCCTCGAGGATAGACTCTGCGGCTGAGTTGGAAGAGACCTTTCGTTGCTCTACTTTTCATGCGACACATTCTCTTTGGGTTTGGTTTTCATGTGTGTATTTTTGTGAATATTTTTGATGGTTTTTATGGCTTGCGTTTTTGAACTTCACATTCGTATCGAACTCCTAGAATGGTACAGTTTTCTAATCGGTTGTTTGTACAATTTCAGGTGATTGCTTAGGCGACGCTTAAGCTCGACCGACCAGTCCCTCGCCTCCAGTAAGACTAAGGTGAGTGGCTGTCCTCCTTCCCTCGACCCTCTGGTTTCAAATCAAACATGAAACACAAAATTTATGCTTGTATTCATAGTGTAAAATCAATAAATTGTGGCACGATTCTTCACGAACACTCGTTATAGAACTGTTATAACATAAAACTGATGCATAGTTATGCCATATTTGCTATAGATATGTGCAAAACGAAGAATGAATCAATTAACGAATATTGCAAGGATAAGGTGGCATACATTTAAAATGGGCTAACTCTCAAACGTTTCGTAGACCATGCTAGAATAATTAATTTTTGTCTAGCACGGTCATGGATAACTTGTGCACAAGGTTTTGCTTTCTCGAACGGCAACCCAAGGCCATGGGACCGTTTTGGCCTAGGAGGAATGCAAGGAAGCTATTATGGATGTTAGCACGGGTCGTTCGAAACTTTCAGCGGGGCTAGCTACCCGTGCTGAAAGGGTTGCCGACTCGACCAAGCTATATGTCCATGATGGCTTGAATTGCCAGTGACCCTCACTTGCACACTGTTTACAAACTTTTGTTATAAATCTGACAGGAAAGAAACATGGTAAGTTACGCTGCAACGGTAAGCTCTGTCGTGGGTAAGATTTATCGTAGTTATGTTATGTTGCCTATCGAACGCTTGTCTCTTAACATGTTAACATGCAAATCAATCAGGATGGTTAGAAAAATCATAAAGTAGCTAACATATTTTATAAAACTGCTTGAATAAATTAGAGCTTGGGTTTTAAATTAGCCACTTGCCAGTACATGTGATCGTACTGACCCTCGAGTGCAACGAATTAGGAGGAGCACGCCAACTAACCAAGGCGACGTTTGCATTTTGAAGATTCGACCGCGCGTCGAAGACTCACTTCACAACTTTTGAAGACTCTGCAATAAGTCCAAGAAGATGTCTCAACTTTCCTCCATCCCAGGTGGCTGGAATACTTTTGTTGTAAATTGAGGGATATAATGTATGGAACGACTATCTCATCGGCGATCCTTTTGTAAATCGAGTCATGTTAGCCCGTACGGCATGATTATAATAGAGTCTTTTAAAATGATGTCTATTATCAATAAAATACAAAATTTCTCAGTCTCAATATTTTGTTCAATTTCTCGGCATACTCTCTTAGATGTTGTGTTTTGGATAACCTTATGATTATGCCTTGTGCGATCGCAACCTAGGTTCGCACGGCATCACGCCCGCGGAACGACTATCGATTCTTCGGAATCGGGGCATGACAAGTAGTGTCATCCAGATTCTGAGTGGTATGTCCCTTGCTCTTAGACCACTCAACCTGAAGCTTGAACTACCATAGTTCCTTCAGCTCGGTCTCTGCTCCTGTCATCTTAGTAGTGGTCGAGGACTCCTCTGTCGCAGCTAAGTGATCAACTCCTCGGCCGCCACGTCCCATGCCTCTTTGACTTGTACGTCCATATCTATGTCCTCTACCTCCTCGGCCACAACTAGAGTTGTGGGGTTGATGGCAGTTGTAGCTGAGGTGTCCTTTTTCTCCAAAATTATAGCACTCCCAATCACTGATGGGAGTACTAGGAACCACCAATGTCGTGCGGACAATATATGAGGTCTCGCCTTCCATCACCTTCTGTCGGATCTCCTTTTGTTCAATAAGTACAACAGCATCATCCAAGGATGGTAGAGATGGCAGATGACACATTGCTGCCCTTCTAGCCACACTTAAGTATTTTTTTTGTCCTATCAAGTTTGATGTCATTGGACATCAACTCTATCTTCTTCATCACCTGCGACGGTTCTGGTGCGGGTACAACTACCTACTAGATGAGATCTCCTCTAAATTTGGCCTAAAACACCATGACCATCCCCTCCATTATCTCCTTCAACTCCTGACTAGACATAGGTGTTCCCATCTCCACAGTTGCACCAACACAGGGACGAGATCAAACACAACTCAATCATGGGCCATGCGCCGATATATTGTAAAACCCCTCAAAATTAAAATAACATTTTATTTAAGTAAACATATTAATTTGGATTTTTATTTATTTCTAATTTATTTTATCCTATTTATATTATATAAGTAGGGCTATAGTCATAATTGAGTTTAAATGTGCAAGTTGACTAGAAAGTATGGCATACCTAGTGTAGTCGGGTGCTTTGACTAGCATACTAGCCATGCTAAGAATGCCATGATTATATTTTAGTCTCTTGCATGTTAACAATTCAAATTATGGCACAAGTCATGTTTTAATCAAATTAATTAGTTTATAAAACCTTTATGACTTTTTAGGAGACCCGGTTGTACCAAACCTTCCCAAACTTCCTCCAAACCAAATCCAAACCTATGTAGGGATGTTGGGCATTAAAATACATTAATAAACACATATATTTTATATTTATTCAGATTTTGGATTGTATTTATATATATAGATCTAATTAGTTCTATATTAGGAAAGACATATTTAAATCTCTAACCAAATCAATTAGCCAACTCATCAAACAACCAAGCCAATCAAGTGGACCCCCACCATTAAGTGGTCGGCCAAGAAATCCCCCCTCTTGGCTGAACATCCGAAAAGGAAAAAGGATTTCCAATCCTATACATACTTATATATATATATATATATATATATATATATATATATATATATATATATATATATATATATATATATATATATATTTCTTCTTCTTTCCCACCTCCATAGTCAACCATACTCTCTTCTGTTGGCCCATTGGTCATAGTCAAACCTGATTTTAATAATTGATCAAACTATGTCTCGATATAAATGCAAGTCAATTCAGATGTTTACCTACGACGTTTTGGACACTGCTCAACGATGGATATCTACGATGTTCAAGACTGAAGTCGTTTGCCATTACAAATGTATTTCTGTCAAAGTAATATAATTTTTCATTTTATTGAGTCTAGAAATATATTATACACCAAGTCATACTGGCAAATAGGCTGTCCAGAATCGTTTTTCAAAATTACCCTATCTCTTTAAAAATGACCTATGTTTTTGAAAAATATCATTTTTACAAAAAGCTTCTGAAGGACTTTTCAAAAAGCCAAAATTGATTTTTCTCAAAAATGAACTAGCAGAACCCTAGCAGAACTCGCCCAGAGTTTGGCCAGAGTTCGGCCAAGTAGAACGTTAGTGAACGTTTGATTTTGAACTTGGTCATCCTTCAGTTGCGGTTTGTTACAAAGAGTTCTCTCCGAATTCTGCCCGAATTCTGTCAGAGTTCTGTCTTTGGAAAAACTATAAATAGAGAAGCATTTCGATCATTTCAAATCACCAATTCACTTTCAATCTATTCTCTTCTTAAGCTTACATTCTTCCAAAGAGTTCTAAAAAGCTTTTATTTTCAAATCCCAAGCCAGTTACAATCCTTTAGTCGATTTGCCAGTGCGGTACGGTCTAGAAGTTTCAAGAGCGATTGTAATCAGAGGCTTGATAGAAGATTCAACTCTTCACAATTGAAGTTGGTCGAGTTCTTCGTATCAAAGCTCGTGTCTGTAGAAGTTGCAAGGACTTCGTATGAAAACTTGCAGGATTGTTCAATAGTGGATTCAACTGGAAGCTAGAGTTCTTCCGACTGGACTAGTCCTCACAAGAGAAAAACCAGTATAAATCTCGGTGTTTGCATTTGCCTTCTGATCACTTTTAATTTATGTCATTTACTTTGTGATTATTTTTATATCTGTGATCTAACTGCTAACAAGATTTTTAATTAGCAATATTCCGCTGCCTACTCTATTCACCCCCCCCCCTCTAGAGTATTCTGCTTTACGATTTCGTTCCTACATCTTCCTCCCTTAAATTTCGACAGCATCAAGCCCCATAGCCCTCATAACATCATCCCCTCCATTACACATCTCTCCATCCTCCACAAAAACTTATCTCCTTCACTATACATCCATCCAACCACTGAAACAAACCATAGAAACTCCATCTTTCCCATCCAACCATCTATAGCCATTGCCAACCCCTTCAAACTCACCAAGAAGGGAGTGGCAATCAAGGATAGCAAGAAAGGTTTTGGCAAGGAGAAGCCTCCACAACCCAACTAGCAAGGACTTTTGGTAAGAAATTCTACTTTTTTCATCTCAAACCTATGCTTTAATTCTGTAGAAATTCTGTTATTTAATCTGTAAAAATAGTATTTTGGTATCTTTTGTTATGTATTTTCACCTATAAAAGTTTCATAATTTATGGTTGTAATATTCATGTTTCGGTAGGGTCGATTTCAACCCCGTTGTGAAGGAACTATAAGTTATTGATGGTTATTTTTGAAACTGAATTTTATGTGTGTTAATATATAGAAAATATGATTTTAATTATTTTTCCATGATTTTATCAACTCTAATCTATTGGAAAAAATATAGGTCAAAACTAGCTATTTTCGGGTAACCTGCTGACCTAGAATGTCCCAAACTTGTAGTATAACTCAACCCTTATACCTCTAATATTATTCTGTGAAATAAGGTATTTTATTTCTGTTTAAAATATATTTTTGGTTTTTTTAGCAATTTTGAGTCATTAACTATGTTCCGGGCGAGTTTCGGGTAGACTAGCTGACTTAGTAATCAACTAGTCATAAATATCTTTAGAAATATTAATTCTGGAATTTTAGACATAAATTTGTAAAAATTAGTTTAAATATTACTTTTATGATTTTTATATAATTTTTAAGTATGTTATTGAAGTAGGGGCATAATCGACTAATTAAGAGTTAGAAATCCTAAAACTGTGTTTCGATGTCTCGTGGAACCTGTGTGTGATCATATGGATCTAATTGGTTCCATGAGAGATTGAATATAATTTTAACACATTACTTTGATTAATTAAGTCGTATCGTAAGTTTCGTGAGTAGTAAGTTAATCTAGTTAATTAATTATCTAGGAGCGTCGGATTCCGGAGGCGTGGACGTGAGAAAGACATTTCATATTCACAGCACAAAATCAGGCAAGTGCACCTTGCTATCGTACAGTTCTTGTTTCATTCTATTATTTATTTCTTTCTATTTTATCACTTGTACTTGACCTTAGGAATTATATCGATACGGGCTTCCGGATTACATCTGGGTGCCATTCAACTAATGAGTTATCTAGTATTGATATATAGAGCCTACCTAATATTTATGAATTTATTTCCATAAAAGACCTGTAGGATACGACAGGTGATTGACAAAAATATTATCCCGATACTGGAGCCAGATTACCTGAGATACCTGATTTCCCGTTACCTGTAGGTTAACGGTGTTTGTTTCATTTTATCTTTCTTTTAGATGTGTCGTAGGATTGTCGTCTAGATAGAGGTCAGAATGGTAAGTTGTGGTTGCAACTTATTGTTTCTTGAGAGTTGAGGACGACTACTACTTGTGCGGGCCATAATGTGCACATACACTCTTATATATGTATATACATTTATCCGGAGAGATTACCTGTTCCCTGTGATCCATGTTTCCCTCTTAGTTACCATTGAGATTCTGTTACGGAGCTACGGCTATATGTACGCCTGACCCGGATGTCATTTACTTCGGAGATGTCTGAGCTTGCGAACGTTGTCCTCAAAGGGTCACGTTAGTTGGGTTAGATATCCCGATATTCCATTTACTTACTGTACTTTAGCCTGTATATTACGTGCCTTGCTATGTCCCCTGAGGACCTGGTTATTCTCTAAATTTAGCTGACGAGGTCTTTCCTGAGGAGTACAGGCAGGGAGTCTATTCTTCTGTTGCTCCAGACGTGGACGACGAGGTTGATCCAGAGTAGTTTTTCGTAGACATCTATCTTTATTTTACTTTATTTTGTGTCAGAGCTAAAGACTTGTACTGGAGATTTTTATACTTTTATCTGAGACATTGTAGTGATCATTTATTTGACTGAGACTTGTATCCATAGAGTTTCCATGTGATTTTATACTTCTCTTTGACAGTTTTATATTTCTTTATTTCAGCACGATATGCTTTTCTATTCTGTGATTCTTGTTCTGTGGATGAGTATAGATATGTGCCTGCCATGAGATTATTTTACAGCTTAATATACCTTCCATTGGTCCATTAAATTGTATTTACCTATGGAATGTGTCTGCTGGCATGCCACATGTTCTAGTCCTTATGGATTTTAGGACTGAGGCGTGACATGTTTTTGTGGTGGCCCATGCAAGTCTTCGTTAAATCACCTTGGTTACTTAACTGTACCAAGCGAGCCTGCCAATTAGGATTATGCTTAAAATAGGATCTCATCCACATAGTTGATCTCCTTCCTTGATTCCATTTTTAAACTCTCGTTTGACTGCCTTGAACTACATCTTACTTGATTCCTTTTTCTATCGTGAGTCTTATTTCTCAATAGAAGTTAGGAAGATGACTTGTAGGCTCTATTTACACTACTAGTTGAATTCTTGTATGTTCGGTAGTATGCCTCACAACCTAGCAACCCTTTGGTCTTACAACCCATTATTGAATGATACTAATAGGTTATCAAGTGGTCCCGAAACTATTTGTCGATCAAAGTCTAAGACAAGAAGACAGTATGACAACTGTTTTGACACAAACACCAGGCGAGTTTTAGATTTTGGAAAACTTGAACTATTTCTCACGTACTTATATTTTTTGACTATCTTGACTGATACTGCTATTATAGCCTATTTTACAAGCTTAGTTCTTTTGTCGAGCATGTTCATGACATATATATTATTGGGTGCACCCACTAATATATTGTCTAATCAGAACTGGTGCATCATGGTCTGATCAATCTAGCGCACTTGGTTCGCTCTTCTTATGATTATTCTACGTGGATTGAGATATAGTTAACAAATACATTTGTCCTCTAGGATCTTATCCGCACGGTATCCCCTTAGCGACCCTCATTTCATAGTTCTCATATCGTGCTTTTATAATGTTTAAATAGATTGTCGTCGAGGTTGTGTGATTTTTAGACCCCCAGGTCTTTCAAAATTTGAATTTCTTCGAGGGGCTATAGAGCAAGGTACCCATCCCACTCTAAAAGCCCACATAGCAGAGAAGGAGCTAGCACTGCCGAGAGTTGTATCAGATTGACATCCGATAGAAAGATTGAATTCACCATAGAGTTGGTTCCAGGAGCGGAGCCGATTTCTTCTCATGTGTACCGGTTGGCACCAAAAGAAGTAGAAGAGTTGAAGGCCCAGATAGATGAATTGCTGGACAAAGGCTTTATTCGATCTAGTGCTTCTCTATGGGGAACGCCTGTCTTATTTGTGCCAAAGAAAGATGGAACTGTGCGCCTATGCATTGACTACAGGAAATTGAAGGAGGTAACGATTAAGAATACATATCCATTACCGCGCATCGATGACCTGTTCGATCAACTTAGTGGGGCACGAGTGTTTTTCAAGATTGACCTCAGGTCCGGATACCATCAGATCAGAGTACGGAAAAAAGATATTCAGAAGACAGCTTTCCGGACGAGGTATGGACGCTATGCATTTTTGGTGATGTCGTTTGTTCTAACCAACGCGCCAGCAGTGTTCATGAATTTGATGAATAAGGTATTTCACCAATATCTAGACAAATTTGTAGTAATATTCATTGATGATATACTGGTATACTCTAAGAGCCATGAGGAGCATGAAGAACATCTTCAAGTTGTGTTGGGAGTATTGAGAGAGGAGAAGCTGTATGCTAAGCTCAGTAAGTGTGACTTTTGCTTAGACAATGTCTCATTTCTGGGCCATATCATTTCTGGTGAAGGACTTTCAGTTGATCCGGAGAAGATAGAGGTCGTTGTGACATGGCCAGTGCCTACATCAGTTTCTGAGGTGAAAAGTTTTTTCGGACTTGTCGGATACTATCGGAGGTTCGTAGAGAATTTCTCGAGGATTGCGGAGCCCATGACGCGGTTGATGCGTATGGAGCAGGATTTCATCTGGACGACAGAATGTCAGACGGCTTTTGATGAGCTGAAGAAGCGTTTGACGACTACACCGGTCTTGACTCTTCCTTTAGGGTCAGGAGGCTTTATGGTATATAGCGACGCATCCGGCAGTGGATTGGGATGTGTCCTGATGCAGCATGGTAAGGTAGTTGCTTATGCATCGTGATAGTTGAGGACTCATGAGAAGAATTATCCGACGCATGATCTAGAGCTAGCTGCAGTCATATTTGTACTAAAGCTCTGGAGGCACTATCTATATGGCGAGAGAGTGGTGATATTCACCAACCACAAGAGTTTGAAGCACGTCTTTACTTAGAAAGAGTTAAATATGAGACAAAGACGTTGGTTGGAGCTGATGAAAGACTTCGACATTGAGCTATAGTATCATCCGGGGAAGGTGAACGTAGTTGCAGACGCCTTGAACAGAAATCATGCAGCTTGTTTTTTGATGACACAACATCATTTGCTTGAGGATCTTCAGGAGCTTGGGATCGAAGTCATATTATTGGGATCAGAAGGTGTTCTAGCATAGTTGGAAGTTCGGTCTTTACTAGTTGAAAGGATTAAGGCAGCATTGCCTACGGATGCGAGATTCGGAAGACTCCTTGTGAAGACTGAGGCATGAGAGCAGACAGAGTTGCGAATTCACGAGGATGGAACATTGAGGTGCGGAGAGCGTTTATATGTTCCAAACGGAGAGCTTCGGCAGGAATTGATGAAAGAAGTGCATAGTTCTATCTACTCTATCCATCCCGGGGGTACAAAGATGTACCGAGATTGGAGGCAGCATTTCTGGTGGCACGAAATAAAGAGGGAGATTGCACGATTTGTAGCTAGATGCTTGGTTTGTCAGCAGGTCACAGCCGAGCATCAGAGATCAGCCCGACTTCTACAGCCACTTTATATTCCTGAGTGGAAGTGGAAGCATATCACGATGGACTTCGTCACTGGATTTCCGAGGAGCCCTAGCGAAAAAGACGCGGTCTGGGTGATTGTAGATCGATTGACCAAGTCGGCACATTTCTTGCCATCCCGAGTAGGACAGTCTACCGAGGTATTGGCAGACACGTACATGAAACAGATCGTGAAGTTGCATGGTGTACCTGTCAGCATTTGTCGGATTGTGATTCTCGATTTACGTCGCATTTTTGGAGGAGTATGCAGGAGAGTCTGGAAACTCGATTGAAGTTCAGTACTGCATACCACCCTCAGACCGATGGACAGTCGGAGCACACGATTCAGACGCTCGAAGATATGTTGAGAGCTTGTATGCTGGATTTCAGAGGATCTTGGGAGGATCACTTACATTTGGTGGAATTTTCTTACAATAATAGCTACCAAGCAAGTATCCAGATGACACCTTTTGAGGCATTATATGGAAGGAAGTACAGATTGCCTGTTTATTGGAGTGACGTGGGAGAGCGTCAGATTCTTGGACCAGAGCTAGTGACGCAGACCGTGGAAAAAGTAAAGCAGATTCATAAGCATTTTCAGGCAGCTCAAGATAGGCAGAAGCATTGAGCGGATACACATCGTCGGCCTTTAGAGTTCAAGGAAGGTAACCATGTATTCTTGCGGATATCGCCGACTCGAGGTACCATCCGGTTTAGCATCAAGGGGAAACTAAGCCCAAGGTGCATCGGTCCTTTCGACATTCTCGAAAGAGTAGGAGAAGTGGCCTATCGTCTTGCATTACCTCCATCACTAGAGGGTGTGCATGACGTGTTCCATGTGTCACAATTGAGAAAGTACGTGACAGACTCTAGTCATGTGCTTGATCATTCTGAGATTACTGTGGGGCCGACTTCATCTTACGAGGAGTAGCCAGTGGGGATTCTTGACTATAGCGATAAGACATTAAGAGGCAAGACCATTAGACTTGTTCGAGTTACTTGGAAGCATCATTCATCGGACGAGTCTACATGGGAGCGTGAGGATTCCATGCGAGAGCATTTTCCCCATTTTTTTTGAGAACCAAGGTACGTAATTTATTGTATTTTCTTAGTAGTTTCAATTTCTATATGGTATTATTTTAATTTCGAGGACGAATTTCTTTTAAGGAGGGAAGGATGTAAAACCCCTCAAAATTAAAAAATATTTTATTTAATTAAACATATTAATTTATATTTTTATTTATTTCTAATTTATTTTATCCTATTTATATTATATAAGAAGGGCTATAGTCATGATTGAGTTTGAATGTGCAAGTTGACTATAAAGTATGGCATACATAGTGTAGTCGGGTGCTTTGACTAGCATACTAGCCATGCTAGGAATGCCATGATTATATTTTAGTCTCTTGCATGTTAACAATTCAAATTATGGCACAAGTCATATTTTAATCTAATTAATTAGTTTATAAAGCCTTTATGACTTTTTAGGAGATCCGGTTGCACCAAACATTCCCAAACTTCCTCTAAACCAAATCCAAACCTATGTAGGCATTAAAATACATTACTAAACACATATATTTTATATTTATTCAAATTTTGGATTGTATTTATTATATAGATCTAATTAGTTCTATATTAGGAAAGACCTATTTAAATCTCTAACCAAATCAATTAGCCAACTCATCAAACAACCAGGCCAATCAGTGGACCCCCACCATTAAGTGGTCGGCCAAGCACTCCCCCCATCTTGGCCGAACATCCCAAAAGGAAAAAGGATTCCCAATCCTATACATATATGAAACCCATAAAGCCTATATATATATATATATATATATATATATATATATATATATATATATATATATATATGGGCTTTATGGGTTTCATATATGTATAGGATTGAGAATATATATATCCCAAAAGGAAAAAGGATTCCCAATCCTATACATATATGAAACCCATAAAGCCTATATATATATATATATATTCTACTATATAATAGAAAAACTTAGATGGTGAAACTTTTAAATTCCTAAAATACTCTTACATACTTATACTAATTAAAAATAGTTCATTAATTTTAATAATGATAACTTAGTAATTAGGAAGACTACCCTTTGATCTTCCTAAAGAGTCTTCCTAAACTAATTAAAAAATATTAAAATACGTGCAAGGCACGTGCATATATGCTAGTATATATATATATATATATATATATATATATATATATATATATATATATATATATATATATATATATATATATATATATATCAACTTGTACCCTAACCCTAACTTAATTTCTCCTTCTTTTCCACCTTCATAGCCGACCATACTCTCTTCCTCCCTCAAATTTCGACAGCACCAAGCCCCATAGCCCTCATAACATCATCTCCTCCATTACACATCTCTCCATCCTCCACAAAAACTCGTCTCCTTCACTATACATCCATCCAACCACCGAAACAAACCCTAAAAATTCTATCTTCCCCATCCAACCATCTATAGCCATTGCCAACCCCTTCAAACTCAACAAAAAGGGAGTATCAATCAAGGATAGCAAGAAAGGTGAGAGCTTTGGCAAGGATAAGCCTCCACAACCCAACTAGCAAGGACTTTTGGTAAGAAACCCTACTTTTTCCATCTCAAATCCATGCTTTAATTCTGTAGAAATTCTGTTATTAAATCTATAAAAATAGTATTTTGGTACCTTTTGTTATGTATTTTCACCTATAAAAGTTTCATGAATTATGGTTGTAATATTCGTGTTTCGGTAGGGTCGATTCTAACCCCATTGTGAAGGAACTATAAGTTATTGATGGTTATTTTCGAAACTAAATTTTATGCGTGTTAATATATAGAAAAATATATTTTTAAGTATTTTTCCATGATTTTATCAACTCTAATCTAGTCGAGAAACACTACTAAAATATGCTCTATTAGTGACGTTGTTTAGCGACGGAATAAAATTTCGTCGCTAAACATATAATATAGCGACTCCTTTCTATTGATGTCGCAAACCGTCGCTGAATAGCGACGTTCAGCGACACTATATACACTACGTCGCTGAATAGCGACGTCCAGCGACATATTATTAAAATATGTTGCCTATATTAAAATTTTTGCGACGGTTAGCGACGTCGACTGGTGACGTCGCTAACTATTTTACTTAGGGCACGATGTGCTCTTTTTTCCCCCCACTCGAAATTTGTTTCCCCCCTCTCCAAATTTTCTCCCCCTCCTCGAGCTCCTCCGGCGACTCCCCCCCCCCCCCCCGCGATTTCCTCCGGCGACTCCCCCCCCCCCCCCCCGGCGACCCCTACCCCGTCGTGCTCCTTCTCCTCCTCGAGCTCCTCCTCCTCTTCGTCAGGTAAACCCTAACCTAACTCCTCCTCCTCCTCCTCCTCTCCCACAGACACACACACACACACACGGACACACACACACACACACAGACACAGACACAGACACACACATACACACACGGACACACACGGACACGGACACACACACACACACAGACACAGACACACACACACACACACACACAGACACACACACATACTCCTCCTCCTATATTGGATTCGAATATAGGAATGGGCTGTTTAGACTGAACAGTCCTGTTAGTTTAAATTCTGATTTTAATTCCTTGTTCTCAAACTAATTTTGATGATTAACTAGTTTTAAATACTTTCACCTGTGTGTTAGCTACTATGGTTAGGATTTGCATTGGACAAATAGGGATTTCGAAATGAATTTTGGATTGGTTTGGGGTTAATGAACTGTCACAAACCTGGGAACTATTTTCCTGAGAATGGCTCACACCACGGAGTTCACATGTACCATACACATCCACATGAACACTGAATTTCATTACATACATTACACTAGCTGCTTTTCCCTGTTAACACATTGTTTTCCCTGTTACATGTCCACTCTCTATACACACACACCCTCATTTGACACACTGTTTTCCAGGTTACAAATACACACACACATACATGTTCCACCACACAACACCCTAGTAGCTAACTGCCATTTTTGACACACACCTATGTCTAAACCATTTTTAACACATACACAAAATGAGAACAGTCCCATATACATTACACACATATGCAAACCTATCACATACACCCTATCTATATGCACCATGTACTATATACACACACATTGCCCTATTGACACAAAATGGTATCACATCCAAACACACACACTTGACACACTAGCCTATACTTGTCCACACCTATTTGTTGAACTGCCATGTACCATACACCCATACCCACACACAAGTTAGCACCATTGATAAACATAATGTTTGATCTAGAAAAAATAATAATGACACTTTGTTTTGAATAATAGAGGAAATCTTGGTTTGCATGCACAATTATATTGTAAACCTTATTTCGATCCATAATTCTTGGTATAATTAGTTCACTAGGTTTGCCAATACTTTTGAGTGCTTATATCCGAGGTTTGCCATCTTCATTTTCGAGATTTGACTGTCTAGATTGATACTGATCCATCCTTTGATCTCTGAACAACTATGGAGGTTTGTAGTGTAAGGGTTTCTTGATTGTGATGAATGTAGAGAATGTGTTCTAGTTTCATTATTGATGATTGTTGTTTAACAATATTTTTTGTTGTTGTTGTCTTCATGTTTGTTAAATGGTCAATAGTGTATCCATCTTTCCAAGTTGATTGGCATTCTTTAGTCTGATCAGTTTGCTTTGGTAACTCACTATTGCTCATTACTTGGTACTAGTTTTAGTTGATTGTGTTTTTTTAAGACTAAACAAATGACACCAAGATATTACTTGTGTGTATGAGATAGCTTGAGTTGAGTTTGGTCATTATTGGTACTTGAATTATAGGTTAGGCTTGTATAGCCTTGAATGGTGTGTGCTAGCTAGTATGGGCTAGTTAGGGCCTAGTAAGATATGAATTATAAGGTATTGGTATTGGGATACCAATAGCGATAAGGTAAAGGGTACCTTGGTAGGTAATGACTAGAAATAGGATATTTGACTTAGATTTGACCTTGTTTGACCAAGGTTGACTATTTTGACTGAAAGTCAAAGTAGAGTCAACATCTGACCTAGATTGGACTAAGAGTTGACAAAGTCGACTATAGGTCAACCCTTGACCTACTTTGACCTTGTTTGACCTTGTTTGACTTTGTTTGACTTAGCTTGACCTTGTTTGACTTAGTACAACCTAGTTTGACCTAGATTGCATATCATTGTTATTAGTAACTGTCCGCTACTAATGTGTGTCCCATAATAAGACATAATATACCCATAATAAGACATAATATACGAATTTATGCCTATTGGATAATGTGTATCCATCTTTGCAGAATTATTTCCAAATGGATATGAATTACTACTTGCAGAATTGTTCATGGATGTACAATCGTCGTCCTGATGATATGTGTGGTGTACGGGATGAATACATAGCGGGAGTAGAGCAGTTCCTGCAGTTTGCTAAGGCGTTCCCTCAGTACATAGACGGCACCAAAATTAAGTGTCCGTGTGTGAAATGTCATAACGTGAAATATTATCCAGAAGTGGAAGTGACATATCATTTGTACTCGAGGGGTTTCACGCCTAATTACTATTAGTGGACCGCACACGGAGAACTTGTGTCTTTAGCATCAGAACCGGAGCCTTATGTTGAGCCGTATATGCATACGGGACCTAATTTTGTTTCAGATAATCATGCATACGACGACGGGTGCGTGAATATGGTTTTCGACGCTGCGGGACCAAGTTTCGTTCATGATGCACCTGAGGAGGCACCGAACGCCGATGCTGCACAGTTCATGGAGTTGCTGGAGAATGTAAGGACTCCATTGTATCCTGGTTGTGAGGATCATTCACCGTTGGAGGTGGTTATAAGACTGTTGAGCATTAAGTCAGATTTTAACATATCGCAAGAATGCTACAACCGAGTGTTGGAGTTGATTATAGAGATCTTGCCGGCGGGTGCTAAGTTGCCTAAAGACTTCTACCGGTCTAAGAGGATGGTGAGATCGCTCTGGATGGGATACGAGAAAATCGATTCCTGTCGCAATGGGTGCATGCTGTACTACAAAGACGACAAGGACGCAGATGTGTGCAGATTTTGTGGTGACAACTAGTACAGGAAGGTCTACCGGTACAAGAAGACCGACCGATTCAATGAACTACTTCCCTTTAACGCCGCGGTTGTAAAGATTATTTATGGTGAAAGAGACGGCCGAAAATATGAGTTGGCATATGCGAGAACAGATTGAAGGAGTGTTGGATCACCCATCCGATGGAGAAGCGTGGAAGCACTTTGATCGAGTGTATCCTGATTTTACTTCAGATCCGCGTAATGTCAGGTTGGGACTATCTTCTGACGGTTTTACTCCTTTTGGTCTTTCAGGATCCCAGTATTCGTGCTGGCCTGTGATTGTCACTCCGTATAACCTACCGCCTTGGATGTGCATGAAGACTCAGTACATGTTTCTAACCGTTATAATTCCTGGTCTGAACAATCCCAAGAGAAACATTGACGTGTACTTACAGCCTTTGCTAGATGAGTTGAATTAGTTATGGGAAGTAGGCGCTAACACGTACGATGTTTCCAGAAAGCAAAATTTTTAGATGAAGGCAACCCTTATGTGGACCATCAACGACTTTCCGGCCTATGGAATGTTATCTAGATGAAGCACTCATGGCCGTCTCTCATGTCCGTATTGCATGGACCGTAGTAAGGCTTTCCGCTTGAAATACGGAGGAAAACCGTGCTTCTTTGATTGTCATCGACAATTTCTGCCAAAAGATCATCCGTTCAGAAGGAACAGGAATGCATTCCGTGCCGACGTTGTAGAGAAGGGTGATCCACCGCCAAGGTGGTACGGAGCCACGATATGGGAGGAGGTTAAAGATTTTCCAAGTGCTATCGAAGATCCTACAACTGGGTACAAGTGCGATGGATTTGGTAGAGATCATAACTGGACAAAGAGGAGCATATTCTGGGATCTGCCATACTGGAGTACCAATCTGATCAGACATAATCTTGATGTCATGCATATTGAGAAGAATGTGTTTGATAACATAATTAATACTGTGATGGACGTAAAAGAAAAAACGAAAGACAATTCCAAGGCCAGGTTGGACTTAGAAGAAATATGTAAACGCCCTGCGTTGCATTTGATATAGCAGAATGGAAAACTGTTCCTGCCGAAGTCAATTTTCTCGCTGGACAAGGAGGATAAAGTGAGACTTTGTTGGTGGATCCAGGGCCTAAAATTTTCAGACGGATATGTGTCAAATCTGAGAAGATGTGTCGATCCGAAGGAAAATAAATTTACGGGTATGAAGAGCCACGACTGTCACTTATTCATGGAGAGGTTAATTCCGATTGTATTTCTGGAATTCTTACCGCAGGCAGTTTGGGATCCATTGACGGAGCTTAGCATATTCTTCAGGGATCTTTGTTCTAAGAAATTGCTCGTTGATCGTCTAGAAAAGCAAGATAAGGACATTGCGGTAATACTATGCAAGCTAGAGAGGGTGTTTCCTCCTGGATTCTTCGACTCTATGGAGCATTTGTCGATTTACCTATCCTATGAGGCACGTGTTAGTGGACCCGTCGAATATCGATGGATGTACCCGTTCGAGCGACATTTGAATCACCTAAAAAGAAAGGTGAAAAATAAGGCATGGGTCGAGGGTTCTATTTGTGAAGCCTATGTTCTCGAGGAGATTACAAACTTTTGTTCGATGTATTTCAAGCCTCATGTTGCAACTAATAGAACGAGAGCTTCCAGAAACGACGATGGAGATCATGAAAGTAATGATACAATACTGAAGGTATTCAATGCTCCAGGAAAGCCATCGGGTAAAATGAAGAAGAGATCTGAACGATGATGAGCTAAGGGCTGCTCAGGTGTATGTATTACTCAACTGCGACAAGGAGGAAGTAGAGAAACTGGAGGGGTAAGTAAATAATACATCTACATTATTTTAATAGTGTTGATTATTATACTATTACATTAATTGCACGATGTTGTTTTCAGCATATTTAATGATGATGTGAGGTCAGGTAGGCCACACATAACAGAAGAAGAACTAGAACAAGAAATGAGGTGTTATTTTCCATCATGGTTGAGTGCATATGTAAGACTTCAGAACTCTGTAATTACCTTTCTGTATATGCACTTGATTGAGAATGAGCTTAATTGCTTCTTTCGTGGTATTTAGGTCGATCGTCCATACGCAAGACTTGAAAATGAGTCTATTAGAACGCTAGCCAAGGGACCAATTTATGCTGCAAAAATATGGCCAAGCTACTGTGTTAATGGGTTTAGGTTCAAGTCAACAACTTGCCCGATCAGAGACAACTTTGTGGATCTCGACTCCACCAAAAACAGCTGTTTGTGTATCAGATCTTCGAACTACAAAGATGTTGATGTGGACAACGATTTCTATGGCGTGCTACGGGAGATCGTGGAGCTGACATATAGTTATGGAATAGAGCCTGCTAAGATTGTGTTATTCAGGTGTGATTGGTTTGATCCGATTGAAGGTAAGGTTAGAAAGTAGACAAGCACGGTCTTGTTGATATAAACTATCGGCGTCGATATCAAGCATATGAACCATTTGTCCTATCAAGTCAGGCTCAGCTCGTGTACTTCACAAGTTATCCTAAACGGGGAACAACAAGGTCGGACTGGTGGGCAGTATGCAAGACCAAAGCTAGATATACCTTTGAGGTTGACGATATAGCTTATCAACAGGATGAACTACCTCTTGTAACAAATATTATAGAAGTGGACACGATGGAAGTTTCTTATTACACATCTAATTGTGTAGAAGAAGTAGAATTATCTGAAGAGGAAGATGCAGATGAAAGTGAAGATGTAGAGGAGGAAAAAGAAGAAGAAGAAGAAGAAGAAAAAGAAGAAAAAGAAGAAGAAGAAGTAGATGAGCTAAACGAACTAGATAAATTTTCAGAAGAGGATTAAATCTGTACGTTGTTTTATCATCATATTTGACACTTTAGTGACACTTCTATCATATAAATCTGTGACACTTCAGTGACACTTTATTGACACTTTTATCTGTGACTATGATATTTTTTAAAAATTTGTGATATCTATCATATAAATAAGTATTTTTGTTTTATTGTCATATGTTATTATCAGGTATGACTAGACCAGGAGGACGACGCGGAGGATTTTACATTAGGCAGTTCCGTCAGCCTCGGCCTGGGGATGGAGAGGGCAGTTCCGTACCCTCATCCTCATCTCCGAGTACGCCAGTGTACCGTTCTGTTCCCGGTCTATTACCGGGACAGGGCAGTTCCAACAGGTTGGCGACTCCTCCCTCGTCGTCCAGCCTTCCTGATCCCGCGTCCAGCATCCCTGATCCCCCGTCCAGCATTCCTCCTGTCGACGGCTCTATGGAGGGAGCCCACGCCGAGCATATGGAGGATGGCGATCAGACTGATCCTGCCCAGGCAGGAGGTGAGAGCGACCCTCCATGCGCTTTCCCGGGCGAGACGCGTATGGAGATTTAGACGGACGGACCTATGAAGTAAGTTAATTAATTAATATATATTTCTCAAATGATTATATGTACATATATATTCATGAAAAATTATTATTGTACAGATATCGGCCTTCTGCAGTACAGAGACAGCTGGGGGTATTTCTGAGGCAGAACTATGGTGGGCCTTGGATTAACTACTCAGATGCTCCCACAGATATGAAGGCCTTTTGGTTCGCCCACTTCAAGGTAAAAAATTTATTTATTTTTAAATTTTAATAATCATTTGTGTATATTATACAACTTTTGTATTTTACTTCTTGTAGAGGACCTATTTCTATCCACCACACCGAGCGGCGAGGATCGAGGGCCAATTTTCTGCCATCGCAGCCAAGCTCATCCGTGATGCGATCCACGACCAGAAGTGTCGCGATCGCTCCGGACAGCCGATCTATGGTTGGATCACGCCAGAGCAGTGGGCTGCGATAAAGGCTAGATTCAGCAAGCCTAAGTACCAGGAGCGGTCTGACAAGGCCAAGGTGGCACGGTCAAGCGCCGGTAAGTGGTGTGGTGGCTCCGTTCCGATGACAGAGCATTTTCGTCGTCTGGTACGTTTCCTATGACGGACATTAATTTATATATAGTTCGATAGAATATTTAATACTAATAATAGATAATATATTTTAACAGGTAAAAAAGGGTGAGGACCCGAACATGGTGACCGTCTTCCTGGTCACCTATCGGAGGGCTGGGGAGTTCATTGAAGAGAGGGCGACGCAGACATATGTACGTTCTATTCTTTATATTAATTTACTATAATTTAGAAAACAGAAAAATAGATATCAATGTAGACTTTATCAAATACTTACACGTTAGCAAACATGTTCTAGGCCGAGTTTGTTCGGCTACAGGAGGAGGCGGCTGCTGCTAGTGCGCAAGCAGAGGGAGGGGCTGGTACTTCCTTCCAGCCGCCTACAGCTCCATCGCCGGACGAGCTCTGGATGACCGTCATTGGCGGTCTTCAGAAGGGTACGTACTACGGTACGGGATCCTACGGCACGTATTTGGCTTCGGAGTCATCCCGGGCCCCCTCTGTCAGTGTGCAGTCTCCGGCTTCGTAGGTGTCGTCACGAGCTGAGGATATTCGTCGTCAGATCGAGGAGCTGCGTCGCGAGTTACAGCAGCAGATTTTTGATGCGGTCGAGCGACGATCCGACCCTCCGATCGTCACCGGACGATTTGATACGGTCGAGCGCAGTATACTGGAGCTGATGAATCTGCATCAGGCTACAGCTGCCAGCTTGCACACGCTCACCGAGTCTATGCAGCGCACAGAGCGTAGACAGGTCGAGCTGGAGGGATCGCAGAGGAGCATGTCTGCCTCACTCACTCAGATTTCGGCTTCGCTTGAGGCGAGTACTGAGAGGGTGGTGAGTACCCTTGCTATTTATGGTGAGCGACTGCGAGTGCTGGAGCAGATACGTCCTCCCGGTCCATCGACGGCGCCGACTCCAAACATTGTACTGCCTCCTACTGCCCCTACGGTGCAGCTCACCCAGGAGCAGTATGACTACATTCTATTCCAGTTGCGCGGCAGGGGTCCGCAGTGATTTCATTGACTTTTTTATGACTTGTATGTATTGGCCCTTTGGGCAAATTGTTTATTGGTACACTTTCGTTTATACACTTGGTGGGAAACTTTTTATCTTCCATTTTTATTTGACTCTATTGGATGTTTGTGAGATGTGTGTCTGTGATATTTACTTTGTACCGCCTCCTATTTTTATTGTGATATTTACTTTGTGATATCTGCGACGGGGATGACAAATATACCTACGCTGGGTTATAAGCGATGATCTGATATACAAAGGAGGTGCTGCCAAAATTTTAAAAAAATATAATGTGTATTTTTGTGATAATGTGTGTATGTGTTTACATTGAATGTGAAATGCAGTGTTCGGAACCATCGACAGTATCGATTACTGTTGTATGTTTTATCTTGGATAGAAAGAGCAACAGTTCAGGGTGTACTTCTGAGAATTTCATTTTCACGTCCTTCACTTTCTTCGGACGTCGTAAAGGTTCCCGAGAAGGTGAAGGACGTGAAGAGGAAGCACTGAGAAGTACACCCTGAACTGTTGCACTTTCTATCCAAGATAAAACATAGAACAGTAAGCGAAACTGTCGATGGTTCGAACACTGCACTTCACACACACTGTAAACACAGACACACAGCATAACAAAAATACCAATTATATTTTTTTAAATTTTTTTATAATATCTACGACGTATAGCGACGTTCTGCGACGGACAGCGACGGAACGTACTCGTCGCTATACGTCGCTAAATAGTGACGTAACATCGCTAGACGTCGCTAAACTGCTGACGTGGGATATGACAACCTGTCAGTGGGCGTCGCTAAATTTGTCGCTAGGCGTCGCTAAAGTGCCCACGTGGCTGCCATGCCATGTCATCATATATAAAGTTTATGGCATCGCAACGTGGTCGCTGTACGTCGCTATTTTGGCGACGTAACCTTACGTTGCTATATGTCACTAATTTTGCGACCTCTTGCGACACTATTTATGCCGTCGCAAACAGCGACGTTCTGCGACGAAATTGTCATCTGCGACATGCCTATACGCGACACCCAATTTTCGTCGCTAAATACGTCGCAAATTTATTTTAGCGATGAATTTTCCTTATTTAGCGACGTCTTTTGACGTCGCTAAAATGGGTTATTTTTGTAGTGAAAAATATAGGTCAAAACTAGCTATTTTCGGGTAACCTGCTGACCTAGAATGTCCCAAACTTGTAGTATAACTCAACCCTTGTACCTCTAATATTATTCTGTGAAATAAGGTATTTTATTTATGTTTAAAATATATTTTTGTTTATCTTAGCAATTTTGAGTCATTAACTATGTTCCGGACGAGTTTCAGGTAGACTAGCTGACTTAGTAATCAACTAGTCATAAATATCTTTAGAAATATTAATTCTAGAATTTTAGAAATAAATCTGTAGAAAATTAGTTTAAATATTATTTTTATGATTTTATTTGATTTTTAAGTATGTTATTGAAGTATGGGCATAACCGACTAATTAAGAGTTGGAAACCCTAAAACTGTGTTTCGATGTCTCATGAAACCTGTGTGTGATTGTATGGATCTAATCGGAGGCGTGGACGCGGGAGCGACGTTTCATATTCACAACACAGAATTAGGTAAGTGCACCTTGCTATCGTACAGTTCTTGTTTCATTTTGTTATTTATTTCTTTCTATTTTATCTCTTGTACTTGACCTTAGAAATTTTATCGATACGGGCTTCCGGATTACATCTGGGTGCCATTCAACTAATGAGTTGTCTATTATTGATATATAGAGCCTACCTGAGATTTATGGATTTATTTCCATAAAAGGCCTGTAGGATACGACACGTGATTGACACAAATATTATTCCGATACTGGAGCCAGATTACCTGAGATACCTGATTTCTTGTTACCTGTAGCTAGTTTAGGGTATTTGTGTCATTTTATCTTTCTTTTAGATGTGTCGTAGGATTGCCGTCTAGATAGAGGTTAGAACGATAAGTTGTGGTTGCAACTTATTGTTTCTTGAGAGTTGAGGACGACTACTACTTGCGCGTGCCATACTGTGCACATACACTCTTATATATGTATATACGTTTATCCGGAGAGATTACCTGTTTCAAGTGATCCATGTTTCTCTCTTATTTACCGTTGAGATTCTGTTACGAAGCTACGGCTATATGTAAGCCTGACCCGGATGTCATTTACTTTGGAGATGTCTGTGCTTGCGAACGTTGTCTTCAGAGCGTCACGTTAGTTGGGTTAGATATCACGATAATCCATTTACTTACTGTACTTTAGCCTGTATATTATGTGCCTTGCTATGTCCCCTGAGGACCTGGTTATTCTCCAGATTTAGCTGACGAGGTCTTTCCTGAGGAGTACGGGCCGAGAGTCTATTCTTCTGTTGCACCAGACGTGGATGACGAGGTTGATCCAGAGTAGTTCTTCGTGGACATCTATCTTTATTTTACTTTATTTCATGTCAGAGCTGAAGACTTGTAGTGGAGATTTTTATACTTTTGTCTGAGACATTGTAGTGATCATTTATTTGACTGAGATCTTTATTTTACTTTATTCTCCAGATTTGTCTGTGATTCTTGTTTTGTGGATGAGTATAGATATGTACCTGCCATGAGATTATTTTACAGCTTAAGATACCTTCCATTGGTCCATTAAATTGGATTTACCTATGGAATGTGTCTGCTGGCATGCCACGTGTTCTAGTCCATATGGATTTTAGGACTGGGGTGTGACACACGTGATCACGGCTTTCTCCATTTATATATCTGAGCCTCCGCCACTTCACCACGGTATGTGTCCAGCGCCACCGATTAGCAGTCGTCCAGAGCCTGTGGAGGCCAAATCTGCCACCAGGCCCATCGGTCACCGTTGTCGTTGACATCTCCATCATTTCTCCACCAGCCCTAATAACTCCTCCGCGCTACCACAGAACTCGCACTGGAGTAGAACAAAAAAAGAGAGAAGAAGAACCCGCGCTGGAGTAGAACCCGCGCCGGAGGAGATGAGAGGAGAAAGAGAAGGAAAAAAAAATTCTTAGAATTTTGACTCTGATACCATGTAGAAATGAATAGTTGATGATTTATTATTCAAGAGGGAGCATATATATATATATATATATATATATATATATATATATATATATATATATATATATAGGAGGAGAGGTTAGCCTCTTCCTTCTTTTCTATCCGATGTGATACTATATAGGTCTTTATAACTCAACAATACGTATTTGAAAATAGTAATATGATGTATTTCGCTAATCCTTTGCAAAACTATTATCTCGAGAAAAAATATTTAGTTTTAGGATCTCGTGTAATATTCAAATTTTGTATTTAAGTTTTTATATTATTCAGAAAAGGGTTTGGACATCGTCCTATAGGTGGACTTGGAATAAGCATCCAAAATAAAAAACATATCTAAACGTAAATTATGAATATTATACGAGAACCCTATATAAAACTAAATGCAAATTTCGAATACTATGGAGACCGAAACAAAATCTAACGGTCATCCCAAATCAACCGTCACGACGAGATCCAAATCATATTCTGGACAATATAGAACACAAATTTTGAGCATTATAAGAGACCTAAAATTAAGGGTTATTTAGTAATAAATAGGATCTCACATAATAATTTGATATTAGAATCTAGGTCTCCAAAATGTCAAACGTTAGTGTTTGGATCTTAAATTCATTGTTCACATAAACGTCGGACCCAAACCCTAATTTTAACTATTATGTGAGACCTATTACTAAATATCCCTAAAACATAAATAACCGAAAACAAAATGGTAAACCCTGAAAGATGGCCCGACAGTGCAACACGTCTACCCGACTTTGCAAAAAATTATGACACTTTATAAAAAATACAGCAAACCAATACAAATATTACTACAAGTTCTGATGTTGGAAAAGATGGGATGTTCACCAAAATCATATCTATTAGTCGATGGGAAAAAAATAGAATGACATAGTAAGCAAATTCTATTCAAAAGAAGAGTCTCATATATTAGGGCACTATATCTCTGTGAGAATCACACTAATGTAGCCTAAGAATGTAAAGGAGCTTTAGAGGGAGCTTTGATCTTCTAAAGGTGCTTAGCTTCAGTAAAGGTGCAAGCCCCCCATGGGCTGTAAACTGTAAAGCCGTGTATGTTTTTGACCATAAGTTGGAAAAGACTTGACCAAGACCTATACTTCAAAATTTCTAAACCTTTGAATTTCTATCACATACTTTAATTGTGAAATCTATTAGCTAAAATAATTGATCAAGACTATTAATTTTTTTTCCTTCGAAAAAAAGATGAAAATTACTCTTCGTCCTTCACATTTTTATTAATACATCTCTGGTTTTATTATTGTTCAATGGTACTGAAAACAAATCTACAACTTATGATTCAGGTCCGGCTCAACCTCTAGGCAAGTGAGATGACTGCATACGGCCCCAATATAGAGAAGGATTCCCTAGCTATCAGTATAACATAGGTAAATATATGTATATAGCTATCTAAAAATATTATGTTCTATCATATTTTTAGCCATATTCTTCCAATATATAAGTAAGAACAATGTGAACTTTTGTTGTCTGGCAGAATGTTATTGAGATGCATTACTTTGACATTGAGGGGCGTTGATTTGTCTGATGCTCAGTAAATGACTTCATTGTCAGTGCTATACATCTTTGTATATAGATTATAGATAATAAACTATTAAATGTACCTACTTCCTAATTTTTTTAGGCAGAAGTACAATTAACTATTTTTTATTTTTTAGGTAAAGTACAATTAACTATTTTTTATGCAAAAGTACAATTAACTTTTTTTAGGCAAAGTACAATTAAATATATACATTTTTTGCAACTCAAAAGGTCCAAAAAAATGAAGTCCAATTAAGAATTCTCTATCATCGCAAAAAAAAAAAAAAAATAATTCTCACTACAAATATACTGTTAAATAGTGATGAAAATTAGCGACGGAAAGTATTCAGTCGCTATATAGCGACCGACTAGTGACTAACTAATACGTCGTTGTGTTAGTCACTAGTACGTCGGTAACACGATACCGACTGACTAGCGACGAAACATTCCGCCGCTGGCCACGACCAAAATTGGCATAACTCCCTCTCTTTCTCAATCTAAAAATTTTAACCAAAATTTTCTTCCCCCCAAACCATTCCTCCCCCGACGCCGACGCCGACCCCGACCCCCGATCCTTCAGTGACCGCCGACTCCCCGACCTCGACCTCCCTCGGCGATCGCCCTCTCCCTCCGGTGACTGCCGACCCCGACCGCCCTCACCTCCTCCTCCCCCAAACCCTTCCTCTCGTCTCCTCCGGTGACCACCGACCGCCCTCTCCTCCTCCTCCCGTCGGCGACGATAATCTTTCCGAAACCCTTCCTCTCCGAGGAGCGGCGGCCTCCTCTCCGACGAGCAGGGGCTTCCCAACAACCCCCTCCATCCTTGACGAGTGGTGGCAGCTTCCCGACGACCCCCTCCGCCCTGGACGATCGGTGGCAGCTTCCCGACGACCCCTCCTCCTTGACGAGCGGCAACAGAGCAACATCCACTCCTCCCCCAATTCACATTTGGTAATGACCTAAATTTTCCTCCTTTAATGTTTTTCATTGACGCGGACACGATATGCTTCTGGGACACAGTCGCTGACAACAGTCGTTTGTGTGGGACACGAACATAGTTGTAGGTTACCGACTTACTAGCGACATCTACCGACGAAAATCTGCAGCTCACCGACGAACTACCGACGGAAATATCCGTCGGTAACGTGCTGTCTGATACCCAAAAGCGTATCAGACGTCTTGGCGACGAAAATTTTCGTCGGTAACCTTCTGAAAAATTTGTAATTGTGGGCTCAAAAAATCTGTTGCTAATCCGCCGCGAAGTTGTCGCAACGTTTTTCGACGGAATTTTTTCGTTGCTAATCCGTCGCTGAACTAATGTCGCCAAATCCGTCAGTATTCTGTCGGTAATAGTAGATAGCAACGAAAATGTTAGGTTTAGCGGCGGATATTTCCGTCGCTAATTAGCTATAATTTTGTAGTGACTTTATCGGAAAAAAAAACATAGCTATCTTTATTATATAAAAGGATCTCATATTAAATTCTCATTTAGGGTCCCCATTTTTTTAGATGGTACTGACCTTCTCGTAACACTTACACAAACAATTTATTGCAACAACTCTAAAATTGTATGTAAACCAGAGTTTATGTCCTCTGGCCCACATGCCAGCGAGCTAGGCACATATACCTGTCTCTCTTTTTCTTTTCTTTTCTGAAAAGGACTAAGTGAGTGCCCTTGAATCATAAAGTGTCCTAAAGCCGTTTGGGTACGCAGAGCTTGGTAACAGAAGTGCATGGAAATACCCAAAGCCCCAAAGGCAAAGGTGAGAGATTCCCCCCAATTGGTGGCCCCTTCCTGTTCCAAAAAGCATTTTGTGGTGGGGTGGGGTGGTATCAGATGAACATTATTTTGTAATTCTCCCTTCCTTTCTTAGGGTCCTACACAAGTGCAACATAGAATATCTCTTCCAAAATATTAAAGAGAAAAAAAAAAAACATACATAACACCTAAAACATACATACACATGCACACACTTCACAAACACACATTCCACAATTCCTCTCCTCCTCCTCCTACTACTAACAATGCCACTTCTTCTCCCAAATTCTTCTAGCCTAGCAACAAGCCACCACTTTTTGATCAGGAGTTAAGGGAAGGAAGGAGAAGAAAAGAGAAGCTAACTTATGATCATCATGGCAAGTTCAAGGACTAGGTCCATGGCATTCTTCTTGTGCATTGTGTTTCTTGTGTCTCTAGCCATTGGAGGTAGTGGCGCAACAAGGACAGTACCTCCGCCGTCGCCGTCGTCGCTATCTCGGCCTAGTGTTGCGAAGAATTTGGATCCCTTCTACACCATTAAAAGAAGGGTGCCTAATGGGCCAGATCCTATCCATAACAGGTATTCAATTTTGCTCAAGACTTCATTACTATTTTACTCTTTGAGGATGTCTTTTGGCGGGTCTACATGGATTCCCACCAAAACGGACATGACTATCACTGGTCCGTGCCACGTGGCAGTCATCCCAGTATAATTTTGCCTCCCACCAATGGGAGGCTGCCACGCGGACCAGTGGCTGTCACGTCCATTCTGTGAACCATATAGCAGCGACGATACGTTATAGGTGTAAAGTTGCGTACATTTTGTCAGACTCTACATTAACAGAAACCCTCGTGACATACCATTGGACACTTTGCTTATATTTCTTCTTTCCTGACCTTGACATTGTGTTCAACTGTCTCTCGTGAAATCTTATTGATATTTTAACAAATTAAGAACTATTTCTACAATTGAAGATAAGTGCACATTCTTTGTTCACTTTCACTCCCTTTTACCCTTGTTTGAACTATATCAACGGAGCAAACAATGATACGGAATACTTTAATTTCCATACAAGTTTTACTAGGTTGTGAATAAATTTAGTAGTAGTTTCCTTTTCCATTCACCAATGACCAACTTTGCATGCAAGGACCCACTTAGTCTTAGGCAAGAACTAGAGTACAACTTTTTTAACAACTTTGATGCTTCCAATTGAGAATGAAAAGAAGTGAAAAGAAAAAGGGACTCTCTCCTCACTTTAGTCACCTCTATATATATGTCCTCAATTAGAGAAAATCCAAGTAGCTCAAAAATTATAAAATAAAAAAAAAAATGACACACACTACATGTTAGCAAGATCAATGTGGGCCCCACATAAAATTGCAGCCTAGCTTAAGGTAATTCTAATGGTTAGTAGGATCACCTCAATCAAGATGGTCGTCGTTTCGGTAAAGAAATTTTTTTCGAAACATGCATAATTCTGATCTACGTACATTTGATGTATTTCTTTGACAGGAGAGAAGGAAAGTCGGGGCAGCCCGCAGGGAGGACGTGAGGCTCGTCGCATCCGCCATGGATTATGGGGGTAGGGTGGGTCGTGGATGGAAGAGTTAGTGTTATGTTATATGTATTGATGATTAGTCGGAAAAAAGAAAAAATCTTTAAACACTCCCAAGGAATTTAACCTTTACTTTGCCAAAGTGCATCGGTTTGTGGGTTAGGTGTTTGTAAAAGAAGGCCTAAACGTACGTAGCTTCCCGCACACAAAAATACACATTCTAAGATTCTTGACTGGGACGGGCATAAGCTTTTGCAGTCACTTTAATGGGACGAGGAATTGATAGAGAAGCTCAAATATATTTGACATTGTACTATAGAGAGATCAAGAAGGAATTAGGACAAGTGGATTATGGAACGAAGACCAAGAAATGTTCTAGTAGCCTATAGCCATGCACAGATGACAAGGGCATGTAACACTATTGCTTTCTTTTTGTAATGCAAATCTTTTTCTTTTTCTTTTTCTTTTTCCGTTGTTCTTTTCTTTTCTAGCTTCTTTAGTGTTTGGTATCTCATGAAGAGCATCACACCAATTAAAGAGACTTCTAACTTGTTTTACTCTCTCTCTCTCTCTCTCTCTCTCTCTCTCTCTCTCTTACCTATGTGGAAATTTCTTGCTATTGCAATATAATTTTAAACTTATAATCAGGGCCGATTGGTCTTATTCTATTCATTTTCGACAGAGAGATGGATTATTTTACATTTTTTTGCATAAATATCTGTCATAGAAAAACCAAATTATAAATTTAGAAAATTTTGGATTCGTGATGAAATTTAGAAGAATTAGTTGAGGGAAAAAAACTTTGAAGAAGTTACGAATGGGGGAAGATGTGCCAACTCAGTTGGCACATTCGAGCAAAACAAGAAATACGCCAACTTAGTTTTTTTTTTTTAAGGTATCATTTTCTCCAGACCGACGAACAACGTTTAGAGGGGAGATTCAAACCATGTCCTGTTAGAATTTTATTTTGCCTTGTCGATTCATGAGATGAAGAACATATATTAAATTGATTGCGGAAGCGTACCTGGATCCATTGCTAGACTTGGTGGATGTTGAAGCGATCGTCTCTTTATTGGGTTCGATCTTCCAACTTGCTACGACCCTTAATGACAAAGGTGAATCCGAATCCTTTGTCCCTATCTTTCTGTTGATGGGGATGCAGAAGAGAAAGAGAGAAAACTTCTCTTTGGTGGCCGTATGAGTTGGGGACCATAACCCTAATGAATACACATATATATAGATATGTGTGTTGTGATATTTCTAATTTGGCCCCTCATCAAATTAGAATTATCTCCGGTATCTACACATTAATTCCATGACAATTATACCCTTAAGCCAATTTTCCAAATAGACCACTTTAATTTGGCTTAATTATTTAGATAGACCAATACAATTAATTTTACATGTGTGGCCCATATTATTGAATAATTCCAACAATCTTCCACTGGGCCACATATGTAACCTTATAATAATTGTGTTAACCTTAATGAGCTCATAAATTGCTATCTTAATCCTTAGGGTATATCCGGACAATCTCGTCCATTAACCATATCAACATAGGATCAAAGCGGCATTCGTCACATATAGCGTAACTAAACCATCAATGGTCACGTATACCAATATAGCTAAACGACATAGATCAATCATGGATGCGTAGCATGGAAATTACACGTAATGTGATCAATACATGTCTATTTCCAACTGGTCCTCCTTAACTTTAATGAGATCAATACTTTAACATAATGAAAACAGAATGAACTGAATTTCCATATATCTGATCAGATAAATATGTAAAATACTTTAATACATAAATGTGTCCTGTGAAACCCATGTTTTGTATATTATTAATATTGGTGATTTAGTATTATTATTAGTATTTCGATTATTATTTTTAATATTATTATATTATTTTCTGTGTGTTAAAATGATTTCAAAAAAATTAAAATAACAACAAGGATTTTTGAGTTCAGACCCAGACCCGAGTCCGAACCCAGACCCAGGCCTGAGCCTAACCCAATCTTTTCCTATTTCTTAATTCTGAATTGTTGGACTTGGTTAATCTTTAAAAAAAAAAATTATTATTATTATTTTGGGCTGGTCCTGTAGGACCAGCACCTCACTTCCCACGATTTGGTCAGCACCCTTCCTATTCTAACTCCCCACTTAACTCTCATAACCTCCCACCTCTCCATCTCTCCCCTTCACTCTATCTCTTCCCTTCTTTATTTCACTCGAGTAACCCCCACTCCTCTTTAATTCTCACACCCCACTCCTCACGTTCATTTAAAACCACCTCTCCACCATCTCACAGGAGAGATAACTCTCAACTCTCTCTTACTCTCCAACTCACCATTCCCCAACCTCTCTGCTCTCATCCGCAGAAGCTCAAACCCCCTCCTCCACCTACCCCTTCCCACCAAAACCCACTTCTCAAACCCCTCTCACCCGACCACTCTCGCCCTCACCGCCGAGCGCCGGCCGATCATTCCCGCCGGCTTCCCCGCGGGTCCGCCCTCGGCGCGACCCCGTCGTCGCCACCCCCCTTCTCGCGGCAACTCTCTGGCCGCCGAGCGCCCCTTTGTCCCGA
This sequence comes from Iris pallida, assembly GCA_029216955.1. NCBI lineage: Eukaryota > Viridiplantae > Streptophyta > Magnoliopsida > Asparagales > Iridaceae > Iris > Iris pallida. The sequence continues at coordinate 968,649 of JANAVB010000800.1, read as the reverse complement.
GCGGCCGAGCCTCCCTCGCGCCCTCCCCGTCCGGCGCGCACCCGTGCCGATTTCTTCCGGCGTGCGCCCCAGCGCGCGTGGCCCTTCCGGCCGACCACAGCGCACCCCCGCGCTGACTCCGCGCCCCCTTTCCGGCCAGATCCGCCCCGCCGGCATCCTCGCTCCCCCGCGAGCCCCGCCGTCCGGTGACCGGCGCACCCCGCGCCCTTTGTCTCGGCGCTGTCCAGATCTGTTGCTGACGTCGCTGCCCTTCGCGGGATCTTTTCTGGCCAGCGTGCCCATTCTGGACTTTTTCGACGTTTCGACGTCGACGCCACTGCAGGATTATTATTTTCTTTCTATATCATCTGAGAGCTCTAGCCGAGCACCCGAGGTATAATTCTCTGTCCCGTTGCTTTTCATTAATAGTCTGTGATGATATCGTTCCCCCGGTTTCCCCTTCGAAAATCCGGTTAGCTACGTAGTAGATTCGGTTAGCTGTGTTAGCATATTCTGTGATTTTGCCTGTTGGGTTTTTGTATGTTGTTGGTTGATTTTGGATTTCCCGGGTATTTCGGGAAGGTCCTGTGGTTGGAAATTATTTCGGTGGTTATATTTTCGGGATTATTATTTGGTTGGAATAATTGCAGGTTTTATGGCGCATTTCCCAGTTTTGGGTTGTCCCGAAATAGAGGAAATGCTGCCCAAATTTTTACAAAACTTTATTTATTTTGATTTCAAAATTGGTTTCGAAAAATGAATTTAAAACTGATTTTCGGGCGATGACCGTACCGGTCTGTGGGCCCTAGCGAAATGCAAACGCACCGGTCCGACCGGACGTTGAGGTATTAGCTAGATTTGATGATGGACCGAGTCTGAGACTCCAACTTTTAATTTAAAATTATTTTTATTTAATGTTTAAGTTATTTATTATAGTTATCAATTTACGGCACATTTTATTTAGTAATTAAACATTTTCTCTTATTTTATGTAAAAGAATTGTACAGGGCATAAGCCCATAACTCTAGGATGATTAGCTGTGCCCATGTATTGCATAGTGTAGGTTTTACTTTCTTTCTGGGTGGATGTTGATCTTGGGTGGTTTTGGTTTGAATGGATAATCGTAGTTAGAGCGTAATCATATAATTAATTAAGAATTAAATAAAATGGATAAAATATTAGTAGGATAACTAGTTCATGATTTGTCACTGTAAGAAAATATATTTTTATAGATATATTACAAAAAGCACAAAGTTTTCCAAAGATAATTGATTCTTGTTAATATTTCCAAATAATCAAATTAACCGGTTAAATCAACGCACATAGCTTGCGACGTAAACGTTAGCTGTAGCTTAATAACAACTAAAAACTTGACTAGGACTTGTTACTAGAGATTGCAACTAGCACACTTAGCTTGGTTATACAGCGGATCTAAGTCGAGTTCTCAACTGTAGGAACTCGAAGACATACCTGACGTTCCTCCTCGGTACCAACTCATCTCTCCAGTCATTTTCCTAAGGCAAGTATAGTTTGTGTTGGTTTTACAGTTATTTTAATAATCGTTTTACTGCAAGTTTAAACCACGATGCAAACACGAAACTCTCTCGGAGAGTACTGACTGCAACTACTGTACTGATTGTGGACTGGGGGAGTAGTGTAATGAGTATGACCACATCCAAAACTGTATACTGACTGTGTTAGCTTACCCCTTATACACACAGGGATAAGCTATATCGTATCCATATGATACAACTGTACAACCCAAGCCGGTCATATTCATTGCCTATTCAAAACATATTGTTTTACTGCTGAAAACTGGTCATTTCTAAATTGTTTAAAAGTGCATAATTCTATTATTTATTTTAACTATTTAAAATTAGCATGAATTATACTTTGCTCCCTTCTGACTGGAGATCCAACATTTTAGGTATCACTGATGAGGCTTTCCGCGATCCCAAGACGAGAAATTCGAAACTGATGAGCTGTTTGCCTAGAGTTTTCTTTTATTCATGATGTATGTAGAAAATGGTTTAAGTTGTATCTTTCATTTTATTGTAAAAGTTTAATAAAGTTTTAAATTTCCGAATGTTGAGTTGTGACAAATATAGTGTTGTTGTATGGTTACCTGCTACTGAACAGCTTACTGCCGCCGTCTCAACAACGGTGCAGGCTGGGCATGATCCGATTCGACCCAAGAAATTGGGACCGGGTCGTCACATGTTTTTAGTGGTGGCCCATGCAGGTCTGAACAACAACTTAGGAAAATATATTTAGAAACAACTAGAACACTAGAACATCAATTTGTCACAACATAGGACCGAAATATATTATAAATAAATATTTTTGTTTGACTATAGACTGGTAGGATACCTTGCTTATGTATGCATCCTAAACCTTCCATAGAATGACCATTTACAAGACCAATCCTGCTGGCGATGAGGTGTCATCTCCGGATCATACCCCATCTCCTCAACCAAGCCCAGGGTCTTTTCCTTCGCGGCTGTTTGACCGTCCTCATAATGCATCCAGTGAAGTTTTCACTACACTGGCGATTTCTACCTCATCTCAAACTGTGTTGCGTTTCCTTGGTGGAGTATCCATTATTGTTGCTCCACCAGTACCAACAAACACCTCCCAAATGGTTGCCCTATTTCAAGAAATCCTGGAGTTCCAGAAAGCTCGAGATGAAGCCCAGCAGAAACAGATGAATAACACGAGAGAAGACATGAAGAACGTCAATGATGTAGCCGTAGCTATCTTAAACCAAGTTGGAGCAGAACCTCATCTTAGGAGGGAAACCCCTGAATCTAGAAGATATTTGAGCCCTATCCGGCAGTCATATCATAAGAAGCTATTGGTTTGTGACTACTGTAAGAGGCCTGGTCATCTAGCCGTTAGTTGTCGCAAGAGATTGGGACAAGGTTTGGCATATGGATCTGCTGAACATCGGGTAAAGGATTGCCCTTTATCTTTCCATCATACCAGAGTATCTATCCCAGTTGCACCTGTTAGGCCACAATCTAGGGACCCTCTTCCTATCCAGCAGACCCTGCCCCTTACAATAAGGCATGATGCATACTCGAGGTTCATAGAAAAGGAAGCAGTTGGAGACTGCTCATACAAGAGCCAGAACCATGAAGAATAGTACCTAGAACTGCTGAATAGCACCATCTTTTTGGAAGTTGTATCAGGATGCCCCTAGATCAATCATAAGAGTTTTTGCTGTAATCCTCCACATGAATAGAAGTTTTTAGTTACACCTTTATGGCAGATGTTTTCCCTAATAGTCTCCCCGGATTATCCCAGATCTAGACACAGGATTCACCCCTGACCTAGTCCCTGGCTCTTTTCCTAATTCTAAAGGATGTTACAGAGTCAACCCGAAGGTGGCCAAGAAGATGAAGGACCAGAGCAATGAAGGCTCTAGGATTTATTCAGGACAGAATTTCACCTTAGGGAACACCTATCTTGTTTTTGCCCAAAAAGGATGGAAAACGGATGTACATCGATTACCAGACACTAAAGAGCAAGTACCTTCTGCCCGGATCGAGGATCTGTTTGATCTGGTTGTGTGGAGTTAGGGTGTTTCGAAGTTTGACTTAAGATTTGACTACCATCAAATCAAAGTCAGGAAAGAGGACATTTCCAAGACGGCGTTCAAACACCAAGTAAGGGTAGTTTTCTGTGGTCAGGACGTTAGACTGACAAATGCTTCTGCTGTGTTCATGAATCTCATGAACAGAGATTTTCATGAGTATTTGAATCAGTTTATCTTCTCCATAGATAACATTTTGATATATTTGAAGACTGAAGAAGAGCATAAGGAACACCTGAGAAAGTTTTGGAAACTTTGAGGAAAAAGAAGTTTTATGGTAAGTTATCTGAACGTGAATTTTGACAAGGTGGACTTTTGGCCATGTTGTCAAGAGAAGAAATTTCGATGGAAGATAGTTGTTGTTGAAAAATGGTATACCCCAAGTTCAATTCAGAAGTTTCTTGAACTTGGCTGGCTACTATCAGAAGTTTGTGAAGGATTTTGCCAAGATTGCTGAGCCGATGACGAAGCTCACTTGGAAGAATGAAGAAGTTCATCTGGACGAAAGATTGCCAGGCGGCATTGAGGAGCTGAAGAAGAGATTTACCATTACACCAATCCTTGCGCTACCCGCAGGAACTGGTGGTTTCTCAATCTACAGTGATGCCTCTGGAAAAGGACTAGGTTGCGTTCTTCAACAATATGAGAAAGTAATTACTTACACATCTAGGCAACTACAGACTCATAAGAAGAATTATCCCACTCCTAATTTGGAATTTGCTGCAATTATCTTACTTTGAAGCTATGGAAGCATGATTTTATGGAAAGGGAGTGAAAATATATACGGACCAAAGAGTCTGAAATATGTCTTCACTCAGAAAGAACTGAATGTTAGACAAAGAAGATGTATGAAGTTGATGAAGGATTTCAACATCGACTTGCAGTACCATTCAGGTAAGGCTAATATGGTCGCTGATGCACTTGGTCGATACTGATGGCGGAGTTCTTAGCCAAGGACTAGCACCTGCTAGAAGACATCGAGAAGTTTGGACTGGAGATTATACTACCTGGAGATAGACGGACGAAGTTGGATGCTGATTCAGTATTGATGAAGTTCGAGGCTGAGGGACAAAATCAAGAGATCATAGTTTCAAACGAGGCACTTTGCAGGCTTAGAGATCAAGTGTTGGCAGGAACACTTGAGGGTTTCTAAATTAATCAGCAGTGGAACTCTGAAGAATGGTACAAGATTTTACGTATTGGCTGACAAACGGAGGAGCGAGTTGATGAAAGAAATGCACCAGTCACAGTATTCCATAAATTCATGAGATAATAAGATGTATCGGAATATGCCTCCATTGATTGGTGCTATGGAATGAAGAAGGACAATTCCAGGTATAGGATTAGATGCAAATTTGTCAATCTGAGGAATTTAGCAAGAGAACAACCAGTTTGTTGCAGCCGCTGGACAATTCGGAGTGGAAGTAGAAGCATATAACAATGAACTTTGAGTAAGGATTGCCTTGTTCCCAAGGAGGGAAGGGCACCAATTGGATTATAGTGGACCGACTGACTAAGTCAGCACACTTTATTCCCTTCAAGGATAGTTTATTCACCGAGAAGTTGGCAGCATTGTACGAGAGGCACATCTACCGGATTCATGGAGTACCGCGGGACGAGCAAGCAGAGAGGTCAATCCAGACGCTTGAAGATGTATTGAGATTTTGCGTCTTGGAATTTGGTAGGTCTTGGGAAGACCAAATTGCTTTTGGTAAAGTTTTCTCCTACCAGAGGAACAATCAGTTTTGACGGAGCTGAAATTGAGGCCAGGTACATCAGGCCATTTGAAGTTTAAGACGAGTTGGAAGTAGCGTACCGGTTAGCTCTACCAGCTAATCTTGAGAGTGTGCAACGTCTTCTACGTCACAGCTCAGACGCTACATTCCGGAATCCGAGTCCCATATTGGATAATTCAGAGCTGAAGATTGGACTCAACCTTTCAGTGCCAGAGAAACCAGTTGTAAGCATAGTCAGAGGTGAGAAGAAGATCAGAATTTGAGCCATCATTTAAACTTCTATCTTTACGTTCTAAACTTGACTGATGCTGCTAAGTTAGCCTAGTTTTGCAAGCTATCTCTTTAATCAAGCTTGATCATGACGATATTTTATTGGGTGCACCCACTAATATATTGTCTAATCAGGACCGGTGCATGATGGTCTGATCAACCTCGTGTACTTTGGTTCGCTTTTGTATTTTTCTACATGGATGATATCATAAACCGTCTAATCCACGACTGCCTTGGAAATTCTTATTGTTGGACCTGAGTTACGGGCGTAGTACCCGTACCTGTTTGAGACTTGAGGTAATCCCTAACCTTACTTTAATTTCGAGGACGAAATTTTCTAAGGAGGGAAGATTATGAAACCCATGTTTTGTATATTATTAATATTGGTGATTTAGTATTATTATTAGTATTTCGATTATTATTTTTATTATTATTATATTATTTTCTGTGTGTTAAAATAATTTCAAAAAAATTAAAATAACAACAAGGATTTTTGAGTTCAGACCCAGACCCGAGTCCGAACCCAGACCCAGGCCTGAGCCTAACCCAATCTTTTCCTATTTCTTAATTCTGAATTGTTGGACTTGGTTAATCTTTAAAAAAATTTATTATTATTATTTTGGGCTGGTCCCGTAGGACCAGCACCTCACTTCCTACGATTTGGTCAGCACCCTTCCTATTCTAACTCCCCACTTAACTCTCATAACCTCCCACCTCTCCATCTCTCCCCTTCACTCTATCTCTTCCCTTCTTTATTTCACTCGAGTAACCCCACTCCTCTTTAATTCTCACACCCCACTCCCCACGTTCATTTAAAACCACCTCTCCACCATCTCACAGGAGAGATAACTCTCAACTCTCTCTTACTCTCCAACTCACCATTCCCCAACCTCTCTGCTCTCATCCGCAGAAGCTCAAACCCCCTCCTCCATCTACCCTTTCCTACCAAAACCCACTTCTCAAACCCCTCTCACCCGACCACTCTCGCCCTCACCGCCGAGCGCTGGCCGATCGTTTCCGCCGGCTTCCCCGCGGGTCCGCCCTCGACGCGACCCCGTCGTCGCCACCCCCCTTCTCGCGGCAACTCTCTGGCCGCCGAGCGCCCCTTTGTCCCGAGCGGCCGAGCCTCCCTCGCGCCCTCCCCGTCCGGCGCGCACCCGCGCCGATTTCTTCCGGCGTGCGCCCTAGCGCGCGTGGCCCTTCCGGCCGACCACAGCGCACCCCCGCGCTGACTCCGCGCCCCCTTTCCGGCCAGATCCGCCCCGCCGGCATCCTCGCTCCCCCGCGAGCCCCGCCGTCCGGTGTCCGGCGCACCCCGCGCCCTTTGTCTCGGCGCTGTCCAGATCTGTTGCTGACGTCGCTGCCCTTCGCGGGATCTTTTCTGGCCAGCGTGCCCATTCTGGACTTTTCCGACGTTTCGACGTCGACGCCACTGCAGGATTATTATTTTCTTTTTATATCATCTGAGAGCTCTAGCCGAGCACCCGAGGTATAATTCTCTGTCCCGTTGCTTTTCATTGATAGTCTGTGATGATATCGGTCCCCGGTTTCCCCTTCGGAAATCCGGTTAGCTACGTAGTAGATTCGGTTAGCTGTATTAGCATATTCTGTGATTTTGTCTGTTGGGTTTTTGTATGTTGTTGGTTGATTTTGGATTTCCCGGGTATTTCGGGAAGGTCCTGTGGTTGGAAATTATTTCGGTGGTTATATTTTCGGGATTATTATTTGGTTGGAACAATTGCAGGTTTTATGGCGCATTTCCCAGTTTTGGGTTGTCCCGAAATAGAGGAAATGCTGCCCAAATTTTTACAAAACTTTATTTATTTTGATTTCAAAATTGGTTTCGGAAAATGAATTTAAAACTGATTTTCGGGCGATGACCGTACCGGTCTGTGGGCCCTAGCGAAATGCAAACGCACCGGTCCGACCGGGCGTTGAGGTATTAGCTAGATTTGATGATGGACCGAGTCTGAGACTCCAACTTTTAATTTAAAATTATTTTTATTTAATGTTTAAGTTATTTATTATAGTTATCTATTTACGGCACATTTTATTTAGTAATTAAACATTTTCTCTTATTTTATGTAAAAGAATTGTACTGGGCATAAGCCCATAACTCTAGGATGATTAGCTGTGCCCATGTATTACATAGTGTAGGTTTTACTTTCTTTCTGGGTGGATGTTGATCTTGGGTGGTTTTGGTTTGAATGGATAATCGTAGTTAGAGCGTAATCATATAATTAATTAAGAATTAAATAAAATGGATAAAATATTAGTAGGATAACTAGTTCATGATTTGTCACTGTAAGAAAATATATTTTTATAGATATATTACAAAAAGCACAAAGTTTTCCAAAGATAATTGATTCTTGTTAATATTTCCAAATAATCAAATTAGCCGGTTAAATCAACGCACATAGCTTACGACGTAAACGTTAGCTGTAGCTTAATAACAACTAAAAACCTGACTAGGACTTGTTACTAGAGATTGCAACTAGCACACTTAGCTTGGTTATACAGCGGATCTAAGTCGAGTTCTCAACTGTAGGAACTCGAAGACATACCTGACGTTCCTCCTCGGTACCAACTCATCTCTCCAGTCATTTTCCTAAGGCAAGTATAGTTTGTGTTGGTTTTACAGTTATTTTAATAATCGTTTTACTGCAAGTTTAAACCACGATGCAAACACGAAACTCTCTCGGAGAGTACTGACTGCAACTACTGTACTGATTGGGGACTGGGGGAGTAGTGTAATGAGTATGACCACATCCAAAACTGTATACTGACTGTGTTAGCTTACCCCTCATACACACGGGAATAAGCCATATCGTATCCATATGATACAACTGTACAACCCAAGCCGGTCATATTCATTGCCTATTCAAAACACATTATTTTACTGCTGAAAACTGGTCATTTCTAAATTGTTTAAAAGTGCATAATTCTATTATTTATTTTAACTGTTTAAAATTAGCATGAATTATACTTTGCTCCCTCCTGACTGGAGACCCAACATTTTAGGTATCACTGATGAGGCTTTGTTCCACGATCCCAAGACGAGGAATTCGAGACTGATGAGCTGTTTGCCTAGAGTTTTCTTTTATTCATGATGTATGTAGAAAATGGTTTAAGTTGTATCTTTCATTTCATTGTAAAAGTTTAATAAAGTTTTAAATTTTCGAATGTTGAGTTGTGACAAATATAGTGTTGTTGTATGGTTACCTGCTACTGAACAGCTTACTGCCGCCGTCTCAACAACGGTGCAGGCTGGGCATGATCCGATTCGACCCAAGAAATTGGGACCGGGTCGTGACATGTCCAAAACCAAATAGCACCCAAATACATAAAATACAAACTACTACTGTACTGCTATATTCTTAATTAAGATAACACACATATGAGCAGTATGCTCATGAAAGATCCTGGGTGATAATACTTTTGTGAGCGGATTCGCTAACATAAAGTTTGTCGTAATGTGCTATTTAAACCATTCTGAATTCTTTCCTTCACAACTAGAAACTTTATGTCAATATCCTTGACTTATACAAGTTTCTGTTATTTTTGGAATACATTACTGCTGATTTATTGTCACACCATAATTTAAGTGGTCTTTCAACACCGTACTATAGGCGCAGCCTTGTGACAAAATTTCGTAACCATATTCCCTGAATAGATGCCCCACAACATGTTATAAATCTTGATGTCATGGTGGAAGAAATTATGAGTGCATGCTTGACACTCATCCAAAATATATCTCTATTAGTCAGCATAACCTGATGTGGATATCCTACTGTGTTGGCATCCAACAAAATCGGAGTCGGAATACCTTATGATCTCCAGAATTATCCGATCTCCTACAAAGAGCATATAATTTCTTGTTCTCTATTAATTACTTAAGTAGTTTGGCTGCTACCCAATGATCCATCCATATTTGCTTAAATATTTGCCTAACATCCTAATATGTACGCAATATCCTGACGCGTACATACTTGAGTATACATTAGACTCCTACAACTGATTATGAAGGAAAAATCTATTGTATTTTCTTAATTTCAAGGCTATTCTTAGGACACTGATTGAGACTGAACTTGTCTTCTTTAGCGACTGGGGTGTCACCTGGTTTGTATTCTGTATGCCAAATCTTTTAAGCACTTTATCGATATAGCTCTTTTGTGATAATCCAAGAATACCTCGAGAACGATCTCGGTGTATTTGAATTCCTAATACAAAAGAGGCATCACCAAGATCTTTCATCTCAAAGTTATTTGATAGAAATTTCTTAGTGTCATGCAATATGCCTATATCATTTGTGGCAAGCAGTATGTCATCAACATACAAAATCAAAAAGAAAATTTTACTCCCACTGAATTTGTGATACACACAATCTTCAACAATGTTAACCTCAAAACCAAACGAGATAACAACTTGATGAAATTTATAGTACCACTGACGAGAAGCTTGCTTGAGTCCATAAATGAATTTTGTCAATTTGTAAACCATATTATTTGGATCTTTCGACACAAAGTTTTCTGGCTGCACCATATAAATAGTTTCGTCAATGTTACCATTGAGAAACGTCGTTTTGACATCCATTTGATGTAACTCAAGATCAAAATGTGCAACATGTGCTATGATTGTTTTAAAGGAGTTTTTCAAAGATACCGAAGAGAAAACTCTTTAAAATCAATCCCAAAATTTTGAGTAAAGTCACTAGTTACAAGACATACTTTATACCTCTCCACATGACCCTTCGAATCCTTCTTGGTTCTAAATGTCCATTTGCAACCAATGGATTTCATACCTTTTGGTAATGGGACAAGTTCTTAAACTTTATTGTCTTGCATGAACTTATACTCCTTATTTATTGTATCAATCCACTTTGAGAACTGGAACTTTCTATGGCCTGACGAAAGTTGATTAGATCATCTTCTAGTATCCACAGTCTTCCTCACATTCCTAGAGAAATATGACAATATTATCCGAAATTATATTTCTTCTTTCCCTGGTGGACCATCTTAATATTACCGGTTCTTGAGTTTGTTGAGTTTGTTCCTTAGGAATAATTACCTTATCTTGAATAGGGTGCCGCTACGTTGTCGTTGTTAAGGTATCTCAATAACGACTTATATAGGTAATTCGACATTGTCTTATTGAGACTCCGAATTCACTTCTTGATCATGACAGATATAGAATCCTGCACATCGTCAAAAGTGATAGTAGGAATCATAATTGATTCCTTCTCAAAGACAATGATCCTGACTTTATTTCTCCCCCAAACTCAACATCCTCAAAAAATATTACACTTCTCGTCTCAAAAAAAAAATAGTGTGGGATTGTATAATTATCAACCCCTTGATCTGTAGCATAACCAATAAAGTAGATGCTTATAATTTCTTTGGTCTGTCTTCCCATTACACATTCAATATAAACATTAAAGTCTATAAAGTCAATGGAATCCAAATCTCATCATATACAAATCGTTAAACTCTATTTCTAGAGAAGTGACCTAATCGCTTATGTCATAATGAGGATAAAAAATATTTATTATTAATTTTGCGTTTAGTACCACATGACTCCACTTGTAAGGTTTTATTGTATTAAGATGCAATAGTTTCAAGTGAATATATGTTATCATAAATCTTAAAGGAACCGTTATCAATAATATTTGGATTTAAAGATAGAATAAACTTATTATTTTCAAATGAACAATGATAACCAGATTTGTCCATAAGAAAACTGAAACTGAATTTCGTCTAAAAGACGGTACGATAAAAGTGTCTATCAAATCCAAATAATAATCGGTTCCTAAAAATAACATAAAATGTCCTATTGCTTTCACTTCTACCGACTTGCCGTCTTCCACATAGATGTGTCTTTCACCATCAATTGGCTTTCGGTAGATCTGGCAACCCTTTCTTTACACGCCATGCGTGGTACTTTGTACATTCCTTCTTTACGTGTTCCGGCTTGCCACAAAAGAAACAACCATTAGCCTCAGTTTGTTATTTCTTTTGCACTGGACCCTTAGTAGCTTCTGTATTCTTTCGCTTAGTGCCCTTATACTTGTCTTTAGGGGTGGTAACCAAATTAGCACTTTCATTTTTATCTTGCTTCAGTCTCTCTTCTTCTTGTACACAGTACGAAATGAGCACATTTAGAGTCCATTTTTTCTTTTGACAGTTGTAACTGACCTTGAACTGATTGTACTGTGTAGGAAGTGAGAGCAATACCAAATAAACGAGCAAGTCATTCGACAAGTCGAGCTTAAGTGACTTAAGTTTTGAAGCAATATGAGACATCTCCATGATGTAATCCCTTATGTTACCTTTGCCTTTATACTTCATGGTAATCAAGCGCAACAAAAGTGTGCTTGTTTTCGTCTTATCATTCTATGCAAATCGCTTCTCGATTTCAGCAAGGAATTGTTTGGCATTGGTAACCTCATCAGATACTGCACCCCTGAATGCCTCTGGAATACCACGCTTTATGATCATTAGACTCATGCGGTTTGAGCGTTCCCACTTCTCGAAGTTCGCTCTGTCACCAGATGAACTGTCATCCTTAGGAGTAGTGGGACGCTCAATCCTAAGTGCAAGGTCTAGATCCATGCAGCCGAGAACAATATGAATGTTCTCTTTCCAGTCCTTGAAGTTTGTCCCGTTAAGCATCGGAATTGAGTTCAGATTAGCAGATATTGTAGCAACACTAGTTGAAAAGAGAACAAAAAATAAATAAACAAATATGTTCTAATTAATAACCAAAGAATAAAAGATAGTCAAACAAATTCAAATAATGGTGAACCCCATCTCAAGATACCTAGTGCATCATTAATATCAAGTCTTTGGACAGTGATATTAACTGCAAGTGGTACTCTTGGTATAGTGATCAAACATTGACAATAAGTTATGTCAAATAATAAGCCTATCTTTGGATCAGGTTATTATTCACATGTAAACCGTATAATTGCCACACATTTATCACCACAAGTATGTGTACAATTCGGCCAAGTATTAACCTTCCTTTGGGCCGGTTAATACCCGCATGAATGTACACACACAAACATCCATAATCCCTCATAGACTATCTACGCAAGAGATGTCACTTTGGAGACATCTTGTTTCAATGGGTCTATTTAGAATATTAGACAACTATTGCTAGTCATAAAAGGTACCAAAAATTTGAATGTTGACTAAATTTTACAAAACTGAATCATGTCCAAATCCTTCTGCTTATTTAAATTAAATAAACATAAATCCTTATGTGCATGCATATTTATAAGATTATTACTCAAATAAAGTAATAAAAAAGCATGAATTTTAATTTGACAAAATTAGATATTATCAACATAACAAAATTCACATAATAATCTACTGAGGATATGCATCCAAAGAAAAAACCATAGATATTAACGAAAAATAATAACTCCAAAATATATATCCAAAACTGAACATATTTGGTCTAAACTGAACATTATCAGCACCTCTTTCCTCTTTAAGTATCCGACTATCTAAAGAAAATCTTTTAAAAGATGAATAAGCAAACTTTAGACCAATTAGGAGCCTAATTATTTAATAATTCCAACAACAGAATGTTCACATAATAAGTCCCCACTGAGAGAACCGACTTCCCAATGTTGATAATGGAAAATAATCTAGTATAACAAAGGGACCTAGATTATGGGGCACCATCTTCAACAAAGTAGATCGAATAAGAAACCAATTATAGAAGCATATTAGTAGATGATCATGGTCCCATACCATTCCAAACAGATGAAATTGCTATGGAAGTTATTCATCACCATGGCAGTGTCAGGGGCACCATCCCCGTTCCATGAACATTATGGGTTCTGCTTAAGCAGTACTAGAGAAAAACCCTAGATATCTCTTGAGGAAACTCAAATCTGCATGCACGACACAAAAGAGAAACCTTAGATTTCTCTTAATTCTATTAAGGGAAAGATGAGGGGAAGTCTAACCGGAAGTGAAGACCCGACAGGAGATACGACGTCGACTGAATAAATGTCGCCGATCGACTTAAGAGGTCTTCGACTCGACTGGCGAGGGCGTCCGTTGGAGAGATCGACAACTACTGGAGAGATCGACTGTGGAGACTGGTCAGCGAATGTCGACGACTGGATAGGCGGTCAGAAACGAGAACGAAGAAATTGGAGAGGTTTGTTGAGAGGGGTTCGTACGGGAAACGAGAACGAAGAAATTGGAGAGGTTTCTGGAGAGGGGTTCGTACGGCCACTTTAATAAATAGGGGGCTGATTTAAAAGCATGGTTGATCATAAAATTTTCATCAAAAAAAAATTTGGAACCCTAAATTAGATCTAACCATCTAGATTTTCCGAACAACAAATATTATTTTGAAACTTCGACCTCATAAATCAAACAAGGGAGGCTCTGATACCACTTGTTAGAATTTTATTTTGCCATGTCGATTCATGAGATGAAGAACATAAATTAAATTGATTGCGGAAGCGTACCTGAATCCATTGCTAGACTTGATGGATGTTGAAGCGATCGTATCTTTAATGGGTTCGATCTTCCAACTTGCTACGACCCTTGATGACAAAGGTGAATCCGAATCCTTTGTCCCTCTTTTTCTGTTGATGGGGATGCAGAAGAGAAAAATAGAAAACTTCTCTTTGGTGGCCGTATGAGTTGGGGACCATAACCCTAATGAATACACATATATATAGATATGTGTGTTGTGATATTTCTAATTTGGCCCCTCATCAAATTAGAATTATCTTCGGTATCTACACATTAATTCCATGATAATTATACCCTTAAGCCAATTTTCCAAATAGACCACTTTAATTTGGCTTAATTATTTAGGTAGCCAAACACAATTAATTTTACATGTGTGGCCCATATTATTGAATAATTCCAACATGTCCATCTCCACAAGACCTCCCGTACCCAACGGACTGCACCTCCACGGACACTTTAATATTAAATAATAAATAAATCATGATTAGGATAATTTTTTTATATTTTAATTTTTAAAATAAATCTAGATTGTGATCATTAATCTTATATATATATATATATATATATATATATATATATATATATATATATATATATATATATATATATATATATATATATATATATACTAGCATATGTGCACGTGCCTTGCACGTATTTTAATATTCTATTAGTTAATTTTGAAAAACTCTTTAGGAAGATCAAGGGATAGTATTCATAATTATTAAGTTGTCTTATTAAAATTAATGAACCATTTTTAATTAATATAGACATATAAGGGTATTTTTGGAATTCAAAAGTTTCACTATCAAGTTTTCCTATTATGTAGTAGAATAGATTTTAATTAATATAGACATATAAGGGTATTTTTGGAATTCAAAAGTTTCACCATCAAGTTTTCCTATTATATAGTAGAATAGATGAACCATTTTTAATTAATATAGACATATAAGGGTATTTTTGGAATTCAAAAGTTTTACCATCAAGTTTTCCTATTATATAGTAGAATAGATAGACATATAAGGGTATTTTTGGAATTCAATGTTTCACCATCAAGTTTTTCTTTTATATAGTAGAATAGATAGATAGACATATAAGAGTATTTTTGGAATTCAAAAGTTTCACCATCAAGTTTTCCTATTATATAGTAGAATAGATAGACATATAAGGGTATTTTTGGAATTCAATGTTTCACCATCAAGTTTTCCTTTTATATAGTAGAATAGATAGATAGACATATAAGGGTATTTTTGGAATTCAAAAGTTTCACCATCAAGTTTTCCTATTATATAGTAGAATAGATAGACATATAAGGGTATTTTTGGAATTCAATGTTTCACCATCAAGTTTTCCTATTATATAGTAGAATAGATAGATAGACATACAAGGGTATTTTTGGAATTCAAAAGTTTTACCATCAAGTTTTCCTATTATATAGTAGAATGGATATTTTTGGAATTCAAAAGTTTCACCATCAAGTTTTCCTATTATATAGTAGAATAGATAGACATATAAGGGTATTTTTGGAATTCAATGTTTCACCATCAAGTTTTCCTATTATATAGTAGAATAGATAGATAGACATATAAGGGTATTTTTGGAATTCAAAAGTTTCACCATCAAGTTTTCCTATATATATATATATATATATATATATATATATATATATATATATATATTGAAGCAATGGGTAGTTGTGGCGAACTCGCCTCCACGGAGGCTCAAACTCCCGACCACTTGGGCATCATGCATCTCTCTTAACCACTAGGCTAGAGGTCATTTGCATATATATATATATATATATATATATATATATATATATATATATATATATATATATATATATATAATTTTTTTGTTATAATTTCCTTTTGTATTATGTTAAAGTTTTTTTTTTTCCTGATAATAAAATTATGAAGTTTTAACAAGGGGGTAGAGAGAGAGAGAGAGAGAGAGAGAGAGAGAGTCCAAATTGGTCTAAAAGACTACAAACTGAGATTCTTATTAGTAATGCAAAGGGAAAGAAAAAGAGTTAAAGCCAAAGCATCACATTGTGCTGCTGGCATTACTTGCTTCTACCAAGCTTTATCTTTCTCTTCTTTTTCTCTCTCTCTCTCATTTGAATGGATCGAGGAGGAGGAGGAGCACAGACCGAGTCTCTATCTAAAGAATCATATGCAAACTTGCAGTTCTCAATATCAAGATTTAAACTGGTGACACTAGAGAACAATTAACAAAGGCACACTACCTACCTCCCAAAATTCTCTTGCTTTCTGCTTGTAATTTTGTTCTTGATTTGTTTTCTTTTTTTCTCTGCTTCTTGTTAAGTGAAACTGGAACAAACTGACTTTCAACAGACCAGTTCTGACTCAGGTGAAATCTAGCTAGGACCAGTTGCAACCGACACTGACAGTGTCAATTGTGTCCATAAAACCGCATTTGGATCTTGTCTACCGAATTTTTCTAGCGGGGGAGAATCAAGCTCGTAATCGAAAAAGAGGCGTTCGTATAGCAATAACATTTCATCGGGGCTCAATTGGTGTCAAACGTCTGGTCAAGCCAAACAGTTTTCATTCTGTATGGACGTTTTTTTTCCTCAAAAATGCCACTAACATTGAATCCAAAGGAACGCTTTTCAAAAAAGTAGTCCAACGGACCTCGAAAAATTGATCTTCGAAGGAACAAGATGAAACGTAATTGTAATTAAAGCTTCTTATGTGTCGGAATAATTATTAATTAATAGCCGAAACCTCAATCCTCAACACAATTTTAGAGTTTTGGTGCGTCGAGAGGGACGTGAATTACACCACGGTTTAAGCGAGATTCAATCTGGTTGGAAAGTTACAATATCCTAATGTCGGAGTTCCAGGATTGAAACATGTTACTTACTTTCAATGTTTGCCTTCAAATTGAGGTATATTACACAAGTATAATTAATGACAGTCCTGCCTATAATATTCATACTGCTACCTGTAGAAATAGATTTTCAACTATATTAATTACTTACCGAACTCAGGTGGCTCTTGTGTTTACCGTGGACAGGTATAAGATCCTAACTGTGTGGCAGAAGATCAGTGGATCGAGCCACGGAGGACGTATTATTCCTTCCATTTACTTGGTAGAAACTGGGAGACAACAGGCATGCATGCAGCATACGTATTATTCCTTCCATATGGGCCCAACATGTGTTGGGTTTTTTAGCCTTTGTTTTGGTTTTTAGTCCCACATCGGCTAGAAAGGAATGTTTATCTCCATAAATATAAGTCTTTACTCTTTATGGAGATGCACATGTAGTGCACATGGGTGTGTGCCATGTGGGATTAATTATTAATGGTATAAAGGCTTAATCAACAATTAATAAGCTGTAAGCTTTTTGCTCTTGGGAAATTTATTTCCATAGGAGCTAAGCCCCGTTGGGGCTTAGCGACTCAGACTCGGACTCGGACTCGGACTCGGACTTGGGCTCGGGCTCGGACTCGGGCTCAAGGGCTCATGAGGCGTAATGTGGCGTTTTTGTTGGCGCACTTAGCACGTCAGCATCGTCGCTAGGCGCATAGTGCGCTTAAGTTGCGCTCGTTGCGCGAGCCACTTGCGCGACCACGTTGCGCGGCCCGTTACGCGAGCCCAGTTATGCTGGCCCAGTTACGCAGCCCAGTATGCAGCCCAGTGCGCGCAGTGTGCGCAGCGTACGTAGAGTGCGCAGTGTGCGTAGAGTGCGTAGAGTGCGTATGTGCGTATGGCTGGCTGCATATTAGAGCGGGAACGGTTGCAGCAGTTGCTGCATGTTCAGGAGTGGTTCTGCCACTACCCTGAAGTGCAGGCAACTGCTTGGCAACCGCCCCGTGGGCTATATATGCAGGTTCTCTCCTCTCTCTCAGTTGGCAGAAGTAATCAGAATTCCAGAGAGAAAACTCTAAGTGTTCTTTAACACAACAGAGTAGTGAGCGTGTTGTTTAACACAAACACTAGTACTTTTTAGTACGCGTGAGTTCTGTTAGTTCAAACAGAGAGAGAAGAGTACCATTGCCAGAGGAGTTCGCCGTCTTTCGAGGAGTCAGAAGAGCAGGAGTGTTCCAAGGTTTTCCGTCAACCTTGCTGGTTCCTGGAAGCTGTTCGCAGAGGACGAATAAAGCTTTGAGCAACGGTGATCATTCACCCCAGCAATTCCATTTCTCGCCTGTCACCCTTCTGTGGCCTTTAGCAGTTCTGTCAGTATCTTCTTTTTAGAAGGCACAACTGCCAGTTTGCTACGATCACGAAAATCTCTTTAGATTATTCGTGAATTACGATATCTTTTTAGATCTCGTAATTTGCAGAATCCTTCTGGATCTCTGTTGCAAAACCTTCTTTAAGAAATTGCATTTGAAACGTTGTCTTTACAACTGTTTCAGTTTCTGTATTTTCCATCGAAAAGCGTGCCCCGGCGTTCCCGGCAATAACAATCTCAAAGCTTTATTGCTACGATAGAAAATATTAATGCTTCACTCCTAAACACTGACTTCTGTAAGTTAGAGAAGTTTGATGGAGAGCATTATCAAGTCTGGAAGAGGAAGGTTTATCTCACTCTTCAACTTAGAGACGTTGATCACGTATTGCTTGAAGAGGAACCTACTGTTCCAGATACTGGGTCTGCTGCTGCAATCTCTGCGGCTACTAAACTTCAGGCCAAGTGGAGAAGGGAGAATAGCATTTGCAGGTTGCTTATCCTGAATGCTATGGAGGATTCTCTAGCAGAATCCTACAGTAAGAAACCAATTGCCAGAGACATATGGGAGTCTCTGGAAAAACTGTACGAAGAAGACAAGAACATGAGCAAAATATTTGTGGTTGAAAAATATCACAAATGGCTCTTTGAGGACGAGAAGTCCATGCTGCCGCAGGTCAAAGAATTTCTGAAGTTGCGACAGAAATTGGAAGACGAGGCTATGCCCCTCCCCGACAAGTTTATTGTTGGAGGGATTGTCTCAAAGCTCCCCGCTGGGTGGAGCAAGTTCTATGCAAACATGCATAGGAAGAAGCTGGAGATCACCCTTGAAGATCTCCTGCAGGAAATTTATGTTGAAGACCAGATGAGGGCTCAACATAAGGTTGACACGCTTTCCAAGCAATTGGCTAACGCCAATCTGGTTCAGACCAAGGAACCAAAGGGAAAGGGAAAGCGTACAGATTTCCAGAAGAAGAAGAAGAACCCTAACAACTTGAATGTTAAGGGAGCTTCTTTCAAGTCAAAGAAATCTAAGGCAAAGATGCCTTGTTTCAAGTGTGGCCAGTTGGGCCATTTCAAAAGTGAATGTACAGCACCGGCCAAGAAATCAGAGCAAGGTGAGCCTAGCAAAGTCTCAATGATTACTGATGTAATTGCTATGATTGGACAGGTTGATGCTGTAGGATCTGATTCAGAATGGTGGGTAGATACTGGAGCCACCTGCCATGTCTGCTCCAGTAAGGAGTGGTTCACCACCTACACACCCACTTCTGAAGCGGTTGTGATGGCGAACCAAGCACAAGCTGAAGTGCTCAGGATCGGGACGGTGGTGTTGAAGCTGACTTCGGGGAAGTCTCTGACGCTTCAAGGCGTAAAGCACGTACCTGCTATCGCCAAGAACCTGGTCTCGGGAGGCCTACTCTGCAATGCAGGCCTCAGGATGGACATCAATGATGGCCAGATGGTGATGTCTATCAAGGGAACATATTTCGGAAAAGCTTTTTATACCGAAGGAATGTTCAAGATTCAGCTTGTAAATCAGTCCAATGTAATTAATGTAATTGATGAAATCACTCCTTCTGCTTATACTATTGAGTTGTGGCATAATAGGCTAGGACATGTTCATTGTAAACGAATAAACAGAATGTCTAGTCTAGGACTTATCTCCAAGTGTGGGGGTAAGGTAGAGAAATGTGAAGTTTGTGCTCAAACAAAGATCACAAGGAAACCCTTTCCTCGGGTTAATCGAAGTACAGATCTTCTGGAGTTGGTACACTCAGATATCTGTGACTTCAAACAGTTCTCTACAAAGGCCGGGATGAAGTATTTCATAACCTTCATCGACGACTTCTCAAAGTATGCGTTCGTCTACTTGCTGAAGGCTAAAGACGAAGCATTCGAGAAGTTCAAGGAGTTCAGAGCCGAAGCTGAGCGGCAGACTGGACAACAACTCAAAAGGATAAGAAGTGATCGAGGTGGGGAGTACAGGTCTCATGAGTTCGCATCGTTCTGTAAGGAACATGGAATTGTCAATGAGACTACGGCTCCGTACTCTCCTCAATCAAACGGAGTAGCTGAGAGGAAGAACAGGACGTTGACAGAAATGATAAATTCAATGTTGTTGACTGCTGGCCTTCCTAAGTGCTACTGGGGAGAAGCTGCATTGACGGCCACTTTTATTCTAAATAGAGTGCCTCATGCAACTTCAGACGTTACTCCTCATGAACTCTGGTTCAAGGTCAGACCTAACTTGAATGTCATTCGAGTGTGGGGGTGTCTGGCGTATGTCAAGCTTCCAGATCTAAAGATTCAGAAGCTTGGGACAAGGACTACAAAGACGATCTTCTTGGGGTATGCCGAGAAGAGTGATGCTCAGAGATTTCTTGATATTGAGTCAAATCATATCATTGAATCTCGCGATGCAGAATATTTTGAAGACAAGTTTGCAAGGCACAAGAATATTGTTCTTCCGGATGTTCCGGAGAATAATGAGGGTGCACAAGAGACTGAAGTCTTCAATGAAGATGTGGTCCAAGAAGATGTTGTTGTTGAAACAACGGTTGAACCAGAATAAGCTGAGCCGTCAGCTAAGCGTGTGAGGAGACCGAAGGACTTCGGAAGTGACTTTGTCACCTATCATGTGAAAGCAGATCCGCTTACCTATGATGAGGCGATGAAGACCAGAGACGCAGTTTTCTGGAAGGAGGCGATTGACAATGAGATTGATTCCATCACCTCAAATAACACTTGGGTGTTGGTTGATCTTCCTGAAGGAGCGAAACCCATCGGATGCAAATGGATCTTCAAGAAGAAGATGAAAGCAGACGGAACTATTGACAAGTTCAAGGCTAGGTTGGTAGCCAAGGGGTTTTCTCAGAAGCAGGGGATTGACTATTTTGACACGTATGCTCCAGTAGTCCGGATGACCACCATCAGAATGTTGATTGCTCTCGCAGCAATACATAAGATGGTGATACATCAGATGGATGTAAATACGGCTTTCCTAAATGGCGAGCTGACCGAAGAGATTTACATGCAACAGCCAGAGGGAATTGTCATCAGGGGACTTGAAGACAAAGTCTGCAAGTTGGTGAAATCCTTGTACGGTCTTAAACAGGCTTCCAAGATGTGGCATGAGAAATTTGACAAAGTTATAAGGTCAAATGGCTACATGGTCAGCGATACGGACAAGTGTGTTTACACGAAGTTCGCTGATGGAAGAGGTGTGATCGTTTGTCTGTACGTAGACGACATGCTTATCCTAGGTACGGATATTAGCTATGTCACTGAGACAAAGAAGTTCATCTCTAGCAAGTTCAGTATGAAGGACTTGGGGGAAGCTGATGTGATCTTAGGGATCAAGATCATCCGGACAGACACTGGACTAGCGCTGTCACAGTCTCATTATATTGAGAAAATGATCACTCGTTATGGGTATCGGGATCTTCCAGGGATCGATACGCCGTACAGGTGTGATCTGAAGCTGAAGCCTAATTCAGGGGAAAGCGTCAGGCAGCTGGAGTATGCAAGCGTAATCGGGAGTTTGATGTATGCTACTACTGCCACAAGGCCTGACATAGCTTTCGCCGTGGGAATGCTGAGTCGTTTTACGAGCAATCCAGGTGTTGAACATTGGAAAGCTGTGGAACGGGTTATGAGATATCTCAAGAAGACTCAGACATATGCACTGTACTACAGCGGAGATCCGTCGGTAGTGGAAGGCTTCAGTGATGTCAGTTGGTGCTCAGAGGTGGAGAGCGAGAGGTCCACAGGTGGATACATTTTCACAATAGGTGGAGCTGCTATATCGTGGAAGTCGAAGAAGCAGACTATGCTCTCGCGGTCATCCATGGAATCTGAGTTCTTTGCACTTGATACCGCAGCCGAGGAAGCAGAATGGCTTCGGGAGCTCATGTATGATCTTCCAGTGGTTGGGGCGTAAATACCGGCGATACCGATATACTGCGACAACCAGGCGACTGCGGCGGTGGCATCAAATGACCTTTTCAACGGGAAAAAAAAGACTGTGCGGTTGAAACACAGGGCAGTACACGATCTAATCAAGAGAGGTGTTATTGCAGTAATTGATGTTCGGAGTCAGGAGAACCTGGCGGATCCGTTCACCAAGGGCCTCAAGCGCCAGTTGGTCGATGACACAGCTTATAAAATGGGCTTGAAGGCATTCTAATATTGTATTATTGTATTCCTATCATAAAGTTTTATGCTATTAGTTCAAAGATTTATCTACTAGGCATCTAGCTTTTGGTTCAAGGGAGGACCACTAATCGGAAGAATATCAGGAACGGTGGATACATGTTCTATTGGGCATGGAGAGGTTACGGACCTATAACCACTGTTGTCTACTGTTGTTTTCTGCGGAAAACAGTCCTGTGGGAGGTTGGCTTAAATGCCTTAATGAGTTCTCAGGCATTTGGAATGTCTGGTATGCTTTACATGAAGCATGGTAGCACAGCACTACAAGGAGTGTGACTCCATGCTATGTGTGGCGGTGACTCCACCATGAGGTTCTCGAAGGAGGTAAAGCCTCGGCTATGTTAGCCAAGTCACAGCGGTGTAGCACCGCAAATAGGCAGTTGGCCTAATGCTGTATATTGAATTAAAGAGGGATGTAGTCAGCACTACAAAGAGGAGGTGTTCCTCATGTTACGGGTGGCACGACACCACAATGAGGTAAACCCGGCTAGGGATAAAGCCTCGGCCTTGCAAGCCATGTCGTAGCGGCGTAACACCGCACAGAAGCGTAAGGCTTCATGCTGGGTAGTTTGGCACTACAAAGGGGCTAGACCTCATGCTACGGGTAGTATGACACTACGATGAGGTTCCCGGTGATTCGGGGTATGGTCCTCGGCTTAAGGCCATGTCATAGCGGCGTAGCACCGCAAAGGAAGCGTTGGACGTTTCATGCCATGTCTCTTTAATAAAGAACTCACCTATAGTGTATGGACAAAGAGATATCAGGCCGTCTCTTGAGGGTAAACTTGTAGACGTCCAATATTATACACTGAAACCAGGCTGGCACACGGCCTTAAATGTGCAGCCAGAAGCACATGTAACTACATTATGTGAGTGGAAAGAATTTCAGCTATGATGCAGAATTCAAGGCTTAGTCCATTCTTGTATTATAGTTTGATTTTTGACTCACGTGGGAAGATTCAAGTCTTAAGTGGCATCTATCCTAAAAGCATAATGGACAGTTACTGTGGGGAACACTCGTACTCATATATATAGAGATATGTGGGGGATTGTTGGGTTTTTTAGCCTTTGTTTTGGTTTTTAGTCCCACATCGGCTAGAAAGGAATATTTATCTCCATATATATGAGTCTTTACTCTTTATGGAGATGCACATGTAGTGCACATGGGTGTGTGCCATGTGGGATTAATTATTAATGGTATAAAGGCTTAATCAACAATTAATAAGCTGTAAGCTTTTTGCTCTTGGGAAATTTATTTCCATAGGAGCTAAGCCCCGTTGGGGCTTAGCGACTCGGACTCGGACTCGGACTCGGACTCGGACTCGGACTTGGGCTCGGGCTCGGGCTCGGACTCGGGCTCATGAGGCGTAATATGGCATTTTTGTTGGCGCACTTTGCACTTAGCACGTCAGCATCGTCGCTAGGCGCATAGTGCGCTTAAGTTGCGCTCGTTGCGTGAGCCACTTGTGCGACCACGTTGCGCGGCCCGTTACGCGAGCCCAGTTACGCTGGCCCAGTTACGCAGCCCAGTACGCAGCCCAGTGCGCACAGTGTGCACAACATACGCAGCGTACGTAGAGTGCGCAGTGTGCGTAGAGTGAGTATGTGCGTATGGCTGGCTGCATATTAGAGCGGGAACGGTTGCAGCAGTTGCTGCATGTTCAGGAGTGGTTCTGCCACTACCCTGAAGTGCAGGCAACTGCTTGGCAACCGCCCCGTGGGCTATATATACAGGTTCTCTCCTCTCTCTCAGTTGGCAAAAGTAATCAGAATTCCAGAGAGAAAACTCTAAGTATTCTTTAACACAACAGAGTAGTGAGCGTGTTGTTTAACACAAACACTAGTACTTTTTAGTACGCGTGAGTTCTGTTACTTCAAACAGAGAGAGAAGAGTACCATTGCCAGAGGAGTTCGCCGTCTTTCGAGGAGTCAGAAGAGCAGGAGTGTTCCAAGGTTTTCCGTCAACCTTGCTGGTTCCTGGAAGCTGTTCGCAGAGGGCGAATAAAGCTTTGAGCAACGGTGATCATTCACCCCAGCAATTCCATTTCTCGCCTGTCACCCTTCTGTTGCCTTTAGCAGTTCTGTCAGTATCTTATTTTTAGAAGGCACAGCTGCCAGTTTGCTACGATCACAAAAATCTCTTTAGATTATTCGTAAATTACGATATCTTTTTAGATCTCGTAATTTGCAGAATCCTTCTGGATCTCTGTTGCAAAACCTTCTTTAAGGAATTGCATTTGAAACGTTGTCTTTACAACTGTTTCAGTTTCTGTATTTTCCATCGAAAAGCGTTCCCCGGCGTTCCCGGCAATAACAACAGGCATGCATGCAGCGTGCAAAAAATTCGTGTGTATCGACGGGCAGACATACAATGCAGCATACACAAAGCCCCGTGCGTATCGACGGACATCTTAGAAAAAAAACTATATTAATTACTTCATTTTCAATACATCGAGGAGGAAGTTTTTATTTGGTTAACATGTTCGAAAATAGTTAATTTGAAGAAAAATAATCTTCTTCTGAGCCTTGTTATATCCTATATTTATGAAATTTAACACAATGGTTAGTGACATAACTTTCATATGATCAACACATGTCATAACATTATCACATATTTAGCATTGGTGAACATCTAATCCTTAAGATCAAGAATTAGTTAGAATCTCGAACTTCATAGATGTCGCACACTCTGTCCATGAATGATGCTCTTCAAACAAAATATTTTTTTGTTACTAGCATGTTATACGAAATCAATATGCAGTAAGAGGCTGTTTAGATATGTGTAACTTGCAGGAAGTGTGAAAGTTGCATATTGTCTATTGATAGTAGATGTCTATAGTTTCAAAAAAAATTGTTAGTTTTTGCCTGCTGGAATTGATTTCAATGTTTGGATGTATGATATTTTGTCCGTGTGAGTGGACAAATTCAAACTTGCGTGTTTGGATGTGAAATATTAAGGAGGTGTGAAAGTAAAAATAATATCATAATAATAATAAACTATCAATTATATAACTAAATTTGTAATAATCTATTAATAGTAATTATTTAGCATGCTTGGTGGAACTTAAACTTTTGGAGATGCTTAGTCTTTAGTTAGTTTAGTTTTTTTTTCCTCAAATTCTTTTATTTTATAGCGGGTTTTTTTTTCCAAGTTTGAATCTTCTCTATGTATTGGATCATTGTATTTTGGTTGTTTATTTATGATTGGAGACTATTAGATATGTCTATTCCCTTTTTTTATATTTTATCATCATAATTATATGGCTAAATTGTAACTTGATATCCTCATCTATTTTCGTTTTTATACTCGATAACTTGATACCCTCAACTATTCCAGATTTTATACTCGACAACGTGATACTATCAACTATGGAATATTTTCAATTTGGTACCCTTCGTCACTCAGGAGCCAAGTTTTCTGTTAAAAAAAAATAAAAAATACTAAACTATCCCCCCACCCCTAGCTCCATCTCTCGTCGCCTCCCCTACCATCAACTATATATCTATATGTGTGGATGAGTTAGACTAGTTCTGGGACATATAATTGTAGTGTAATTGGATATTGTTGATTATACCATCGTGATCGCGGCATAGGTTGTACATACTCAACCCTCCTACCCAATTATTTGGGAGTGTTTCATGATACAATTTTATGGTGCACCATGCATGTCAGTTTTTTTAAATTGTGCAAACTAATTGTGGTACTTAAGTTAGTTGTATCATTGCGAGCTTGTGATTGAGTGACAAGATTCTAAGTATTTTAGGAAGTTAAATGTTCATTCACACATAAGATTCTTAGAGAATGTTCCTTATTTAGCTTTCTTCACTTCATATCTTAAACTTGCTTTAATTTCTATCAATTTTGTATCGTGCTTGAATTATGTCTGATATTGGTTAACCAATGTTATGTTCCTTAATACTTTCAAAATAGATTAGATTAGTCGTGCCACCGAGCCCACATCAACCCTGATACTGACATCGATGAACAGTCATATGTCTGGACACCTAAGTTTGAGACACCCCCACCTATCTAAGGAGGATGACAACTAAATGGAGAACAATTATTTGAAGTGTTGTAAAGAATGATAAACCACCAGATATTATAGAAGACCCAAATCTTAAAGTATGAGAGGTAAGCTACCCCATGACAATGAGAAGGAAAAATGACGGACTCCAAACGCTTGATGCAACCAGAGATTTCGGGCGCCAAGGGTGCAATTGTTGTGGATGAGTGGATTGAAAGCATAAAGATGCCTTGAAAAGTAGCAAGGATATCGATCGACTTGAGGATTGAGGCAGGGCAAGATTACAACTGAATGACATTATCTGGATATCGTGTAGAGATGAGGCTAGGCTGCACACATTAGAGGCTATATGGGAAACTTTCAATACTATATTCAAGATAAAGCTTTTCTCCTTTGTCGCGAAGAAAATATCGAAGAATCAATTAATAAAGCTTTAGAAGGGAAGTAGGAGCGTGGATGAGTATGCAACTGAATTTACTCAACCTAGTTCACTACCAAAATAACTCATATTAGCGACGAAATTAGCGACTCCGTTCTTATACGTCGCTAATATTTTAACTTAGCGACGTACACCGACGTTTAGCTACGAAAACTTAGTTTTGGGAAAAATTCGACGCTAAACATCGTTGTTCGTCGCTAATATGGCGACGTTTAGTGACAAAATATAAACCACGTCGCCGATGCTTTTTTTAGCGACGTTTAGCAACGTATCTATGTTACGTCGCTAATATTTTAACTTAGGTCAGAACAAAATTTCTTTTCCCCCCATTTTGTAAATTCTCTCTCTCTCTCTCTCTCTCGACCTCTCTCGACGACCACTGGCTTCCCTCCTCTCCCCCGCTGTCGACTCCTTCTTTCATGCTCGACGACCCCCCCACTGACGAACGGCCCCCTTTCTCTCCGTCTCTCAGTCGACGACCGACCCCCTCTCTCTCTCCACGCCGTCGACCCCCCTCTCCCCTGCTGACGACCCCCTCTTCCCTCTCAGGTAAACCCTAAACCCTAAATCCCTAAATTTTGGACACTAACACTGCTCTGACACGACACTGACACAGACACCGTTGCTGACACGATGACACGCTGACACGATGACACGCTGACACGATGACTCATTCACTGTATTTTATATATTTATACGATGACACTTATGCTAGGTCTAATATTTATATATATATATTTTATATTATAAATTATAATTATAATGTCTTTCATGCGTTATTGAGGGTAGTATCATAGTGTATGAGAGTATCCAACATGTATCATAGGGAGAAGCTTGTGTATATCTCTAGTGCACACCAAGTATTCGTTGAAATGTCATAAAATTGTGTTGTGTACTTGGGCATTATGTGATTTCAATTGGTGATTATCATTTGGAGATCGATTTACCTATAGTTGGTATCCTATTGAGAATATATTGTGTTTCATTGATACCAATTGGTATTGAAAATGAAGTGAATGTGTCAATATTGTATATGTGTATCATATGCATTAACATATGTAGTGTGTGCTTATATATAATAGTGTATACATATATATAGATAGATAGGTTTATGTGTGCAGAGGAGTATGGCTACTAGTATAGTATTGAGCACAATCCACGTTAGTATTGATGTGTGTATATATGCATATATACACCCTAGTGTTGTGCTAGTATATATAAGTGTGAGTGTGTATATTTATTGAAGTGTATCATAGCTTGATACATGAGTGTGTTTTTAATGTGTTGTATTAGTGCTTAGTTGTGTGTGTGTGTGTGTTAATAGCTAGAGGGAGTGTACAGAGGTTGAGCTGTGTGCACAGGGGTACACACAATCGCAGCTCAGGAACTGTACAATTGTACAGGCACTGTAGGTTATATAGTCCTCAGCCTACTTATTGCATAAGATTCAGTCATTGAATATCTACAGAGTTCATTTCAGTAATGCAGTGTACACTCTTAAGCATCAACTGAAATATTGTTCAGTTTAGTCTATGTCCGGGTTGTGTACAAATAGATAAGGGCCTTGGATTATATCACGACCCGCATCCATTTTTTTCCTAAACGGATACGAGACGTGTCCAAGCCAGCCTACACCGTAGTGTCGACGGCAGAACGCTGTCACGGCCATGAAGATCAAAATCACAAATAATGCTCATTCACATAATTAATTTAACTTACAATATTCACAAGTTTTACATTTAAAGAAAAATATAAACTTGCACAAATATTTGAATGACTACAAGTCCACTATCTAGCTAGTCTCTAGGCTTTGTCTGCAAGTATACCCGTCACTCCCAATGCTTAGTGAATCCACGGCTAACCTGAAAAATATTGGTTTCCAGTCAGGAATAGAACGAGCACAATTCACCGAATGCAGTTTCAAATATATAAAAATGACTATACTACAGAGGTTAGCCTTTAGACATATGATTCATAAAATAAATAAAGAAATACAGAATAAAACTAAATACCAAGAACAGAAAATGAGATACAATAAAATACTCACCAACAGACCGACTGAAGTACCTTTGATATGTGATCGGTCTCGGAACAATTATGCGACACGGTCTATACGGTCTAAAGTTACACGGTCTACAGTTACACGGTCTACAATTACACGGTCTACAGTTACACGATCTACAGTTACATGGTCTACAGAAAATATTGCATTAAAGAAATACTGTCTACAAAATAATAATCATGATCTACACAGTTTAAATGCAGTAATAATCACGGTCTACACGGTCTAAAGTTACACTGTCTACAAGAAATAAATACAATAATAAACACGTTCTACACGGTCTAAGGTCAAATCACACATCGTTGGTACTTCACCTTCCGACACAACAAGGAACAAAATCAACAAAAAACTGAAATCACATATCTATCGACTAAATACTGATGTATAGTAAAGATCAATACTGAAAACAAACAATAAACTGTACTCGCCTGTGGTCCTTTGCTGGTGAAACCGACAATCCAAACCAATCAGTGTGCCACAATGTACAACAGTCTCCAGATGCTGAAATAGATATTGCCATTGCTCTCAGAATATTCAAAATAGCTAGGATTGCCTGTCCTTAAGTCCAATTCTGGACAAAGGGGCAAAACGGTAATTTTGGGTCAAAACGGTGTCCGCCGTTGGACCCGCTTTGTACCGAAAAGCGTGCCAGAGTCAATGGTCTCTAAAGTCGTCAAACTATATGTCTACGGATCCAGTTTTCTGATATGAATCCAACCGTATGTCCAAAGTTGGATTCCGACGGGCCGTGCACAAAATCGCCCGTTGAATCGGACCGTAGGGCCCGCAAAACGACGATCCAATCAACTGTCTCTGAATCGAACCAAACTTGGCATACAGGACCAGAAAAATAATACGATCCTGTTGATGCAAGTTTTATCTCGATCTGATAATTGTGCACAAAGTAATTGAGGAATTTGCACAGAGGTCGATACGGTGAATTCGACGGATAAGCATCAAATTCGTCGCGCACACGTGACCAATTTGAATTCCGTCAAAGCCCACACGTCCACGAAGCCGATATGCATCTTTCGATGCTTTCATTTTGTGACCTTGTCGCCCAGATTGGCGGGACGTACGTCGTATCGAGAGAATTTCTAAAGTTTTTAATATATTAAAACAGATTTTTCGAAATTTTTGGGGACTGTTTATTCGGCACACATTGCACGAATACAGAAACGAAAAGAAGGGTTTCCATCTCCTATATATTTTCTATAAGTGTCTTCAAATGGAATTTTGAAATCGTGCATGGATTGGGAGGAAACTGGGCGCGCGAACTAGAGTAGTCGGACTGTGTTTTGTCTTGTTTCGACAGTTTTTTCGGTAAGTTCGTGTCGATTTCTCGTCGAATCCGAGTAGGTTCAATAATAACTAATTGATAGGGTTTTTAGATGGTTAGGGTGTCTATCCAGCGGACCAAACGGTTCGCGATTTGATTGATCAGATACGAAGAAATCACTCGACGAAGAGACGTACCTCGTAGCGAAGCTGCTGTTGTTGGTTGTCCGGCGCGTGCGCTATCCGCGGCGAACTCGGCCGGTCGGCGGTCCCACGCGGTGGCGCAGTTGACGCGCGGGGGTCCAGGGTGGCGCGTAGGCGTGTTGTGTTTTTAGGGTTTTGTTGTTTCTCAACCCCTCTCCCGATTTTCTCTTCGTTCCATAAACCTATATGTACGTCTTTCCATCAAGAGGGAAAAGTCGGGTTTGCGGGGCTGGGATTTCAAGTTAGTTCGGCTGTGGGGGAAAGTTTTAAGACTCGGCCTGGGCTGGCCTAATGGGCTCGGGTTACCACAGGGCTTTCGAAATCAATCTGTTTTCTTTTCCTTTTTCTTTTTTTTCTTTTATTATTAAACTATATATATATATATATATATATATATATATATATATATATATATATATGTATATATATATATATATATATATATATATATATATATATATATATATATATATATATATACTCATATGTATATAGTTCATCAAACATATATTTATATATAAAAATATAATGATATGTAATATATATATATATATTATAACATCTATTTGACAATAATAATAAAATATTATTATATAATAATAATAGCCTCAAAATAATAATAATAACGAAATTCAATAACTCAATAATGATGTATACACCATTATGTACAGTCTAAAAATTCCAAACTGTACAAGGACATACTTCATACAAGTGTCATTGAATATCAACTAATAATAATATTTATAATATTAAATTATGAATACTTAGGAATATTCATTAAATCGTTAAAACGGAAAACAACACAATCCTACCAAAATACGTCAACACGAATGTCATTGCACGTCCCGCATGACATGGGCTTGGGCTCAGTTCGGCTCCAGTCCGGACTAAAATGGTATAATCGGTTTCCCTAAATTCAATAATATAATTAATAAATAAATAAAACTTCGGCAAGGGTTAAGTCGTAACTTGGCCTGGTTTTCCTAGTTAGGACATCGATATGGCTCGACCTTCCCTACCAGGGCTAATACTCTAGTGAAAGCACACCATCACACTATCCGTGCCACGATCTCTAATCACCTTGCACTCCAAAACTCCGCTATGGCTAAAGTCATCTACCGTAATAATTAACTAAGT
Source organism: Iris pallida (assembly GCA_029216955.1). Classification (NCBI taxonomy): domain Eukaryota; kingdom Viridiplantae; phylum Streptophyta; class Magnoliopsida; order Asparagales; family Iridaceae; genus Iris; species Iris pallida. Next base: position 937,007 of record JANAVB010000800.1, on the reverse strand, counting down.
AATTATTTAAAAATTAAATTTTAATTTAAATAAATAAATAAAATATATTATAAGAATTCCGAAAAGAGGGGTTACAAATATACCCACCTTAAAAATAATTTCGTCCTCGAAATTTAAGGGAAGAGTCCTTCCGCTATGATAGAAGACGGTTGCCATTAGCTATCTTCTATTCTCATGGTCATTTCGTACTACGAATCCTCAAAATTTCTACCCACCTTTGGTCACACTACTCCATCAAAGCTATGTCACTAAAAACTTTACAATCTTTCAACTATTTGCTAAAATTGCTACCAATAGGTATCTACTGCTTATGGCCACTATAATCCTCTCCTATCTATCAAGCAATCCAAAATTTAACAAGCAACCAATTTACACAAGTAACTAAGAAATATTAGTAAACTCTAATAAGCATGACCATTCGTCGCTTCTGCAATATGAAGGACAAGAAGATGAGGAAAAATAATCAAGAACAAATACGAAGTTTTTCAAGCAATAGAGAGTATCCAATGATGCAGATAGAAAGAAAGTTTATGAGCCACTGACCTATTTTGCTAGATTGGACTACTCTGGTCCAGTCACTTGCTAAATCGAAGAACCCTTCGTTTCTTAGAGGGGCTTGCAATCCATGCAATACGAAAAATTTTGTTCTCGAAGTTCTAAACAAGATTCCAAAATAGAACGGAATTTGAGAAATCAAGATTGTGATCTTTTTCGTGGTTATTTAGAAACACAAACAAGGGTTATAAATGCAATGCAAGATCGTATCGTGACTTCCAAGTAGATGGAGTAATGGTCACGAATGACTCCGCATTCTAAGAGATGGAGACTAAATAGTAGGTATAGGGACCTATTCCAAGTAATCTGGTTTTATAGTCCAAATGTGATGGTATGCATGGATGGATTTTACTAGGTCTTAATGGGTTCCTGATTGGACATTGGATGAACCTTGGATTTTAATCTATATTGACTGGACAAGATCCTAATGATAAAACTACTTCTACTAGGTTAGGGTAACCTAGAATAGGTTTATACCTACGTGGTTGAGCTAGTTGGGTAGTCGGATTGGTTAAATAGGTTCTGTAAGCCCTGAAGATGCACCTTCCGTGACTTTTGTGTTTAAGTAGCATGAGAAGACACAATTGAATGGCACACTAGTAATGTGTGCGTAGTGGGCTTCGAGTAGACCACAACCATATATTGGGTCGAACGGTTTGAGTCAAGGTTGAGTCTCTAATTGTAGTCGGGAAGTTTATCGGTATTCTGGTAAGGGTTATATAGCTAGTCCCTTATACCTGAAAGTCGTACCATAAAAATAGAGTATAAGGGGACGTGTTTGAGTGGGACATGATATACCTAGATGAAGGTGGACTCGTCTAGATCTTGCTCGTAAAATTTGTTAGAAGGTAACAACTGGTCTCGTGCTCCGATTGTTAATGATACGGCCGGGGACACAAAATAATCTAAACGGAAAGTGGGAGTCCAATGAGACACTAACTATCATCCTAATGGAAATTATTCTAATTAATTGGTAATCCTTGCATACCCCAAAAATTCTATAAGGCTTGCAGTCTACCCACCTTAGAAGCTAGGTCATGGGCCTAGGAATAAAGAGGTCAGAAGAATTCCAAAATCCAGGTATTGTACTTCGACTCTTGTTAATAAAGAATCAGGTACGGCGTAACGGGGTACGGTAGTTATAAGTCGAGTCAAGGATCGTTCCTTACTAAATGGAAAACGAGTGTGTACCATGACACATGGTCGATAAAATAGAATGATATGCTTGTCCACAGTATACAAGAGTTGTAGTGGTCATGCATTGCTGTTGACAACTGATAGGTCATAATTTGACAGGGTATTTAAGCTATGGTATTGGCTAAGCTAGTGACTGTGGGGTACCAACACTAGTTAGGTCTTAATGGTAAAAATTACATAACTAGGGTAATATTTGTTGGAAACCAATCTCGGGATGGGTGCCTACTATACTCACGGTAAATGATTGTCCTTACCCTTGTATATTTATCTCATGTCTAAACTGTGGGCTTTTAGTCGAGGAACGGTTGAGTCAAGGCATAAGGATTTCTAGTTAAGGCAAAACTCAAGAAAAATATTTAGAGACAATGAATTATTTCTTGAGAATAGATAGTCTCCTGGGTTGGCATTACGACTAAGGGTAAAACCCTAATCATTCTCAAATTTAGATGGTTTAAAAGTCTCAATAGTAGTTTGAGGGTCGAGAGGAGAACGAGTAACTCAATCGCATGACTGGCAGATGGTAGCTACACTTGTGTATACAACTATCATAGACATGAGGATACTCTGTACCTCTCTACCATCATGAGCTTTCGTCTTTCCAAATTAGTGAAAGACAAAAACAATAAAGAGTTCAAGGAAGATATTACTGAATACAATTTCGTGATCCAAAGGCAAATGTATAATTCAAGAGGAATTGTCAATGCAGTAGCGGATGAGATCCTAGAGACATCTACATCTCAATCCACGTAGGATAATTAGAGGGAGAGCGAACCGGGTGTACTACCGTTAATCAGACCGTAATACATCAATTCTGATTAGACAATATGTTAGCAGGCGTCCCCACTAAATATATGTCTTGAATCAAGCTCGAGAACAGAGTGAGCTTACAAAACTAGGCTTTAATAGCAACATTGGTCAAGATAGTCAATATACAAGTATACAAGATTTTTGAAAGAAGGCACAAGTAGTTCGAGTTTTGTGAGGATTAAACCTTACCCGATGTTCTTGCTTATACAGTCTTCCTACTATCTTCTTACCCACAAGGACTTGGTCGACTAATGGGTTATGACCTCTAAATTCTATATTCTAGGTAAACCTATTGGCGTCAATCAATTTCCTCGTCAATAGATCATAAGGACTACGGAATGCTAGGTCGGGAGACATGCTACCCAGCTTACAAAACTTCCACTAGTATTGGCTTTGGGTCTTATAGGACATACAGGGCACGGTCCTATCCTCTATAGTACCCTAAACTTGTATTCACGTCTGAAATTATTTCACCGAGGATTATGCCCCGTCCGTATACTCTGGATGTGGTAAACCCTTGGTTTCGTGATTCAGATGTGACATGTTATCCGATACTCTTACCTTATTGTAACTCCCCTTCCCAAAAATGTTTGAAAATATTTTTTTTACTTATTTTAATTGAGTTAAATAGTGATTTTTATGATTTTTTATAAACAATTATTTGTTAATTATTACGGTAGATATATTAGCCATGGTTGAGATTTGGAGTACAAGGTGACTAGGAATTATGGCACGGGTAGTGCAGTGACATGCTTTGACTAGTGTATTAGCCCTGGTAGGGAAGGCCGAGCCATAGTGATGTCCTAACTAGGAAAAGTAGGCCAAGTTGCGACGTAACCCTTATCGAAGATTATTTATTTATTAATTATAATATTTAGTTTTAGGATACCCGGTTGTACCAAACTAGTGCAGATTGGACCCAAACCAAGCCCAAGCCTATGTAGACCTACTTTTAGGTATGTACGAATATTTTTTAGTTTTTTGGGTAGACTTAACAATATTTCCTAAATATTTGGTTATTTATACAAAATGGGTATTATTATTATTATTATTATTATTATTATTATTATTATTATTATTATTTATTGAGATTGTTATCTAATATTATTATTGTATTGGTTATATTATTTATTGTCTAATAAATATAATGTATATGTGTATGAATATATACGATGTACATGTATATTCGTATGTATATATATAAATATATTATAGTGTATCATATATATATATATATATATATATATATATATATATATATATATATATATATATGCGTGTGTGAAAAAAATATATATATATATATATGCGTGTGTGTGTGTGTGTGTGTGTGTGTGTGTGTGTGTTGTTTGCCATTGATTGTAAAAGAACAGAACAATTATCGGAGGATTGAACTTAGACTCACAATACAAACTCGCTCGTACAAAGAAAGCCTAGGGACGAAAACCTAGGTACAGCAGACTAAGTACGATTGTTTATTTTTGATTCTGGGGGGTGGCGATAGAGGCTCGGAAAAGCGACGGCCGCTCTGCCTTACTCCTTGGACGATCGGTATGCAGCCTTGGCTCGGGGAAGATCTGCTCGGCGTTGACGAAGAAAGGCTCTTCTTACTCTCCTCGGGTTGCTCTCCTGGCTTCTCTCTCTCTGTGAATATCAAGAAAAGGGGGAGCTCTCTCTGTGTATATCTCTCTCTTCTTTTTTTTTTATTCTTTTGTTGCCCACCTTTTTTTTTACAAGGGAATGATGCTGGCTATTTATAAGAGTGGGGGGTGATCATTAGGGTTTGCTAATGATTATCTGTTTGGAATGTCGGTGCTCCTTCATTCTATCTGAACCCTTGATCCTGATTATAGTGAATCTCTGCCATTAATACGGATAGCATCGTATCTCATGAGCAATTAATGCTAGCTGCTTTAAATCCTCGTGATTGATTATGCCAATGTCTGATTGCTCGCCACGTGTCCCATTAGCTTGATGATAAATGATATGCCCTGATCTCAGTAATTATGACGATGATGTCAAATATATTTGTTGAGATTCGGTTAAATCTCTTATTGATCCCATGCCACGTGTCTTAATTGTGAGTCCTGTCAGAGCCGCATAGGATTGACGATCCTCGAACCGCAGAGAGATACTCTTTGTAAGCCGCATAGGACGATGCTTCATCGAGCCGCATATGCGTAATCTTTATGAGCCGCATGAGCTGGCGTTGTATTGGGCCGCAGGGAATGTGTTCCCAGGGAGCCGCATGAGCTAGTGTTGTATCGAACCGCATGGAACGGATTCTCAGGGAGCCGCATATGACTGATTGCCACGTGGCAATATGGGACTTCTGACGGATTTGGTCAGAGATTTTCTTCTTTTCCGGAGGAGTCAGTCATTATGGCAAGGCCATTATGAAACTTTATGTCAGGGCCGCCATAGTGAATCATGCTGGAGCAATAAATGAGGCCACTACTCAAACGACCAGCTGTAGCGAAGGATCACACATGGCGTCCATCGAGCCGCATATGCCTTGCTGAACCGCATACGCTCCCGAGCCGCATGCGATTGAGAGTCTTCTTTGAACCGCATAGGGCCGCTCCTGTGTGAGCCGCATAAGCTTCTTACTCAGAGCCGCATGGATTATTATTCTAATATTTTCCATGCTTCTACAGGACCCCCTTCAAAGTTTTCAATTTGTAAAAATTGGAACACTTTGAATAAGAAGCATGGAATGTAGATTTGTTTAGGTGTGGCAATCCAATCAGAGGTAGCATGGACGTGATAGGTTTGGGTACTTCCGCTGGAGATGTTATGTGGACTTATCATCCTTGGCGTACCTTAGTTTTAGGTACGGATAATAAGTTGAGAGAGGGAACCATCATATTTACTCAGAGGTGGTCTGGACGTGGTAAATATAAGGTTGATGGTAGAGCTTTCCTACTCAGAGGTAATATGGACATGGTAGGAGCGAACTCGAATGAGGATACATAGAACAACTCAGAGGTGCTATCAACATGGGAGTTCTATGCATTGGGTGAAAGAATATTATGGAACAGCTGGGCTCCGAAAGCATGTGATGATGAAGAAAGATGTGGATGTACTAAGGGACCTAGTACGGTATTTGTGGTCAGCAGAGGACATTTGTGGGCCTATTATCCTTGGCATATCTTGGTTTTAGGTACGGATAATAAGTTTGATAGGGATACCTAGGACAACTCCGCGGTAAGGCGGATATGGAGGTTCTTGGTATCGGACGAAAGAATACCATGGAGAGTGAATAGTTTTTTGTTTTCTTTCACTGTTTTTCTTTTCTTTTTGTCAAGGGATGTGATCCCAAATGATGTAGTACTTTGAATTTTGAATAAATGAGCATGTTTCAACTCATCTTCTCTTTCTTGTACTTGTGGTGTTTGTGGAATTGGACCTGCTGGGGGATTATTTATGGACCTGTTATCCTGGGCGTACCTTGGTTTTAGGTACGGATAACAAGTTTGGTCAGGATATCCGGAACAGCCGTGGCAAAGTGGTCATGGGTGCTCTCGGTATTGGAAAAAATAATACCGTAGAGCAGCTGGGCTCCCGGGGCATGGTGAGATGGTGGATTTATGCTAAGAAGCTTAGCAAGGGATATTTGTGGACCTATTATCCTTGGCGTACCCTGGTTCAGGATACGGATAATAGGATAAAAGGAAACCAACATATTTGCTCAGAGGTTATGAGGACATGGCAAGCATGAGGGTTTTTTCGTGGAATCTTCCTGCTCAGAGGTAATGAGGACATGGCAGGGGAGACTTCACGGAAGATATTCATGGTCAACAGCGGACATTTGTGGTCAACAGAGGACGTTTGTGGTCAACAGCGGATATTTGTGGTCAACAGAGGACATTTGTGGGCCTATTATCCTTGGCGTACCCTGGCTTAGGATACGGATAATAGGATGAAAAGGAACCAACATACTTACTCAGAGGTAATGAGGACATGGCAAGCATGAGGGTTTTTGTTTTACCGCGAAATCTTTCTACTCAGAGGTAATGAGGACATGGCAGGAGAAAACTCAACGGAGGATATTTGTGGACCTATTATCTTTGGCGTACTCCGGTTGTGGGTACAAATAATAGGTTGAAAGGGAATCGACATACTTACTCAGAGGTAATGAGGACATGGCAAGTATGAAGTTTTCTTCGACGGAGCCTTCCCACTCAGAGGTAATGAGGACATGGCAGGAGTGGGCTCAATGAAGAGGGGTACATAGAACGACTCAGAGGTAATGAGGACATGGAAGTTCTATGTAAAGGGGTGATTTGTTTTTGGCGGAAATGGAACGAGTCAGAGGTAATGAGGACATGGCCGTTTTGGAAATTTGTGGATCTGTTACCCTTTTTGTGTACTGGAAGTGCGGGTAATGGATCATGAGGGAGGATCCCTTCCAGGAAAAAAGTTCAGAGGTATGTTTATACATAACGTTCTCCCTAAAAGAGTGACCGGGATGTAAGTTCAGGGGTACCAGCGGGTACATAACTCGACAATCCATAAATTTTGTGATCAAAGTGTAAGTTCAAAGGTACCAGCGGGTACATGACTTGGTAGTTTAGAATTTTTGTGGAAGAAGGAGGTGAGTTCAGCGGTACGAGAGGGTACATGACTCGGTAGTTTGGGATTTTTGTGGAAGGAGGAGGTGATTTCAGCGGTACGAGAGGGTACATGACTCAAAAATCTGGAATATTGTGGATATGAGTTCAGCGGTACCAACAGGTACATGACTCGGTGATCTGGAGAGAATGTGGATGTGAGTTCAGTGGTACCAGCGGGTACATGACTAGATAATCTGGAGTGGATGTGAGTTCAGCGGTACCGGGGGGTACATAACTCAATCATCAGGGTTTTTTTTTTTTGGATGTCGTTTCGGACGTAATACTTTTTCAGGAAGTTGTCGTTGATGGGCAACATGAGCAAGTCTCAGTGTGAGCAGCCACATACTTGGCCAGCTCCAACTCTTCTTCAGCCACCCCCTGTGTAAATGCAGACTGAGAGGATGATTTGGGCAACTTGATCATCAGGGGTTCAGTTGATGGAGTAGATCGTGGAGTTGTTGGCGGACTAGCGACCCCCAGTTTGGCACTTGACATGGAGCGAGGAGTGGCTGGTTCGCTTGAAGTGTCAGACCTCGCATCGGGGTGACGACCTTTCTTAGGCAGGCGTATCGTTAGTGGCCGATCGGAGGGATTGAGCTTCTCCGTTTGGGGTTGACCGACTCTCGGCAATCTGATTATCAGTGGCCCTGTTGTGGGTCTCGGCACTTGGCCGGACCTTGGCAGCCGGATTATCCTTTGCTCCTCCTGTGCTGAGAGGCTGATTGCGTCCTTCCGTAGAGTGGCGGTAAGGGGTACAGACTTGCCCGGTTTGTGAGCTTGGAGGTAGATCGTCAGGGGTCCTTCTGATCCCGTGGTTGTCTCGGTATGAGTTTGTGCGTCTCCTTCATCAAGGTGCCTCTTCGACTTTTCGTATAAGCAGGAGTCCGAGTAGTAAGATTTGACCCCTTTGAAGGGATCGATATCAGCAAATTCTGTCTTCACAAAGCCGTGTTTGTCGACGTATTTGAAGCACTGGTGTAGCGTAGAAGGCACGATCATATAATCGTGTATCCATGGGCACCCCAAGAGGATGTTGTAAGAAGTGTCTGCATCTATGACGTAGCAGGTGACTTCGGATTGAAGATCGCCAATTTGACACTTCAGACGAATCTTTCCAATAGGGTAGCTTCTGCCCGAATTGAAACCGCTGATGGCGGTGCTTGTAGGTGTCAGACGATGCATCGGGATACGAAGATGATGCAGTAGTCCTTTTGGAATGATGCTTATGGAAGACCCAGGGTCAATGTGCATCCGGTCCACCTTTATGTCGCCGATGTAGCCTGTGTAGTATAATGGACGATCGTGTAGATTAGTCTTGATGAGCATGTCTTGTGGAGTGAAGACGATGTTGGGCATTGCTCCCGTACAGGCACTATCTTGGAGGTCTGCGGGCTGATTTTCTCCCGTGAGGTTGACCTGAGCCAGGTACGCGTCGGCATTTTGAAGTGCATCGCTCAAAGCTGTGCGGACATCCTTTGAGAGCCTCAGGAGTTCATATAAGGACAATTTGGCCGGTGTATTGGCCAATTGCGCCAAGATGTCGAAGTTGTAGGGCCTCTCCAGCCTCTGAGATGTTTTCTTTCGGAGGGATTTGTCGAAGCGAGTCTCCTTCGGCCTAGGCTTGTCGATCGTCGAAGGCTGAGCCGGTCCCGGAGCATCCGTGGTAATGGGCGGATGATCATCAGTCGAGTTTTCAGCCACAGGTTGAGATTGTGCTCCGGATCGAGTAACAACGGCCGTGACTTCCTCTTCATCTGCTGAGGTGGTACAGCAGGATCTGACTTTTCTACTTTTTTTTTAGAAGATGGAGTGGACTGAGTTACCCCGTGGACTAGGTCCGGATGGACCCATATGATTTCCCCTCATGATGTGGTGAGGGGTACTAGACCAGCGGCTTGATCGCGAGCAGGCGACAGATTAGCAATCTTCATTGTTGCCAGAGGGATGGGTATAACCCCGTCCTGGGTCTTTGTTGGAGGGAAGCTGCCAAATTGTACGGACACCATGTTGGCTGCCACGGTTACCTCTTCGAAATCGATGGCCAGGGCGTTCGAATCGATGAGGTTTTGGATATACCGTTTCAGTTGGTAGCAGCCGTGTGTAGCATGGTGGACGTAGCGATGGTAATGGCAGAACTTTGGGTTCTCCAGATCAGCCGGTCGAGGCTCCCGTCTTGGTGGAGGAAGCTGAATCCTATCTCCTTGTATAATCATGTCCAAGATAGGCTTGACGTGACCGTCTTCAAAGGAATAAGTGATTTGAGGCCATTGTTTGTCTGCCGGCTGTGGCTCGGGCTTCTGGGCTGTATCGGTTACCATAGCCTGCTTGCCTTTGTTATCCCGGTTGTTGGAGGGGCTACCCCCATTGTCGTTGCTGGTGTTGGGACGCTTGCTCTTGTTCTCTCCCTCCGAGATATGCAACCCCAGTTGGCGAGCCTTCTTCAATCGTTCTTCAGCACTTGTAGCACTGATGATAAAAGCCTTCCAGTCCTTGAACTGACTTTCGCCCATCCAGAGACTAATTGTTGGAAGTAGTCTCTTTTGGCAAATTTCAATCAAAGAAGAGTCCGGGTTGCCAGATGGTAACTTTATTGCGGTTTGACGAAACCGCTCAATGTAATTTCTCGTCAGTTCTTTCTCTCCTTGAACGACGTCCATGAGGGTAGACATCGTAACGTCCTGCCCTACCTCATAGAACCTCTCCAAGAACAAGCGTTTGAAGCCAGCGAAGGAGTGGATGCAATTGTCTGGCAGGTTGCGGTACCAATCGAAGGCGACTCCTTCCAATGCCCCAATGAATAACCGCGTGAGGATAGCGTCATCATGGGGCAGATGGTCGGTAGTGACCTCAAAGTAAGTGATGTATCGACTTGCTGAAGTCTTGCCATCATATAGGTTGATATTGAACGGCTTATATCTTGGCGGAAAGGGAACATCCCTCCATTCAGCAGGATATGGTTGTCGTATTCTGAGGTCTTGAGAGTTTTCTCGGGCGTGGAACATCGCTCGAAGCTCCTGAACCTCTCTCCTTACTTCTCGGGCCTCATCTGTCGTGGTAGGGGCCGTTATCTCGGGAGCATTATTGCCCGGGTTTGGTGCTGCTGAATTTGAATGTATGTTGTTCGCGGGACCCGTGCTTGTCTGGCCAGGTGTCACTCCCTGTAGAGTAGGCAGTACCACTTTGATTTCGTCTACAGACTTGACCAAGGCATGCAATATGGCCTCCAACGTGTCGATGTGCTGGCGATCGCTGGAACCGCCTTGATTGCTGTCTGTCATGAATACCGTCTTCACATGAGGAGTGACGGAGGGAGTGGTGGAGGATGTACCCTCCGAGTCGTACCCATGCGTCGAGAAATCATCTGGATATGTGGGGATGTTCTCTTCAGGTTCGGACTCGGAAGGAACACTATTCCCAGCTTTGGAGCTTGCTTCGTCTAGAGAATCATGGATGTCCTCGGGGACATCAGCATCTGTTGTACCCGATGGGAGGGTTATTTCTCGGGGTTCGTCTCCTTGAAACATTGGATTATTGTGGATGTTCGGAGGAGTACTACCCCCAGCTCCTACGACCCCTAGGGCCGGGGACGATGAGCCTCCTGTTGCAGCAGATTTTGTCTTTGAACGGGTGTGTTGGTATACTCTAGTGGATGGCAACCGTTTAGCCGACAATTTCTTAGCTGTAGTGGCCGATATCTTTGGACTGGAGATGCTTGTCTTCTTCCCTCTTCCCTCCACGGGGACTTTCCGTGCGGAATTGCAGGAGGCAACGGGAGGTGCCTCGTCTTCCGAGCTCGGATGTTGTAATCTTTGGAAGACGGACGGCCGGTCTTCCGTTACTGCCGTGTTGTTGCAACAGCAGTTGACGATAATCTGGGTGCAGTGACGTCCCTGTGAGGACTCTCTGCACGCTGAGGCTCCTTCTCTTTCCTTGCGTTTGTGGAGGATAGCTTCACGCAGGTCAGAGGAACCACTTTGTCCGTTTGCCGCCGGGGGCTGGACTCGAGTGGTTTTATACAACTTTCCGTCAGAGGCCCGCGTGATACTCAGCGGGACGCCCTGATAGTCAGAGGTTGGGGCAGCTGTCTGGACTTGATGAGCCCGCCCTGCCCTAGACTTTTCCTTTTTAGCACTTGTGGGTGCGTAATAGGAAGAGTCCACATTAGGTATCACAGAGTCTAGATTTTCACTCAGAAAGTGATCAGAGTTAGGACCGCATGAGAGTCGGTCGAAAACTGATCGAGAGAAGCGCAAGTAGAGACGCTATGCGGCTAGCGTTGGGTGCCGTGCAGGCTATCTGCATGCGACTGTCTTCTGTTGTGGGATAAGTTCTTATGCGGTTAGGAGTCACGGCCGTACAGGCTGTCCGCATGCGGTTGGCATCTGTGGCCGCATGGGTTCTCTGCAAGCGGTTGACTTTACTAGCCGCATGAATCTCGTCCATGCGGTTGGGAACTGTAGCTGCATAAGTTATGCGGCTGACAGAAGTGGCCGCATGAGTTTTCTTCATGTGGTTAACGGTTGTGGCCGCATGGATTTTCTTTCTGCGGCTAATACCCTTCTGTGGTTCAGGTTGAGCAGAGACCCTCTTTGCCCCTGCAAGTCCAGCATCATAGTGTTTTCTTCTGCCGGACTTGGGGACAGCAGAGGTGTCTACGATCTGAAGTGGGGCCGCAGGAGAATCTTTCTCGCCGTCTTGAGCGACCGAGGGTATCCCATCGAGGGCTTGGAGAGGAGCAAATGACTTTGGCCTCCACTCTTTGCGAGCCTTCGTGGTGCAGGTGCGTTTCTGGACCGGGCCAGCGCTGCCTTCAGAGAGCATCTCTTCGAACGCCTGTTGGTCGAAGCGGACGACCATCTTCTGTTGTGTGGAGCCAAGTTTGGCTGCATCCGATTGCGTCACCAACTCCTCAGCCGTGGAGAAGTTAGTCCCCAGCAGAGTCGCCATCGTGTTTGCCATTGATTGTAAAAGAACAGAACAATTATCGGAGGACTGAACTTAGACTCACAATACAAACTCGCTCGTACAAAGAAAGCCTAGGGACGAAAACCTAGGTACAGCAGACTAAGTACGATTGTTTATTTTTGATTCTGGGGGGGTGACGATAGAGGCTCGGGAAAGCGACGGCCGCTCTGCCTTACTCCTTGGACGATCGGTATGCAGCCTTGGCTCGGGGAAGATCTGCTCGGCGTTGACGAAGAAAGGCTCTTCTTACTCTCCTCGGGTTGCTCTCCTGGCTTCTCTCTCTCTGTGAATATCAAGAAAAGGGGGAGCTCTCTCTGTGTATATCTCTCTCTTCTTCTTTTTTTTATTCTTTTGTTGCCCACCTTTTTTTTTTACAAGGGAATGATGCTGGCTATTTATAAGAGTGGGGGGTGATCATTAGGGTTTGCTAATGATTATCTGTTTGGAATGTCGGCGCTCCTTCATTCTATCTGAACCTTTGATCCTGATTATAGTGAATCTCGGCCATTAATGCGGATAGCATCGTATCTCATGAGCAATTAATGCTAGCTGCTTTAAATCCTCGTGATTGATTATGCCAATGTCTGATTGCTCGCCACGTGTCCCATTAGCTTGATGATAAATGATATGCCCTGATCTCAGTAATTATGACGATGATGTCAAATATATTTGTTGAGATTCGATTAAATCTCTTATTGATCCCATGCCACGTGTCTTAATTGTGAGTCCTGTCAGAGCCGCATAGGATTGACGATCCTCGAACCGCAGAGAGATACTCTTTGTAAGCCGCATAGGACGATGCTTCATCGAGCCGCATATGCGTAATCTTTGTGAGCCGCATGAGCTGGCGTTGTATTGGGCCGCAGGGAATGTGTTCCCAGGGAGCCGCATGAGCTAGCGTTGTATCGAACCGCATGGAACGGGTTCTCAGGGAGCCGCATATGACTGATTGCCACGTGGCAATATGGGACTTCTGACGGATTTGGTCAGAGATTTTCTTCTTTTCCGGAGGAGTCAGTCATTATGGCAAGGCCATTATGAAACTTTATGTCAAGGCCGCCATAGTGAATCGTGCTGGAGCAATAAATGAGGCCACTACTCAAACGACCATCTGTAGCGAAGGATCACACATGGCGTCCATCGAGCCGCATATGCCTTGCTGAACCGCATACGCTCCCGAGCCGCATGCGATTGAGAGTCTTCTTTGAACCGCATAGGGCCGCTCCTGTGTGAGCCGCATAAGCTTCTTACTCAGAGCCGCATGGATCATTATTCTAATATTTTCCATGCTTCTACATGTGTGTGTGTGTGTGAATGTGTATTATATATATAGAAATATATATAGTGATAAATATGGTGAATACGTGTATCTATGTATAAATAAAAATATAAATGTGTATATATATATGTATTTATGTAAATAGGCATTAATATATATATAAGTATTTATGTGTATTCATGTATTATATATAAAAATATATATTATATTTACGTATATGTGTGTATATATATATATATATATATATATATATATATATATATATATATATATATATATATAAGAAAAAGAAAATGTTTTTTTCAGCCCAAATAGGTGCGGTGGGCTCGGGCCCAGCCGAGCCCAACCAGGCCCAGACCACTGTGACGAATTGGCCTGCCCGAGCATCTCCTCAGACCCGTCCCCTGTTCTAGATAAACTGAACGCATACATAACTATATAACCCGAGATCGAGAGATCGATTTCTCCAAACCCTAACAGCCCCGCCGACCCCCAGCCATGGCGACCCTGCGCCGACCCCATGCGTAACTGCCGTACGCCTCCGTCGGCCGGCAGCAGGCCGACGACCATCAGCTGCGCGCGAGCAGAGCACAGCTGCGGGAGGAAGTCTGCACCCAACTTCGTGTCGATATTTCTCCTATATCGTTAGTTTGTTTCGCGAACGAATTACTCAAGTAAATACCTAACCTTACCCTCTATTTTTTCTTTCAAATAGATTCCATCGTCATGCGCTAGATTCTTCGGAATTTCGATCCAAAGATCGAGAAAAATCTCAAAATTCTGAATATAGAGACTGTCCCAAAGTCCCCAGTTTGAGTCCCGATTTCTTACAAAACAGTGATCGATTTCGAAATCCTTTTGAATAGGTTTAAAGTCAACATATAGGTCTTCATCACCCTTTTTGTGGATTCAGAAATCATCGACTATGCGTCGAGAAATTGAATCCCAAAGTTTCCCAAAAACCTGTTTTCAAGAATTAGAAATTGTTCCACACGACGTGCGTCACGCCAATCCGGACGACGTGGTCGTGAACCGAACGCATCGAAAGCTGCATAATGGTTATGTGGTCGTGTGGGCTTTGATGGAATTCGAATTTGTCGCGTGTGCGCGACGAATTTGATGCGTATCCGTCGAAATTCACCGTATCGTGCACTTTGCAAATTTCTTAATTACTTTGTGCACGCTCGTCAGATCGAGACGAAACTTGCGCCAACAGAACCATATCGTTTTTCTGGTCCTGCGTGCCAAGTTTGGTCCAAATCTGAGACAGTCGAATCGAACGTCGTTTTGCGGGCTCCACGGTCCCACTTGACGGACGATTTTGTGCACGGCCCGTCGGAATCCAACTTTGGACATACAGTTGGGTTCGTATCGGAAAACTGGATCCGTAGACATGTAGTTTGACGACTTTAGAGACCGTTGACTTTGGCACACTTTTTGGTGCAAAGCGGGTCCAACGACGGACATCGTTTTTGCCCGAAATTACCGTTTTGCCCCTGTGTCCACAATTGGACTTAAGGACAGGCTATCCTAGCTAATTTGACCCTTTTGGACATGTTGATGATATTTGATTTACCATCCGACAATGTTTGTAGATATTTTCTCTAGGTGTCACAATTAGTTAGTCAATTCCTATTTTTCCGTAATTCAGAATTAGTACAACCTCATAGTTTAATACTTAGAGACTAGAGTTGATCCCCCTTTGACCAGGTTGACTATATTAACCAAAATTCAACTATAGGTCAACCATTGGCTTAGTTTGACCCGGATCGAATTAGAACTTGACTTTAGTTTGACTCTAAATTGACTTTAGTTGACCTAGTGGACTTGTTGATTAGACTTTGACCTAGAAGGACCTAGAACTATCTAGAATGTACTGTAGATTACTTTTATTTCATGTTAGACTCTTTTGTGACTTGTGATTGCTCTAAATAGGATACTGTGACTCCAGTTGGACATCTACATTTATCAGCGGCTTGGATTACCAGGCGAGTACATTCTCTGATCTTTTCATACTTCTTTGGATATGTACTCTTGTTATAGACTAGTATACTTGATGCTGACACGACGTTCACACGGATCGGTACCCTATGGATCTTTTTATGCGATGTTATCCCCTCGGATACATCGAGTATGTCATGTTTCATGTACTTTATCATGTTCATCATGTACTCCATGTATTCACATTTATCCATGTGCACTCATGTGTTATTCATGTACACTCATGACTATATGAGCCCTATGTATACAGTAGTTGTTATCCATGTGCAATAACATAACATGCTTCGATCCTTGTGTATTGGTTGGGGGCAGGGAGAGTGTAGTTGGTTATGTGATCATTATCCCCAGTAGTTATCCATGTGCATTCCATAGCTGTGTCCATGTGCAACCCAAGCTGTTTACACAACCAATTCATGCTCTGATTCACGTAGAAGGTTACATTCTTTATTTATCATATTTATATCTCAGTTATATCTTCTCTCTTGTTGATTTCTCTTTACAGTGATTCATGTATAGTTTTCTATAGCTTGCTTTATATGTCCATTCCTGATATGAACTGTTGTGAGAGATATGTGCTCGTTCCTGTCCTGATTGGACCATTGATAAAATTTTACAGGTACTTGGAGTTCACAGTTAGCCTAGAGGACACTGGTAGAGCTTGGAGTATTTACCTAGAGTTTGTTTATTTTCTTTATTGTTTGTCTTAGAGTTGTATTTGAAATCTTGTGTTTATTTAATAGAACTATTTTACTATCACTCCTGGTTCTCTCTCTTGTGGATTATCTTATCTATTTTATCGTGCTGTTATCCATCTTTAGAGTTGTGATTGAGATAGTATCCTTATGTGTTTGTCCTCCGTCTGGAGAGTATAGCATATTGTTTTAGATGTGACTATGACCTAGAACAGCGTTCTACCGCCGACACTGCGGCGTAGGCTGGACGTACCCACGTCTCGTGCCCTAACGCTAGGGTGCGGGTCGTGACACTTATATTGACACAATGGTGACTATGGTCAAAAGGACCACTAGCTCCAGTTTTAGTAACATTCCATAACCTATATTTTTTTAAACAATTTCAACTCTAGGGGTCGTGTCTCACCAGTGCGCTGCTGGCTGCAGTGAACCCATAGTCTCTATAGTTCAAATAAATGGCGACAGTGCGCTGCTGTCCTGCCATTATGAGTTAACTAACATTCCTTAAACTATGTCTGTAAAAATCCATGAGCTTCTAGAGATTCAAACAAGTTGACTATGAAATAGGTAAGTATCTATCAGTCACAATCCTTAAAATAAAAGATGAATAGGGAGAAAATAACTGAAGACAGAGAAATACAAATATTCTAACTATTCCATGTGTACTCAAGCCTCTGAGGAAAAACTTGAATCAAAACTAATTCGAGGTTCATATATGGGTAACATAATCAGAAATTATATAAAAATATTAATTCTTAGGCAAAATAGGAACTAAATAGGCAATTCGGACTAAGATATGAGGACGATATCTAAAGGGGCAAGAGAAGGAATTGAATAATTTATCTAGGTTAGATCGTTAATTCTATGAAGCCCTGTCTCACCAAGTGAATAACCTATCCACATTGGATCATATCGTCATATCAAGATGTAATAGTGTACCTATGGGGATCTGACAAACTATCAAAATTAATAACTCCTCATCTAAATTGCATGGCCTAGACTATCCATCGGTGAATTTGTATAAGGGACTCCTAGTCCTAGTCATTCTTTTTAAATTAAATTAATTTCTAATTCGTGAATGAGTATTTCCTAGTCGCAAGCCCGCAATAGTACGACTAACTTAAGTACTATCACGAGTTCGCATGATTTACGAAAACAGACCTGCATGGGCCACCACAAAAACTTGTCACGACCCGCACCCATTTTTTCTAAACGGATACGAGACGTGTCCAAGCCAGCCTTCTCCGCAGTGTCGAAGGTAGAACGCTGTCACGGCCATGAAGATCAAAATCACAAATTGTCCCGACCCGTTACCCAAATTATTGGGCCGGGCCGAGCCATGTCCAGCATACGCTTGGTTAAAGCGTAGTAAGCTGTTCTAAGAATAGACAATAAAGGATCTAAGCTGCTAACAGTTCTAAAATCATAATTAAATATTCATCACAACACAGCATCTATAAGCGAAGGTAAACAAGTTTAGACTTAATAATACACTTCCAAAGTATCTATCTGGAGACAAAGTCCAGTATCCAAATATAAATACAGACCAAAGTCTAAGTCTCAAAACACATGAAAGATAACTAAGCAAGGTTCCCCGCTGGGGCCTCTTCTGGAGCTAAGGCCACGTCCTCAAAATTAGTACCATAATATGTATCACATAGCATTTCCTCCTCGGAAAGTAAATCTACAACGTTATCCTGTCAGGACGGGAGCAAGTACAACATCTACAACTAAAGTACTGAATATATAATGAAAGAGATGTACAACAAAAAACATGGCATGATAAGTCTATAAAACAGGAAATACTAGAAATATGGCCTCATGGTACAACTGGGATCACAGTATCATAGTAACATAGGGAACATGGCATATATGGAATCATGGTATGACTGGAATCACGATACAATACATTTGTCAATGTGACACATGTATATCTAATGTTTAAAACTGGAGCAGGTATGTGATCGGTCAATAGGTGTACAATGTACTGAGGCACATGTAAATAAAATGTACATACGTACAAGTGCACAAGCATAGGTGTACATCCGTACAGAAATACGGGATAATAGCCTACGACAAGATATGTATATAAAATGTGACCTTGCTCAGTACGATAGAGGGGGCATGATCACGTACTCAACTATCAGTTTTTCTATAACCCATATTCTAACATGTGAGAGATACGAGAACGATATAGAACATGTGAGAGATACTGGGAGCAGTGTAAGCATGGCAGGTACTGGGAGCAGTATAAAACATGTGAATACTCAGAGCAGTATAATGCATAGTAAAACATGTACTGAGAACCAGTAAGAAGCATATAAAGATATAAGAACTATCCTAAGCATGTCAGGTACTGTAAGTAATACAACATGTGAAGATTTAACTTGCTACCTCAAGGATCAGTATTTTAACAGGGTTAATACATGTTCTAGCATTAAAAGACAGTAAATGAGTTTGTAGATGTACTTGCCTCGAGCAAAGCAAGAATACTAGTACAAAGATATAGATGTCCGGTATCCTGTCAATAATGATATACAAACTCAGCATCTAAGTCATGTTCGAGATTTTACACTAGTCGTGTGACACGACTCCTAACCGGATACTAGCCAAGTGGGGACCTATCATAAAAGTCTAATGTAGAGTGCCACTATATCCAAACTAATTTTCTAGGGCCTTTACACTAGTGTAGGGGGTGGTCCAATACTACAATAACTCAAAACAACACAAAATATTGCAAGTTGTAATTATTCAATAAATAAATCAAACTGTACACTATGTTCCAATAATTCTTTAGATAGAAAAAAAGCTCAATTATATATAAAATAAAGTACCAAAATGATCCTTGTTAATTATAAAAATTTATACTAATTTTTCTGGAATTTATAAACCTTCATAAATATTTATTAAAAATCAGCAAACACATGTATCCTGAAAATGATTTCTGTTTTCCCATTTTTATAAAATACCAAAAGTACTTATTAAATGCTGGAAAAATTATAATAAATTAGCTAAATTAACATAGTATTTAAATACAATTTTTCCCAGATTTTTACAGAAATTAAAATTTATATAAAAATTTAAAAACAGAAAGTAACAATTTCTGAAAAAATAATTCATTACAAATTAAGGATAATACATAAGCAAAATCTACAGATGTTGTCGGATGATAAAATAAATATCACCAACGTATCCAAAATGGTAAAATTAGCTAGGATAGCCTACCCATAAGTCCAATTTGGATACAGAGGCAAAATGGTAATTTTGGGTCAAAATGATGTCCGTCGTTGGACACACTTTGCATCGAAAAATGTGTCAGGATAGAAGTCTACAAAATCTAGCAAATTATATGTCCACGAATCCAGAATGATGATACGAACCCAACAGTATGTCCAAAATAGGATTCCGATGTGCCGATCTCAAAATGACACGTTGACGCGGACATTTGGAATCCAGTTTGCACCGAAATACGTGCCGGAGCAAATGTCTTCAAAACTCAGCAAATTATATGTCAACGAGTCCAGAATGACGATACGAACTTAACGGCATATCCGGAATTAGATTCCGATGAGCCGATCTCAAAGTGACCCGTTGACTCGGAATGTGGGACCCGCTTTGCACCGAAATACGTGCCAGGGCCCACGTTCTCCAAATCAAGCAAACTTTATATGAAAACATGCCAGAATGACGCCACGAGTCTACTGGTGGTGTCAGAAATTGAATCCGGAGTTCCGGGTTCAAAAATACAATTTTACAAGTGCAAATTAAAGAATTCGGACGGCCAACTTTGGCGTCGAATTCGACCAACCAAACTTGCTTATAATATGAGACCCGTCTTACTGTATCGGTATTTTATACGAATACATGTTTATTTGAGCCGTATTTCATATTTCTCGATTTGCGTGATATTTTAAAATTTTCTAAAGTGCAGGGTTTTCGTGGCTTGGTTTAACTTGGATTTGGTTTTATTGGGTTTGGTTTAACTTAGCTTGGCATTTGACTTGGTTTAATGGGTTTTGGTTTACCATGGTTTGGTTTAACTTTGACTTGGACATGGTTTGGTTTAGTTTGGTTCTTTATGAGAGAGGTGTATGGTTTAGATTGAGTGGAGAGGAATGAATGGTGGAGATTGCTTGGGCTTGTTATATAAGCCACCTACCACTCTCTCTCCTCCATTATTTTCATTTCATCTTCATCTTCTTCCTCCAGCCCAAGGCAAGTACACCTTGCCGAATGTTGGACGATCTTAATTTTGTTTGTTCCATTCTCTTCCTTGTTATATTCTAAGCTTGTTTAGAACTTGGAGTTTTCCTTTTTGATGGTTCGATTGTTGTAGATCTAGCTTTGAAGTAATTTTAGTTTTTATGGGTTTTGATCTATTTAATCTTGTTATTTTCAAGTTTTGATGGTTCTATGTTGTAGAGCATTTCATTCCACCCCATTTTGACCTATAGAAGTCCGGATTTGGACTCCTGATGGAGGTTTTATGCATCCTGGCAGCCATGGCTTCTTAGTGTACTTCTTCTCAGAAATTTGGAGAAGAAGCACAGTTCAGCTGCATAGGCAGTACTTGACCGCATGAATCCTCATGCGGCAAGCCTCTGGCCGCATGGCCTTCCCAGCCGCATGAGACTCGCTTGAGCTCAGCCGCATGGGAAGTTCTTCCAGCAACATAAGATCCCTTATCCTTCCAGCCGCATGGACTTGAACGTCCCCAGCCGCATATGAACCGCCCTTGTTCAGCCGCATAGGGCTTCAATTGAACTCAGCCGCATAGACTGGTTCTCCCCGAACCGCATAAGGAGTTCTGTCCCAGCCGCATGGAACTACTCGTTCTGAGCCGCATAAGGCAGACTCGTTCCCAACCGCATGAGGACTAGTCTCTCCCAGCCGCATATGACCCATCTTCCGCTGGCCGCATATGCACCATATTCCTGAGCCGCATGACCCTGATCGACCCAGCCGCATGAGGCTCGTTCTCTGAGCCGCATGAGACCCGTCTCCCTGAGCCACATGGGATGTGCTGTCTCAGCCGCATAAGCCCGATTCCCCCTTCAGCCGCATAAGGCTGGGACTCCCTGAACCGCATAGGACCCTGTTCATTCCCTGAGCCGCATGGACTCAGATTTTATGAGCCGTATGAACTCCATAAATTCAGTCGCATGCATCTGATTAATCCTGCCACATGAGCCAGCCTTGCCCGAGCAGCATGGCTCTGTCATGTCCTGTATTTATATTTTGTTTATTTTAGTATATCCAAGTCATGTGGCTCTTTTTGTAACTTGAGTTCCTACGGAGTACACATTTATTCCTATTGTATATTTTTATGCCCATTTTATATCCTTACGCCTTTTGTCCCGAACTTGAAAATCACGATTTGATTGACATGATTGAAATGACAATTGTGCATGACATGGTGTGACAAGGAACTAGCATGACTTGATAGTGACCCTGAGCCGCAGGGCTCCTTCCTGTGCCTTGTCCAGCTATTTAATTATTGTTATTATTATTATTTCTCTATTGTTATTTGATCTTTAGTGATGACTTGTGTCTTATAATCTCAGCATAACTTGAGTCTCCTGAATGAATGCTTGTACTATACTGTCCGGCACATGTACCCTAAATACGATAGTGACCCGCCGTGGTGCACTCCTGACATGATAACTTGACCTGATAACTTGACCTGCTATACATGACTCGACAGTGACCCGTAGTGGTGCACTCCTGATTAATGACCTGACATGACCTGATGGTGGCCCGTCGTGGCGCACTCTTGACCAGTAAACTTGAATATGATAATGACTTGATAGTGGCCCGCTGTGGCACACTCTTGACATGATAAACCTGACATGATACTCCTTGAAATGCTGTTGCGACGGCTAACATGACTTGACAAGAATAAATGGCCTGGACACCGTGGGTGATTGTGTTTGTACAAATGTACCCGTCTTATCTTGTATCATGTCTAGGACATGATTCCCTGGTTTCCCACGGTCAGGGATTCATACTGAATATGGCTAGGATTAATGACTAGATTGATCAAGTAGTTCATGGAGAGACTTTCCCAGTTACATGTTGTCCCTTTGATCCCGGCCTTATATATATATATATACATGGGATTTGTTGCTATCCGTCGAGATGAGCGCACTTCCAGCCCGCCGTCGAGTGTGGTACTTTAGGAAACATGTATATTACTACAGTGTGTCTGCTATATCATGTTATCTTTTCCTTTTCTTTGCTGGGGTCACTCAGGTAGTAACAAATAGGTAACCGGATTTGGAAGAATCTCATTGCATCTTGCTAGTAACTAGGCCTGTGATAACCCTAGTTAGTTAAAGTATCAAGCCGTACTTATTGCTTGGCCGTGATTAATTGAATGGAGTCTAACTCAGTCTAGTCTTGACTTGATCCTGCACAAGATTGTCACCTGACCTGATTGTTCATATTCGTCCTGTCCTGTACATAATCGTTATATGTCCTGATTTCTTATTTTATCCTGCCGATAAATGGTGGGAGAAACCAAGTTCTGTTCAGACGAAGGGTTACAACCCCGGTCCTTGTTTGGTTTACGGGTTGTAACCTGGTTATCTGAATAGTCCTATGGTTATCTCATCGTATATCACCTTCCCAGTTCTGTTTATTTAACATGTTCTCCAGTTTACTTTATGTCAAATGATGATTTACTTACTGTCTCTCTATGTTCGGGATAAGTGCATTGGTACTGCACGATTCTCGATCTTCCTTTACTTATTGCCTTCTCTCCTTGTTGAATGCTAATGATTGCTGGTTTTAAGTTCATAGTTCGGCCTCCTTTGTGGTACTTGCTATTTGGGGTCTGACCCCACTGGTTTTGCATAGCCAGGTTCTGATAGAAGAGCCCGAAGGATCTACCGTACCATCTACTCGACGGTGACCAACCGGAACACCAGAGTGCCTTTGTGGGTTTCTTCTTCATCCTTCCACTGATATGTAAATTCTCTTGTAACGTTTAGCCCCGAGCACGTGTTTAGCTCGTGTTTTGGTATTTTCCTTGATATTGTAGCCTACGGGCATAAACATGATATGTGTATTCTAGACTATAGCTAGTCCTTATCATGTACGACTAATATTCTAGCTAGTCATCAGTTCTGTGGTACTGGCTTCATGATCAGTCATGTATATATGGTTCGAGACGCCTTACTATTGTATGTATGATGATTGTACTCTTGCTCTTGTATAATTGCCTGTGATTGAGATACCTAGGATTGTTAAACCATAGGATTGACTGATGGCATGTAGAGTAACCCCCATGTCTTGACAGCTTATACGTGATTTCAGAGTATTAACGTACTTTAGAATTGCGTAGCTGGCTATGTCTGCCCCCGCTCTCCGGTATTTCGGTTCTGGGGCGTGACATGGTTTTAGTGGTGGCCCATGCAGGTCTCGATTTTCAAATTTGTGGGGGTTACCATGTTTAGATATCTCAATCACGATTATCTTTATTGATCTCCTTCGGATTATTCTCTATCTCTGATACTTGACTTGATATCTGTTTTGATCGTTGGTCATTCCTGTTCCCATGATTTGATCTTGTGTCCTTCAACTTTCAAAGGCACTGTTCTTGATCCTTCTGATTATCTTGTTCGTGTTTTGTCGATGGCAGCTCAGCATTCTTCAGCCAGGCCAGTTATGGAGATCAGTCTCAGCATGCAGGCAGAGATGTCAGTCCATTCCGATCAGCTAGTCGCTTCTGTCTTCGTATATTGAGACAGGTGATAAAGTTCAAGCATCTGTTTCAACTACGATGGCACGTCCTGGGTAGAGTCATGTCTTGAACTAAGTCATTGGTACCGACTTACCTTGAGGCTCGACTTTTATCCATTTTTGGGAATCAGCTTAGGCCAGCGAGGACGTTGGTTTCTACACAACTGTCCCAGGAGACATATTGATCCATATGCCTCCAGCCCTTCTTGATCATGATTGTATTTGTTCTTGTGCATTTATTTACTGCTTACACGTTTATTTATATTACTGATTATTTTACTTTACTTATATGTCGTGCTTGATTTATTGAGATTGTTGAGTTTTCTGGAGCTTTTGTTTTGTTATCTTGCTCGACTAGCCTCAGGAAATTTCGAGGACGGAATTTTTCTAAGGTGTGGAGAGTTGTGAGACCCGTCTCACTGTATCGGTATTTTATACGAATACGTGTTTATTTGAGCCGTATTTCGTATTTCTCGATTTGCGTGATATTTTAAAATTTTCCAAAGTATAGGGTTTTCGTGGCTTGGTTTAACTTGGATTTGGTTTAACTTGGCTTGGCATTTGACTTGGTTTAATGGGTTTTGGTTTACCATGGTTTGGTTTAACTTTGACTTGGACATGGTTTGGTTTAATTTGGTTCTTTATGAGAGAGGTGTATGGTTTAGATTGAGTGGAGAGGAATGAATGGTGGAGATTGCTTAGGCTTGTTATATAAGCCACCTACCACTCTCTCTCCTCCATTATTTTCATTTCATCTTCATCTTCTTCCTCCAGCCCAAGGCAAGTACACCTTGCCGAATGTTGGACGATCTTAATTTTGTTTGTTCCATTCTCTTCCTTGTTATATTCTAAGCTTGTTTAGAACTTGGAGTTTTCCTTTTTGATGGTTCGATTGTTGTAGATCTAGCTTTGAAGTAATTTTAGTTTTTATGGGTTTTGATCTATTTAATCTTATTATTTTCAAGTTTTGATGGTTCTATGTTGTAGAGCATTTCATTCTACCCTATTTTGACCTATGGAAGTCCGGATTTGGACTCCGGATGGAGGTTTTATGCATCCTGGCAGCCATGGCTTCTTAGTGTACTTCTTCTCGAAAATTTGGAGAAGAAGCACAGTTCAGCCGCATAGGCAGTACTTGACCGCATGAATCCTCATGCGGCAAGCCTCTGGCCGCATGGCCTTTCCAGCCGCATGAGACTCGCTTGAGCTCAGCCGCATGGGAAGTTCTTCCAGCAACATAAGATTCCTTATCCTTCCAACCGCATGGACTTGAATGTCCCCAGCCGCATATGAACCGCCCTTGTTCAGCCGCATAGGGCTTCAATTGAACTCAGCCGCATAGACTGGTTCTCCCCGAACCGCATAAGGAGTTCTGTCCCAGCCGCATGGAACTACTCGTTCTGAGCCGCATAAGGCAGACTCGTTCCCAACCGCATGAGGACTAGTCTCTCCCAGCTGCATATGACCCATCTTCCGCTGGCCGCATATGCACCACATTCCTGAGCCGCATGACCCTGATCGACCCAGCCGCATGAGGCTCGTTCTCTGAGCCGCATGAGACCCGTCTCCCTGAGCCGTATGGGATGTGCTGTCTCAGCCACATAACACCGATTCCCCCTTCAGTCGCATAAGACTGGGACTCCCTGAACCGCATAGGACCCTGCTCATTCCCTGAGTCGCATGGACTCAGATTTCATGAGCCGCATGAACCGCATAAATTCAGCCGCATGCATCTGATTAATCCTGCCGCATGAGCCAGCCTTGCCCGAGCCGCATGGCTCTGTCATGTCCTGTATTTTATATTTTGTTTATTTTAGTATATCCAAGTCATGTGGCTCTTTTTGTAACTTGAGTTCCTACGGAGTACACATTTATCCCTATTGTATATTTTTATGCCCATTTTATATCCTTACGCCTTTTGTCCCGAACTTGAAAATCACGATTTGATTGACATGATTGAAATGACAATTGTACATGACATGGTGTGACAAGGAACTAGCATGACTTGATAGTGACCCTGAGCCGCAGGGCTCCTTTCTGTGCCTTGTCCAGCTATTTAATTATTGTTATTATTATTATTTCTCTATTGTTATTTGATCTTTAGTGATGACTTGTGTCTTGTAATCTCAGCATAACTTGAGTCTCCTGAATGAATGCTTGTACTATACTGTCCGGCACATGTACCCTAAACACGACAATGACCCGCCGTGGTGCACTCCTGACATGATAACTTGACATGATAACTTGACCTGCTATACATGACTCGACAGTGACCCGTAGTGGTGCACTCCTGATTAATGACCTGACATGACCTGATGGTGGCCCGTCGTGGCGCACTCTTGACCAGTAAACTTGAACATGATAATGACTTGATAGTGGCCCGCTGTGGCGCACTCTTGACATGATAAACCTGACATGATACTCCTTGAAATGCTGTTGCGACGGCTAACACGATTTGACAAGAATAAATGGCCTGGACACCGTAGGTGATTGTGTTTGTACAAATGAACCCGTCTTGTCTTGCATCATGTCTAGGACATGAATTCCTGGTTTCCCACGGTCAGAGATTCATACTGAATATGGCTAGGATTAATGACTAGATTGATCAAGTAGTTCATGGAGAGACTTTTCCAGTTACCTGTTGCCCCTTTGATCCCGGCCTTATATATATATATACATGGGATTTGTTGCTATCCGTCGAGATGAGCGCACTTCCAGCCCGCCGTCGAGTGTGGTACCTTAGGACACATGTATCTTACTACAGTGTGTCTGCTATATCATGTTATCTTTTCCTTTTCTTTTGCTGGGGTCACTCAGGTAGTAACAAACAGGTAACCGGACTTGGAAGAATCTCATTGCATCTTGCTAGTAACTAGGCCTGTGATAACCCTAGTTAGTTAAAGTATCAAGCCGTACTTATTGCTTGGCCGTGATTGATCGAATGGAGTCTAACTCAGCCTAGTCTTGACTTGATCCTGCACAAGTTGTTACCTGACCTGATTGTTCATATTCGTCCTGTCCTGTACATAATCGTTATATGTCCTGATTTCTTATTTTATCCTGCCGATAAATGGTGGGAGAAACCAAGTTCTGTTCAGACGAAGGGTTACAACCCCGGTCCTTGTTTGGTTTACGGGTTGTAACCTGGTTATCTAAATAGTCCCATGGTTATCTCATCGTATATCACCTTCCCAGTTCTATTTATTTAACATGTTCTCCAGTTTACTTTATGTCAAATGATGATTTACTTACTGTCTCTCTATGTTCGGGATAAGTGCATTGGTACTGCACGAATCTCGATCTTCCTTTACTTATTGCCTTCTCTCCTTGTTGAATGCTAATGATTGCTGGTTTTAAGTTCATAGTTCGGCCTCCTTTGTGGTACTTGCTATTTGGGGTCTGACCCCACTGGTTTTACATGGCCAGGTTCTGATAGAAGAGCTCGAAGGATCTACCGCACCATCTACTCGACGGTGACCAACCAGAACACCAGAGTGCCTCAGTGGGTTTCTTCTTCATCCTCCCAATGATATGTAAATTCTCCTCTTGTAACGTTTAGCCCCGAGCACGTGTTTAGCTCATGTTTTGGTATTTTCCTTGATATTGTAGCCTACGGGCATAAACATGATATGTATATTCTAGACTATAGCTAGTCCTTATCATGTACGACTAATATTCTAGCTAGTCATCAGTTCTGTGGTACTGGATTCATGATCAGTCATGTATATATGGTTCGGGACGCCTTACTATTGTATGTATGATGATCGTACTCTTGCTCTTGTATAATTGCCTGTGATTGAGATACCTAGGATTGTTAAACCATAGGATTGACTGATGGCATGTAGAGTAACCCCCATGTCTTGACAGCTTATACGTGATTTCAGAGTATTAACGTATTTTGGAATTGCGTAGCTGGCTATGTTTGCCCCCGCTCTCCGGTATTCCGGTTCTGGGGCGTGACATATAATGAAATGAAACTTAAAGGAGGCAGGAAGAGGGTTATACCAGCTGCGCATAGGAACTGGTATCGCACCAACCGGAGCTGCGACGGTGGAGTTACGAGCTGACAAAGTCGGCTCCACGAAACCGTCCAAAAATAGTTCAATTTAAAGTGTCAACTTGGTAGCCAGTTTTGAGGTATCAACCGACGAAATTAACGGACAAAAATTGAGGGAAGTGAAGATGGATATACCGAGATTGAGACGGAGCAAGGAGTTCGCCGATCCAACGGTCGGATCTTCCAGAAAACGTGCACGAAGTTGCTGCGACGGGACATGAATTTTGAGTTCCAAACTCGCGCGCGCCGACGGGATCTCGTTCAAAACGTACGAATAGGCTATTCGGCGCGTCGGGGAAGAAGGTGGTGGACTGGGGGAGGATGGCTAGGGCTCGTCGGCTGAGGGGGGATCGGCCACGGCGGCCGTGCGGCGGTGCGGCGGCCCGCGCCTGCGCGCACGTGTGCCGGCTGCTCGCTGCGGCTGCTGCTCGCGCGCCTGAGCGCGGGGCTGCGCGGCCTGGCCAGGCCCAGCGACGGCGGGGGCGGTCAGGTGCGGCCAAGGTGGCGGTGGCGGAGTGGTGTTGATGTGGTGGTGGGTTGCATGGTGGTGGAGGTGTTAATAATGGTGAAGGTGATGAGGTTGATGGTGGTGGGAGTGGTGACTGTGGGTGTGGGGATGATGATGATAATGGAGGAGGAGGAAGAGAAGAAGATGGAGGAGGTGGTGCTGTTGCTCATGGTGGTGGTGGTGGTGGTGTATGTGAGGGGGTTCGGCCGAGTGGATGGAGAGGGAGAGAGTGTGTGTTTGTTTGTGTTGAGAGAGAGGGAGAGTGATACATGGGTGTGTGTGTATATATAATATATAGAAGAGGGAGAGAGATAGAGAGAGATATTTGAGAGAGGGGGAGAGAGAGAGGTCGGCCAACTGTTGGGGGGGCATGTGTGTGTAGGTGTAAAGTGAGTGAGAGAGAGTATATATATATATATATATATATATATATATATATATATATATATATATATATATATATATATATATATATATATATTTATATTTATAGGATATTTGTAATGTGGAGGGAGAAAATAGATATTTAAAATAGGGAAAAATATGTGGGGTATTTGGGCAGTCATGGGAGAGCAATATGGAGCTTGGGTTCGGGTTCGGTCGAGCCGGGTCGGGTCAAAATCGGACAGGGTGAAATAATAAAATTAAATACGTATTTATGATCACTGGTAAATAAATAATATGCAGGGACTCAAATAAATGGGACACAAGTTTTATGTGGGTAGTAGGCTTCATGTGGGCCACGTCCATACTTTGGGTCGACTAGGTTGGATCGATGTTGGGTCCCAAAATTAAATTGGAAATTAAATCAGGTTTTACGGTAGATAATTATTCGGCCTAAATTGACCCAAAAATTGTGTGAAAAAAATGAAGCACAAAATGGAGTGTCTGAGTGGGACATGAAGGTCATGGGTGAAGAGCGTCTCTAGTAGATCATTCATGAGAAGTTGGTTCTGAGAAAACGATTGGTCTGGTGCTCCTAAATTAAAAGTCACGGTGACGTGCAAACGATGATCAAAGATAAAAGTGGGAATAATTATTCAATGATTAATTGGTCTAAGTTGACCTAAAGTTGCGCGATACAAAAAGAGCACAAGGGAACGAGTTTAGGTGGGACATGATATATCAAAACGAAGATAATCTTGTCTACTACAAAACACGTAAAGAGAGTTTACAGAGATTGGCATCCCTGACGCTCCAGAAGTCAAAGTAACGGGAAGGAACATTAATGTTCAAAACAATTAAATAATAGAATATTTATCAAAATAATTTATTTACAAAATTTTAAAATAGCCCTGAAATTCAGGGGGCTTACATAAATAATGCTCATTCACATAATTAAACTTACAATATTCACAAGTTTTACACTTGCAAAAAAATATATACTTGCACAAATATTTGAATGACTACAAGTCCACTATCTAGTTAGTCTCTAGGCTTTGTCTGCAAGTATACCCGTCACTCCCAATGCTAAGTGAATCCACGGCTAACCTGAAAAATAATAGTTTTCAGTCAGGAATGGAACGAGCACAATTCACTGAATGCAGTTTCAAATATATGAAAATGAGTATACTACAGAGGTTAGCCTTTAGACATATAATTCTTAAAATAAATGAAGAAAAACAGAATAAAACTAAATACCAAGAACAGAAAATGAGATACAATAAAATACTCACCAACTGTAGTACCTTTGGTATGTGATCGGTCTCGGAACAATTATGCGACACGGTCTACACGGTCTAAAGTTACACGGTCTACAGTTACACGGTCTACAATTACACGGTCTACAGTTATACGGTCTACAGTTACACGGTCTACAGAAAATATTGTAATAAAGAAACACTGTCTATAAAATAATAATCATGATCTACACAGTTTAAATACAGTAATAATCATGGTCTACACGATCTAAAGTTACACTGTCTACAAGAAATAAATACAATAATAAACACGGTCTAAGGTCAGATCACACATTGTTGGTACTTCACCTTCCGACACAACAAGGAACAAAATCAACAGAAAACTGAAATCACAAATCTATCCACTAAACACTGATGTATAGTAAAGATCAATACTGAAAACAAACAATAAACTGTACTCGCCTGTGGTCCTTTGCTGGTGAAACCGACAATCCAAACCAATCAGTGTGCCATAATATACAAAAGTCTCAAGATACTGAAATAGACATTACCATTGCTCTCAGAATAGTCAAAATAGCTAGGATTGCCTGTCCTTAAGTCCAATTCTGGACACAGGAGCAAAACGATAATTTCGGGTCAAACGGTGTCTACCGTTAGACCTACTTTGCACCGAAAAGCGTGCCAGAGTCAATGGTCTCTAAAGTTGTCAAACTATATGTCTACGGATCCAGTTTTCTGATACGAACCCAACCGTATATCCAAAGTTGGATTTTGGCGGGCCGTGCACAAAATCGCCCGTTAAATCGGACCATGGGGCCCGCAAAACGGCGATCCAATCAACTGTCTCAGAATCGAACCAAACTTGGCATACAAGACCAAAAAAATGATACGATCCTGTTGGCGTAAGTTTTATCTCGATCTGATGAGCATGCACAAAGTAATTGAGGAATTTGCACAGAGGCCGATACGATGAATTTCGACGGATACGCATCAAATTCGTCGCGCACACGCGACCAATTTGAATTCCGTCAAAGCCCACACGTCCATGAAGCCGATATGCAGCTTTTGATGCTTTTGGTTCGTGACCACGTCGCTCGGATTGGCGGAACGCACGTCGTATCGAGAGAATTCCTAAAGTTTTTAATATATTAAAACAGATTTTTCAAAATCTTTGGGGACTGTTTATTCGGCACACATTACACGAATACAGAAATGAAAAGAAGGGTTTCCATCTCCTTTATATTGTATATAAGTGTCTTTAAATGGAATTTTGAAATCATGCATGGATTGGAAGGAAACTGGCCACGAACTAGAGTAGTCGGACTGGTTTTTCTGTCTTGTTTCGACAGTTTTTTCAGTAAGTTCGTGTCGATTTCTCGTCGAATCTGAGTAGGTTCAATAAGAACTAATTAATAGGGTTTCTAGATGGTTAGGGTGTCTATCCAGCAGACCAAACGGTTCACGATTTGATTGATCAGATGCGAAGAAATCACTCGATGAAGAGACGTACCTCACAGCGAAGCTGCTGTCCGCAGCGAACTCGGCCGACCGGCGGTCCCACGCGACGGCGGTCGACGCGCGGGGGTCGAGGGTGGCGCGTAGGCATTTTGTGTTTTTAGGGTTTTGCTGTTTCTCAACCCCTCTCCCGATTTTCTCTTTGTTCCATAAACCTATATGTACGCCGTTCCATCTAGAGGGAAAAGTCGCGTTTGCGGGGCTGGGATTTCAAGTTAGTTCGGCTGTGGAGGAAAGTTTTAAGTCTCGGCCTGGGCTGGCCTAATGGGCTCGGGTTACCACGGGGCTTTTGAAATCAATCTATTTTCTTTTCCTTTTTCTTTTTTTTTCTTTTATTATTAAACTATATATATATATATATATATATATATATATATATATATATATACATACATACATATATGTGTATATATATGCATATCCATATACTCATATGTATATAGTTCATCAAACATATATTTATATATAAAAATATAATGATATATAATATATATATTATAACATCTATTTGACAATAATAATATACCAATAATAATAAAATATTATTATATAATAATAACCTCAATAATATTAATATAATAATAATAATAATAATAATAATAATAATAATAATAATAATAATAATAATAATAATAATAATAATAATAATAATAATAATAATAACGAAATTCAATAACTCAATAATGATGTATACACCATTATGTACAGTCTAAAAATTCTAAATTGTACAAGGACATACTTCATACAAGTGTCATTGAATATCAACTAATAATAATATTTATAATATTAAATTATGAATACTTAGGAATATTCATTAAATCTTTAAAACGGAAAACAACACAATCCTACCAAAATACGTCAACACGAATGTCATTGCACATCCCGCATGACTACATGGACTTGGGCTCAGTTCGGCTCCAGTCCGGGCTAAAATGGTATAATCGGTTTCCCTAAATTCAGTAATATAATTAATAAATAAATAAAACTTCGGCAAGGGTTAAGTCGCAACTTGGCCTGGTTTTCCTAGTTAGGACATCGCTATGGCTCGACCTTCCCTACCAGGGCAAATACTCTAGTGAAAGCACACCATCACACTATCCGTGCCACGATCTCTAACCACCTTGCACTCCAAAACTTCGCCAGGGCTAAAGTCATCTACAGTAATAATTAACTAAGTAATTATTGAAAAATCAAATTTTGATTCAAATAAATAAATAAAATATATTATAAAAATTCCGGAAAGAGGGGTTACAGATTAGATAAGGTAAATATCACTAAGATAATAAGATATAATATATGAATTTGTGCTATTGTATAATGTGTGTCCACTTTGTAGAATTATTTGCAAATGAATATGAATTACTACTTGCGGTATCGTTCGTGGATGTACAATCATTGTCCTGATGACATGTGTGGTGTGCGGGATGAATACATAGCGGGAGTAGTACAGTTCCTGCAGTTTGCTAAGGCATTTTTTTAGTACATGGACGTCACCAAAATTAAGTGTCCGTGTGTGAAATGTTGTAACATGAAATATCATCCAGAAGTGGAAGTGACATATCATTTGCACTCGAGAGATTTCACGCCTAATTACTATCAGTGGACCGCACATGGAGAACTTGTATCTTTAGCATTAGAGCCAGAGCCTTATGTGGATTCGTATATGCATGCGGGGCCTAGATTTGTTTCGAATAATAATGCATACGATGACATGTGCGTGAACATAGTTTTCGATGCTGCGGGGCCTATTTTTGTTCCGGATAATCATGATGCAGCTGAGGAGGCACCGAATGTCGATGCTACAAAGTTCATGGAGTTGCTGGAGAATGCAAAAACTCCACTGTATCCTGGTTGTGAGGATCATTCGTCGTTGGAGGTAGTTACAAGACTGTTGAGCATTAAGTCAGATTTTAACATGTCGTAATAATGCTACAATCGAGTAATGGAGTTGATTATAGAGATCTTGCTTGCGGGTGCTAAGTTACCTAAAGAATTCTACCGGTCTAAGATGATGGTGAGATCGCTCTGGATGGGATACGAGAAAATCGATTCTTGTCGCAATGGGTGCATACTATACTACAAAGACGATAAGGACGCAGATGTGTGCAGATTTTGTGGTGCTGATCGCTATAAGACAACTAGTACAGGAAGGTCTACCAGTGCAAGAAGGCCGACCGATTTAATGTACTACTTGCCTTTAACATCGTGGTTGTAGAGATTATTTATGGTGAAAGAGACTGTAAAAAATATAAGTTGGCAAGGCAAAAAACAGATTGAAGGAGTGTTGGATCACCCATCCGATGGAGAAGCATGGAAGCACTTTGATCGAGTGTATCCAAATTTTGCTTCATATCCACGTAATATAAGGTTGGGGCTATATTCTGACGGTTTTACTCCTTTTGATCTTTTGGGATCCTAGTATTCGTGTTAGCTTGTGATTGTCACTCCGTACAACCTACTGTCTTGGATGTGGATGAAGACTCAGTACATGTTTCTAACCGTTATCATTTCTCGTCCGAACAATCCCAAGAGGAACATTGATGTGTACTTATAGCCGTTGATAGATGAGTTGAATCAGTTATGGAAAGTAGGTGCCAACATGTATGATGTTTCCAGAAAGCAAAATTTTTATATGAAGGCAACCCTTATGTGGACCATCAATGACTTTTCGGCCTATGGAATGTTATCTGGATGGAGCACTCATGGCTGTCTCTTATGTCTGTATTGTATGGACCGTACTAAGGCTTTCCATTTGAAATACGAAGGAAAACCGTGCTTCTTTGATTGTCATTGTTAATTTCTGCCGAAAGATCATCCGTTCAGAAGGGACAAGGTTGTGTTCCGTACCGATATTGTGGAAAAGGGTGATCCACCGCAAAGGTGGTACGGAGACACGATATGGGAGGAGGTCAGAGATTTTCTAAGTGCTATCGAAGATCCTACAATGGGGTACAAGTGTAATAGATTTGGTCGAGATCATAACTGGACGAAGAGGAGCATATTCTGGGACCTGCCATATTGGGGTACCAATCTGATTAGATATAATCTTGATGTCATACATATTGAGAAAAATGTGTTTGATAACATAATTAATACTGTGATGGACGTAAAGGAAAAAATGACAGACAATCCTAAGGCCAGGTTGGACTTACAAGAAATATGCAAACGTCTCGTGTTGTATTTGATAGAGGAGAATGGGAAACAATTCCTGCCGAAGTTAATCTTCTCACTGGACAAGGAGGACAAAGTGAGACTTTGTCGGTGGATCCAGGTTCTAAAATTTCCAGACGGATACGTGTCGAATCTGAGAAGATGCGTCGATCCGAAGGAGAACAAACTGACGGGTATGAAGAGCCATGACTGCCACGTATTTATAGAGAGGTTAATTCCGATTACATTTCGGAAATTCTTACCGTAGGGAGTTTGGAATCCATTGAACGAGCTTTGCATATTCTTCAAGAATTTTTGTTCTAAGAAATTGCACGTTGACTGTCTAGAAAAGCAAGCGAACGACATTGTGGTAATACTGTGCAAGCTGGAGAAGGTGTTCCCTCCTGGATTCTTCGACTCTATGGAGAATTTGCCGATTCATCTTTCATATGAGTCACATGTTGGTGGACCTGTCGAATATCGATGGATGTACCCGTTCGAGCGACACCTGAACCACCTAAAAAAAAAGGTAAAAAATAAGGCATGGGTCGAGGATTCTATTTTTAAAGTCTATGTGCCACGCCCCAGAACCAGAATACTGGAGAGCGGGGGCGGACATAGCCAGCTACGTATAATGAAATAGAATCCATCTCACCATACGGTCACGGCTGTCTAGATATGTGAGGGTTTATCTATAAGCCATCAGTCTCTTAAGGTCATAAATTATCCTATTGTCTCAATCTCAACCAACTAATAATAATCACAAGATATCAGATCACTAAATATACAATTGTAAGGCGTCCCAAACATTACATATCCAGATGATCATGAAGCTAGTCGTACAAAATGTAAGGACTAGCAAGAGTTAAGTCATACATGATCAACCTCGAGTTGCCAATCATGATTACAGCCCGTAGGCAGACAGTAAATAAAGTGCATCGAGCTAACAGGTGCTCGTCGGCTAAACGCCTCAAAAGAATGATTTTACAATAGAGTGAGCGAAACAAAATAGAAAACCCACTCGTTGCCCGGGTTCCGTCTAGTGTTCACCACCGGGCTGGAAGACAGGTAGATCCTCTGGAGCTGCTCTGGTATCTGGCCATACAAAACCAGCTGGGTCAGACCCCAGAAAGAGCAAGTGCCACAAAGGAGGCCACGAAATAAGAACAAAAAACCAGTAATCAGCACAATAATATAATTACATAATAAAAGACAGTAATTTAAGAAAAGGCATGATAAGTAGATATAAAAGACAATCTTGTATAGAATCACTAAAAGACAGGACATATGAAAAAGCATGACAGGATGATATACGATGAGATAACCACGGGACTATTCAGATGGCCAGGTTACAACCCGTAAACCAAACAAGGACCGGGGTTGTAACCCTTCGTCTGAACGGAACTTGGTTTCCCACCATTTATCGGCGAGGTAATATAAGAAATCAGGTCAAGTAACAATCTGGAGTGACAATCATTATAGTGACAATCTGGAGTGACAATCCTTCAATCATTCTGGTACAATCTTATAATCAATTCTAGACAATGCTATACTGGACTAGACTCCATCCAAGCAATCACGGCCAATCATTGCCTACGGCTTTTTACATTAACTAACTAGGGTTATCACAATCCTAGTTACTAGCAAGATGCAATGAGATGTTCCTCCAGCCACAAGCCCTGCAGCTAATCCAGGTTATCCAGGCAATTTGAATTCATTAAGCAGTTATCAATAATTATGTGCCCCACACGAAGGTGAGCTGGAAATGTGCCCTACTCGACGGCAGGCTACAAGTCCAAACAATTGCGGTCGGGATAACGGGATTGCCTGTAACTGGGGAAATCTCTCATGACTACTGAATTATTCTAGTTATTAGCCTTAAACCATTTTAGTAGGTACTCCTGACCCTGGTACTCAGGAGTCCCGTCCTAGACATGATGCAAGACTGGACAAGTGGATTTAACAAGCAAGCAAGAAAGAACCACCCACGGTGTCAAGGCAGGTCAAGTTAAGTTATCAAATCAAGTCAAGTCAAGTTAGGAGTGCGCCGCCACGGGCCACTATCAAGTCAGGTTGGTCATGTCAGGAGTGCACCACTACGGGTCACTGTCGTGTTATGCAAGTTCCTTGCCATATCAAGCCATGTACAATAGTCATTCCAAACATATTAAGTAAAATCAAGCTCATGACCAAAGGCGTAAGGATATAAAATGGGCGTAAAATATCTAATAAAATATCAATATACAGGACTCTAGAAGAGCCAAGCTTAAAGAAAATAAAACCAAATCTCCATGATTGGACAAATTGCGTAAGGGTCCCTTGGGTCGGGTTGCGCAGGAGTCAAGTACGCCAGGTGCCAACTGCGCAGGGGTGAGCTGCGCAGCAGATGGATTGCGCTGGATCAGGTTGTGCAGGAATGGATGGCGCAGGGTCAGATTGCGCAGGGACGGACTGCGCATGGATGGATTGCGCAGAAGGTGGACTGCGCAGGAGTCAGGTTGCGCAGGGGCCAACTGCGCAGGGGTTAGTGCGCCAAGGAAGATGCACGGTTCAGCCCGAGAGGCCGGGCGCAATCGGCTATGCGCAATGAAGGCGCTGGCCGAGAAGGAAGGTGCACAGTTCACCAAAGGGTGAGCTGCGCAATCGGCCTTGCGCTAAAGAGCGCAGGCCGAGAGGGCTGCTTCTCCAACCCGAGAAGAACTCCAAGAACTTAAAAACTTCAATTCTTTATAACTTGATCAAATCAAAACCAAATCTAGATTTTCAAAGTTCTAACTTGAGTAAAATTGAATTCTCTTCCACATTGGAGCATCAAAACAAACTAAAATCCAAGTTAAATAGATCAAAATCAGGCAAATCCGAAAATAGTAAAAACCTAGATCTAGAATAAAGGAAACTCCAAATTACAAAATGTCAAGTTCTAATATTGTTCTCCATGGCCTAATCTAGCTAATAGACAAATAAAAAGTGGTTCTCAAGTGGTGGCAAGGTGCACTTACCTATGGTGTAGAGAGTTGTGTGGAAGAAGGAAGAAGAAGAAGTTGAAGAAGTAAATGAAAAATAAAGAGGAGAGAGAAAAGTAGGTAGGGATTTATGAGGGTGGTTGTGATGGAATGGAAGTGGAGAATAGGCTAAGGTCTTCCACTCATGATGAACCAAACCAACTCAAACCAAATAAAACCGAGCCAGTCAAAACCCAAAATACGAGAAATACCGAAATCCCACAAGTTAAAAATATATGCCAAAATCCAAATACGGGAAATACGAAAAATGAGGGTGACACTATGTTCTCGAGGAGATTATAAATTTTTGTTCGATGTATTTCAAGCCTTATGTTGCAACTAATAGAACAAGAGCTCCCAGAAACGACAACGGAGCTCAGGATTCTAATGATACAATACTGAAGGTATTCAGTGCTCCAGGAAAGCCATTGGGTAAAATGAAGAAGAGATATCTGAACGATGACGAGCTAAGGGCTGCTCAGGTGTATGTATTACTCAACTGCGACGAGGATGAAGTGGAGAAGCTCGAGGGGTAAGTAATTAATACAGGGGTAAGTCATTTTAATAGTATTGTTTTCAGCATATTTAATAATATTTTGTTGTTTTCAGCACATTTAATAATGATGTAAGGTCAAGTAGGCCCCACGTAACAGAAGAAGAACTAGAACAAGAAATGAGGCATTATTTTCCTTTCTGGTTGAGTGCATATGTAAGGAGGACTCTGTAATTATCTTTTTGTATCTGCATTTGAGAATGAACTTAATTTCTTATGTTGTGTAGTTCGATCGTCCACATACAAGACTTGATAATGAGTCTATTAGAACTCTAGCTAAGGGACCAATTTATGCCATAAAAACCTGGCCAAGTTACTGTGCGAATGGGTTTAGGTTCAAGTCAAAAATTTGCCCGATCAGAGACAACTTTCTGGATCTCGATTCCACCGAAAAACAGTTGTTTGTGTATCAGATCTTCAAACTACAACGATGTTGATGCGGGCAACGATTTCTATGGCATCCTACGGGAGATTGTGGAGTTGACATTTAGTTACGGAATAGAGCCTGCTAAGATTGTGTTATTCAGGTGTGATTGGTTCGATCCGATCAAAGGTCAAGGTTGGAAAATAAACAAGCATGGTCTTGTGGATGTAAACTATCGGCGTTGATATGAAGCCTATGAACCATTTTTCCTATCAAGTCAGGCTCAGCTCGTATACTTCACAAGTTATCCTAAACGGGGAACAATAAGGTCAGACTGGTAGACAGTATGCAAGACCAAAGCTATAAATACCTTTGAGGTTGATGATATAACTTATCAAGAGGATGAATTGCCTCTTGTCACAGATATTGTAGAAGTGGACACAACGGAAGTTCCCCATTACATATCTAATTGTGTAGAAGAGGTAGAATTATCCGAAGAGGAAGATGTAAATGAAAGTGAAGATGAGGAGGAGGAAGAAGAAGAAGATGACGACCTAAACGAAGAAGATGAATTTTCAAAAGAGGATTAAATCTGTGTATTTTTAGAAATGAATACTTTAGTGACACTTTTGTGGCTCCTCCTACTTTTGTGACTATGATATTTTTCATAAATCTGTAATGCTTTTCATATAAATATGTGATGCTTTTTATATAAATATGTGATGCTTTTCATATAAATCTGTGATATTTTTCATATAAATCTGTGTATTTATTTTATCATCATATGTTATTATCAGGTATGGCAGGTAGTACAGGATAACGCTGAGGTAGATATGCTAAACACTCCCGTGCGCCTTGGGCGGTAGCAGATTCAGATTCTGTACCCTCATCTTTGAGTACCCCATTGTACCATACTGTTTTCGATCCATCGACGGTGCAGGACATGACGGAGCAGGGCATTGCTTGTCCTAGGGTGAGCAATTCCAGGAGGTTCGCGACTACGACTAGTACTGATCCCTCGTCCAGCATTCCTCCAGCCGACGACCCCATGGGAAGAGACGAGCATATGGAGGACGTCGATCAGACTAATCTTGGTGAGGCTTCGCATATGGAGGACAACGACCCTCCATGCGTGCCTCGGGACGAGACGCGTATGAAGATTTGGACGGACAGCCTATGAAGTAAGTTAAATAGTTAATATGTATTTCTCAAATAATTATATGTACATATATATTCATAAATTATTGTTGTATAAATATCGGCCACCTGCAGTACAGAGACAGCTGGGGTTATTTCTGAGGCAGAACTATGGTGGGCCTTAGATTAACTACTCAGATGCTCCCAAAGAAAGGAAGGCCTTTTGGTTGGTCCACTTTATTGTAAAAAATATGCTTATTTTTAATTTCAATAATCATTTGTGTATATTATATAAATCTCTCTATTTTACTTCTTGTAGAGGACCAATTTCTATCCACCACACCGGGCAACGAAGATCGAGTCCCAGTTTTCTGTCGTCGTCGGCAAGCTCATCTGTGATGCGATCTACGACCAGAAGTCTCGTGATCGCTCCAAAAATAGATCCATGATTGGACCATGCCTGAGTAGTGGACTGCAATGAAGGCGCGATTCGGCGAGCCCAGGTACCAGAAACAGTCTGGAAAGGCCAAGGTGGCACGGTTGAGCGCAAGTAAGTGGTGGGTGGCTCAATTCCTATGACAGAGCATTTTCGTCGTCTGGTACATTTCTTTAAATATATTATTTGAAATATAGTTGGATAAAATATTTAATATTAATAATAAACAATATATTTTAACCGGTAAAAAAGGGTAAGGACGCCAACATGGTGATCGTCTTTCTGGTCACCCATCGAAGGGCCGGTGAGTTTATCGATGAGAGGGCTATGCGAACATATGTACATTCTATTCCTCACCTTTTAATTTACTATAATTTAAAAAACATGGAAATAGATATCAATATAGACGTTAGTAAACAGTTTTCTAGGCCGAGTTTGTTAGGCTACAAGAGAAGGCGGATGCTAGTGCAGTAGCAGAGGCAGGGGCTGGTACTTCCTCCTAGTCGCCTACAGTTCCATTGCCAGACGAGCTTGGATGACCGCCGTTGGTGGTATGCAGACGGGTACGTACTACTGTTTGGGATCATACGGTGCCTATTTGGCTTCAGAGTCATCCAGGGCCCCCTCTGCCACTGCACACTCTCCACCTTCGCAGACGTCGTCACGAGCTCAGGAGATTTATCGTTAAATTACTGAGCTGCATGACGAGTTGCTAAAGAGGATTTCTGAGCAGCCCCGATCCGTACTGCAGAGCGACGATCCGACGGCCATTGAACGGATTAATGCGCTCGAGCGTAGCATTCAGGAGCTCCAGACTCTGCAGGAGACTACAACTGGCAGCTTGCAGGTGATGGCCAAGTCTACGGAGCGCAGACAGATTGATCTAGAGGCATCACATAGGACCATGTCTGCCTCAATTTTGCAGATATATGCGTTTATTGAGGATAGTTCTCAGAGGATGGTATGTACCCTTTCCGCACATGCTGAGCAACTGCGAGAGCTGGAGTAGATACGCCCTCCTGGTATGTCAGCATCGACAGCACCGACTCCAGACATTGTACTGCCTCCTCCACCTCCTCTACCTCCTCCTCTGTCACCATCGGTGGCGCTGACTCCCGGCATTAGACTGTCTCCTCCTGTCCCTGTTGTGCAGCTTAGACAGTAGCAATATGAGTATATGTTATCTCAGATGTGCGCAGCATTGCTCCTCCGGATCCGTAGTAGTGATCCAATAGTTTTTTTTTTATCATCTTTGTATGTATTGGCCCTATGGGCATGGGTACACTTAGTTTATTTTTTATTTGACTCTGTCTCATGTTTATTTGACTATGTTTCAAATCATTTATATTTGACTTTGCATGATATTTACTTTGTTGGACATGTACTTAGTTCTGTGTATGTTTTTGATATGTGTCTGTGTGTACAGTGTATGTGTGTGATATGTGTATGTGTGTGAAATACAGTTTGGGAACTATTGACATTTGTGTGCAGGATTTTAGAAATTGTAGAAACTGTATTTTATTTTTTTATTTTTTCTGCAAATTTTGCGACGTTCTGTGATGTTTAGCGATAAAAGAATACGTCGCCAACGTTTATCGAGACGTCGCTATTTTGGTATCATTGACGTCGCTAATATGAAAATGACGTCGCTATTTTGAACCTGACGTCGCTATTTTGAACCACTGTCATGTCGTCACAGGCGACGTTATTGTGTCGCTATATACATCGCTGATTTTTTTACATTGCAATGTGTTAGCGACGTTTCATAAATACGTCGCTAATTTTTTATCTGTGACGAATAGTGACGAATTTTTAATCTACGACCATGTTTTCGACGACCTGTTAATTACGTCGCTAATTTATTTTAGCGACATATTTAGTGTGATAAGCGATGTTTCGCGATGTCGCTAACCCGTCACATTTTGGTAGTGGTTATTTTGTAGAGAGCATGGTGAGAGACCCAAATAACCAAACTTGTTGTTATGGTAGTGGGTTATCTTAAGAAATATAGATGTAATGCGCATCTAGTCGAGCACAAACAAATGAATACTACTAAAATAAGGCACTTTAGCGACGCACGAAAACGTCGCTAATGTGTACAAAAATGTCGCTATTCAACATTAGCGACGATTTTAGCAACTATATCTTTTGTCTCGTATTTCATGGTCGCTAACACAAAAGTTGTTGCTATTGGTCGTTATTGTGACGTACAGTAGCGACGTAACCACGTCGCTAATATTCTAGTAGATAGGGATGTTTAACAAAGAGGAGTAGCTAATCAATGACGTCCTTTTTCGTTGACAAAGGTCGTCGATATTTCAGTAGTTAGCGACGTTATTTGCGATGTTTAGTGATTACGTTGCTGAAATGGATTTTTTTTGCCATGTCAGCTACTTAGCAACGTATAGCGACTTTCTGCGACGTCTGGGATATAGACTAGCGATGTTAGGATACATGTTTAGCGACGTATGCCCTCGTCGCTAGGCGTTGCTAAACTGTAAAAGAAAATATAAAAAACAAAATTTTGTTTGCTTATTTTCCATCCAGAATCTACCTGTAGTTTAAATTATAGTTTATAAATAGTAGACCCGGAGCAACCCTTCGTAGAATTCCATAGGTTCGTTGATCCCTTCGGTGGAACACTCAACACCGATAAAAAAATATAGAGTTATAATACGTCATCCACGCAGACAAATGATGAAAATATTTCAATAATCAAATAAACAGAATCAAACGATAAGAATGCATAAGTGTAAGCCCACTTCCCAAAAAAATTATTTTTTTAAATTCAATTTTGATTAATTTTTATGATCATTAGGGGTCATGCCTAAGCTTGTAGGTGAGTTATGACCATCTTAAGGTCATATGGCCCCTATAGATCTTATATAAGTATTATTTAGCTATTTCATATTCTACTATAATTTTTGGATATTTTTAGTTATTTAATTTATGAAGGTTTGTTAATTTTAAGGACTTCCAAGATTTAAGGTTGGATCATTCAGGAGTATTTTTGGACAAAGTATTTTATTTGGGCACTAGAGAGTTTAAAATATTTATTACAATTTTTTTTAGGATTTTAAGGAATTTATTTGTAGTTATTTGGCTATAAAATGGTTTAAAAAGCTTTTTTTGAATTTATATACCCAGTCAGCAGGCAGTGGCCCACTCGTCAGCCACCCAAGATGAGTGGAGCAGGCCACGTGTCAGCTAATCAGCGGCTGACTGCGCTTTGGCTTCCAAATTAGGAAGTCGGCAGCCAGCTCGGCTTGGCTCAACCCGGGTTGCAATCTGGACATCCATTTTTGGACGGGATGTACCAGATGGTGACACATGGCAAGCCCAAGCCGCAGCTCAGCCGCCTCTTAGCAGCTTATATATATATATATATATATATATATATATATATATATATATATATATATATATATATATATTCTTTGGCCGTTTTTGAGAGAATTGATCTTGGTGATTCCCCGACTCCCCGAAGCGATTGCGGACAGCCCCGACCTTATTTTTGTGCACCATTTTTTTGTTGGAATCGTTTCGAGGTATTTTAGAAAATATATTTTAATTAATGATATTTTATTTTTAAATTTTTGGTGAATTATTTGTGTGTTGGTTGTCCAAAACTCGATACGTCGTACGATTTTCAAGATTTCGGGAGATCTCGAATTCCGATTTGCGATTCATTTGAAGTTTTGGAAAGCTGACACGATGATCTTTAAAATATAATTTTTCTAAAAATTCTTAAATATGTTTATTATTTTATTTATAACGTTGAACTCGGATTTGATTGATAAATTATCAATTTGGTCACGGTTAGCCATAACGGCGATAAGACCAAATCATGATTTTGTGGCACGATTGATTCTGGTGCATTCGTGGCACTGAAATCTACCGAGGTGCACTTTCAAAATCTTTAGTTCATGAAGTTTGACTAGTTAGTCAATGGTATGCCTCGATTTGGTGCCATAGTTTCCAAAATTGGAAATATCACTTTCTATGGCCAAAATTCCCTATTTGAATTATATGTCGTATTATTATTAAGTAAAATTAGATTTTTTTTTAGTGATTTACTTTAGAATTAAATACTATTTTTTATTATTTTTGGTATTTAAGAATAGCTTATTGACCTTAAAATATTATT
This sequence comes from Iris pallida, assembly GCA_029216955.1. Classification (NCBI taxonomy): domain Eukaryota; kingdom Viridiplantae; phylum Streptophyta; class Magnoliopsida; order Asparagales; family Iridaceae; genus Iris; species Iris pallida. The sequence continues at coordinate 892,643 of JANAVB010000800.1, read as the reverse complement.
ATAATATTCTATATATTTAAGTTATAGTTTTTTACCTAAGCATGATTTTTCTATAGTTTCCAAATATTTATTTAAAATATTTTGACTAATAGTTTTCAAATATCAAAACATATTTTCTAAAATAGTTATATATATTTATTTATAACAAATTCTCTTTGATTTTTATCTTGATTGTGACTAGTCATACGTTCATATTTCTTGTGATTCGACTACTTCATATCAACCCTAGACTAATCGGACTGTCCTGGACCTAATGATACGGTTTATTCCATTGTTAGAGACCGTCTTGCATAGTTATGACATCTGTATCAATTATGTACCAACGTGATCAAGTCACACAACAATTACAACTTAATCGAGGCAAGTGTGTCACGACCCGCTACCAAAATTGTTGGGCCGGGCCGGGCCGAGTCATGTCCAGCCTACGCTTGAGTTACAGCGTAGTAAGCTGTTCTTAAAATAAAACAATATAATATCAAAGTGTGCTAATAGTTTCATTTGTCATATTGAAGAAATCATCACAAACACAAAATCATCTAGCATACAAATATGTTCAAAATATATAGCCAAAATGTAAAACTGGATACAGGTCCAGTAACAAAATATATATAGTCTAAACAGTCCTGCTCTCAAAAGTCTCGAGCAACTAAAATAACAAAGTAGACGAGTTTTTCCGCAGGTACATCCTCGTGGGTAAAGCCTGATCCTCAAAGGTGACCCCATAATAGGAATCACATAACAACTTCTCTTCGGTAAGTATACCTACAACATTATCCTGTCAGGACGGGAGCAAGTATTGATTCTACAAACTAAGTATATGGAGCATGGAATGAAACAGAGATGTAATAATAGGAAATCTTGGCATATCGCAATCTATCATGTCAAGGATACATTTGTCATGGCGACAGATGTACATGTAATGTTTAAAACTGGAGCAGGCACGTGATCGTCAATAGGTATAAAATGTACCGATGTACAAGGCAACATGTAATAAAATATACCTACGTACAAGTGTACAAGCATAGGTGTACATCCATACAGAAATACGGGATAATGGCCTACGATAAGGTATACATATAAAATGTGACCCTGCTCGGTACATATGTACGAAAGAAGGGGGCATGATCACGTACTCAACCATCAGTTTTCCCATAACCCAAGCTATGACATGGGGGAGATACGAGAGCAGTTTAAAATATGTGAAAGATACTAGGAGCAGTATAAAGCATGTGAAGATATGACTTGCAGTTCAAGAAATAGTATTTTAATACGATTCATTCACAGTTTATTATCATATGCAATAAATAAAGTTTATAGGGGTACTTGCCTTGTGCGAAGCAAGGGTATGTATATGAATCTATAGATGTCCAGTGTCCTGTCACTGTCAAAAAGGATATACAATCTTAGTTTTTATACTAAGCTTTATACTAGGACACTAGTGGCGTGACACAACTTTCTGACTAGACACCTAGCCAAATGATGACTTTAGCATAGGAGACCAAAGTGGGGTGACACAATACCTAAACCAACATTTTAGGGTCTCTATACTAAGGTAGGGTAAGGTCCCAATACTAAAATATCCCAAAAGCGCAAATAACTTCATAAGACATAATTATTTAATTAATAAATCAGACTGTACATTGTGTTCCAACAATTATTAAGATATGTAAAAGCTCTAATATATATAAAATAAAGTACCAAAATGATCCTTGTTAATTATAAAAATTTATACTAATTCTTCTGGAATTTGTAAACTACTATAGATATTTATTAAAAATCAGGAAACATAAGTACTTTGAAAATAAGTTCTATTTTCTTATTTTTATAAAATGGCAGTAGTAAAATTAAATCCTGGAAAAATTCTAATAATTAGGCAAATTCACATAGTATTTAAATACAATTTTTTTCAGATTTTTATAGTATTTACATACTGTCTAAAAATTCAAATACAGCAAGGTACAGTTTCTGAAAATAAATAGTTAATTATTTAATATATTTATCCACGTATAAGAAATTGAACCGATGTCCAGATACGGGACCCAAGGCCATGAATTAAGTCTGATATGACTCGTACAGTTCTTGAATGTATTTAGACTCATTTAAGTCCATAAAACCCATGCTAAGCCTGGACTCAGATGGCCATAATTCACAGAATATAAAAATACAAAATTAAATATATAGATATATATATGTATATGAAAATATTATAATAATATTTTAATGCAGTAAAATATACTTAGTCATAATATTTACTGATAATAAGATAACATTTAAATTTACATATATTAAAATATTACACAAAATCATATATATAGCACCCCTTAGAAAACCCTCCCTCACTCTAATTCGTAATATTAATGTTAAGATTAATGTTAATATTAATATTAATGTTAAGATTAATGTTAATATTAATATTAATGTTAATATTAATATTAATGTTAATATAAATATTAATGTTAATGTTAATATTAATATTAATTTTAATGTTAATATTTTTTATATTAATGTTAATGTTAATATTAATATTAATTTTAATGTTAATATTTTTTTATATTAATGTTAATATTAATTTTAATGTTAAGTTTAATATTAATTTTAGTAGTTAATGTTAATATTAACATTAAATTACGGATTAGAGTGAGAGGTGTTTTTAGGGGGGTTTCTAAGGGTGGCTTTTGATCCGCTTCCATATATATTATATATTTATATATTATGTATATATATATATATATATATATATATATATATATATATATATATATATATATATTTATATATATTATGTATATATATATATATATATATATATATATATATATATATATATATATATATATATATATATATATATATATATATAACAGTATAAAATATAATATACTTAATATATACTTATACATATATACATACATATATAAATACACACACACACACACACACCACACACACACACACACACACACACACACATATATATATATATATATATATATATATATATATATATATATATATATATATATATATATATTTATATATATTTATATATAAACAAAACCCAGCCCAAACCCATTTGGCCAAAACCCAACCCAATGAACAGTAACCAAACCCAAATTCAACAGCTAATGGGTTTGAAACCTGTTAGAACATAACAAACCCGAAACCAAACCAAATAAGCCCGTGTCCTGACACTTAGGCGGTCACAGCATGCGATACGAGTCTTGTGTCCTGGAGTAAAATGACACGCACGACACGAATCTCGCGTGTCCGAGCACACTCATGAGATCCTCGACACTCGACGACCTCACACACGTGTACACGAGACACGACACAAGCCACAGAAGAAATAACACGTACGTGGCTGACGAACGGGGCTGCTGCGCGACGGAGGAGGCTTCGTGGTCGTCGAGAAAAAATTGAACGGAGTTCGTCTCGTCGAGGCGAACACTTTGGCGGTGGTCGGAGGCGACGACGACGGCTAGGTCGACGGGAATCCTAGATCTAGGGTTCAGGAGAGTGGTCGGGCAAGAACGGGCTATGGCGATGGCTAGGGTGGTTGGGAACGTATAGAAAGTTAGGGTTTCGACCGGGAGGGCTTTATAGGCTAGGATTTGGTTTTAGATTAGGGTTTTGATCGTCGGATTAGGGTTTAGGGTTAGGGTTACGACGAAGTCGGCGGAGGAAGACGACAAATCGAAGGCGGTGGTCGTCGACCGTTTTTGTAGAAAAACCCTCGAGAAAACTAAAATTGCAAAACAGCCCACCACCTTACAGTATGCAAATTTCTAATTTGCAAAACCTATCCCGCAGTGTTCTGTGCAAAAATTAATTTTCACAGATAAATCAAATATTGCAGTTTTGATTTAAAATATTTGATTTAATTGCAAACTGCTATAAAAACAATTTAAATAATTACAAAATGATATTTTAAGTTTTAAAAACCATTTAAAAACCATTTAAAATTCTAAAAAATTCCTAATAATTATAATAAATTATTTTAAGGCTAAAGTAATCATTTGTGGTTTAAAAAAACTAATTTAAATATAAACTAAATTCAGGGGCTTAGAAAGTGCACTATTATTTTATTTGTTTATTACATTATAATGCTATCTTTCATTGTATTTTTATTGAGTATCATATTGAGACACGATATGCTTGATTGTATTATTGCTCATTTATTGATTATTTAGTGAGTCGGGAGGGAAAATGCTAAATAGATGTGTGAACAAACCCAAATATTATTTATTGAATGATAGCTAAGTCATACACCTCACGTATGGTTTAGCCGTACCAAAATTGAATGATAGTCATCTATGATGTATCATATTAGCCCAGCCGTTCACATGACGAAAGGCATTTCAAAGCATTGTTTGATTGGTTTTACTTGTTCATGTTTATTTTCCAGTTATTTTGTTCATACATGTTCCTATTAATAGTTTCTTGTACATGTTATCATTTCTAGTTCATATACATATTCCTTTACAATTATACATCTCTATTATCTAGCTTTATTTGTATTAAGTTACATTAATGCAATAGGATTGTACTTTGCTTCTTTCTTGACTGGATCATTGTAGGTGACTTGGCAGCTTCTACTTTGCGCTCTGTGGACTATACGGGGGAGATAGAGACATTGAAGGCCGACCTTAGATTCTAGATATCTTAGATATTTATTTTATTTAAATGCAGTTTGTTCCTGAATATCATTTTCAATGTATTATGGATTTGTAAATAAAATAGTTATTAGAATGAGCTATCAATGATTTTGTTGTATTTGAGTTGACATTGAGATCTAGACAGTATACTACCGCCGATGCTGTGGCTTAGGCTGAATTGGCTACGTACTCATATCCCGAAATGTGAGAGCGGGTGGTGACAAATTTTTTTGGTGGCCCATGCAGGTCTTTTTTTTGCAAAATTGTGCAAACCGTGTTAGTATCAATTAGTTATACTACTGCGCACTTACGACTAGAAAGTCTAGAATTGATATGATTTTAGGATATGACTAGGACTAGGAATCCCTTATTCAATTTGACTATTGGGTATTTAAGGCTGCTACATAGGCCATGTGATTTAAATAGAGATTTATTGAATTATAGAACCCTATTAGGTAACTTAAAGAATTTTTATAGAGGGATATACCATTGTGTTTTGATATAATGGTTTGATCCAGGTGGGTAGACTATTCGTCGGTAAATTAGGACTTCCTATGATTCAATTTGTAATCTTGTTCATTTATTTTTGCCCTCTCTAAATCATCATCATATCGTAAGGTCCGTATTTGTTATTTATTTTCCATTGACCATAAGTAATTATTCCCCTAAAGAGTCTATATTTTATTTCCATCCATTGACTTTTGAGTCTAACATGATCCAATTATCCATATATTTATTCCGACTCAGTTTTGTTGAAATTCAAGATATATATTTTCCTCTCAATCTTTAGATATTAGAGAAATAAAAATTTATATTTATATTTCTTGTTTTAAATTATTTTTCTTCCTAATCAATCGTCTGAATTTTAAAACTGATACATTTATTCAAAGACAGATACGTACACTTTTTCTATCATGATCAATTTGTTTGAATTTTAGAAGCTCCTTTGAAATTCTTATGGACGTAGTTTGAAAGAATATTCAGTATCGTATAATGGCGAGGCAGATGCACTATGTTGTCATTTATTTAAGTTATTAAGACTGCAGATTCACTGCAGCCAGCAGCGCACTGGCAATGCATGACCCGTAAATTGAAATAATTTTACATAAATGTAGGTTATCGACTATTATTAAAACTATGTCTTAGTTGTACTATTTGATCTTTGAGTTATTATGTCAATATTGGATAGAGTTGATAGAGTATTCGATACTGTATTCTTATTTGAGTCATGAAACAACGGGTTTAACTCAGCCAGATGTACACTGGTGAGGCATAAATTCTCGATAAAATGACTTCATATATACATACAATTTTTAAATATTATAGAGACTACGTCCTTTTTAGCATATGACTAGTAATTTTTATGGTTCACAATTTCATGCACACTCACTTGAAACTGAGTTAGTTCTTTTTTTTCTTTCTTGAACCTTTCTTTCTTATCTTTTACTTTCATGTCGTTGTTAGAATTCCTAGTATCTTTTAACCCTTTCTTTCTATTCCACTAGATTCATGATACTTAGATTTGAATCTATGATCGTATCTAAATAATTTGGTTAAGTAACGGATCGTGCTAAAACGTTTTTGATTTGATCATTCTTAAACGACTTTCATCGTTGACTAAACATTTTGACTATAATTATAGTTGTACCTATATTTCAATCTATTATTGCTAATATTTAGATTTTTATTGCTGCCTTGATCATGATTATTTTGATCATATTCATACTCGTACAAATTTTAATCATGCTTTGATGACTTACATAGTTAGACTTGACCGTAACTACATCCTACTTATATCTAAGTAATTTAATCCTGTTTGACTTGGTCTGGCTTTTAATCGTTGATCATACTTTCCTAATTTCAGTTAGTGGTTAATCGTGCCTAATGACTTTTCTCATTTAGCTAATCCTGTTTCAGTTCTATCCTTAAGCTTGCTTAGATTTTAATCTTGACTAGATCCTTTGACCATATAATTTGGTCATATTTTGATCGTGCCTAAACAATTGATCGTGTTAAACCAATTTCTTGGTCATCCTTAAACAAACATTTAATCGTGACTCAGTCACTTTGAGTATATTTTGATTGTGCCAAATTGGATCCCTCCTTAAGGTTTTGATTATATCCGCGATTACACATATCTAATTTTGATTATTAATCGATCATTTTTCCTGATTATATTCTTAGTAGTGCCTAACCGTATCCTTTGAAATTTTAAGAACGAAAATTTTCTAAGAATAGTAGATTTTTAAGCCCACTTCCCAATTTTTTTAATGATTTCGATTAATTTTTATGATCATTAGGGGTCATCCTTAAGCTTGGTGACTTATGACCATCTTAAGGTCATATGGCCCCTAGAGATCTTATATAAGTATTATAGCGGTTTCATATTCTGTTATAATTTTTGGATATTTTTAGTTATTTAATTTATGAAGGTTTATTAATTTTTAGGACTTCCAAGATTTACTGTAGGGTCATTCAGGGTATTTTGAACAAAGTATTTTCTTGGGCTCTAGAGGGTTAAAACTATTTTCTACAATTTTTTACATTTTTTTTGGAATTTTTAGGAATTTATTTGGATTTATTTGGCTTTAAAATGGTTTTAAAATCTTTTTCTGAATTTTTACCCAGTCAACAGGAAGTGGCCCACTCGTCAGCCACCCAGGATGAGTGGAGCAGGCCACGTGTCAGCCCAGTCAGTAGCTGACTAGGCTCTGGCTTCCAAATTAGGAAGTCAACTGCCATCTCAGCTTGCCTCAACCCGGATCGCTATCTGGCTGTCCATTTTTTGGGCGGGATGCACCAGATGGTGACACGTGGCAAACCTAAGCCGCGGCTCAACCGCCTCTTAGCGGCTATATATATATATATATATATATATATATATATACATATATAGTTTTTCGAAAACCTTATTATTCTTTGGCCATTTTTGAGAGAATTGATCTCGGGGATTTCCCGACTTCCCGAAGCGATTGCTGACAGCCCCAATCTCATTTTCAAGTGTAGTTTCTTTTGTTGGAATCGTATCGAGATAAATTTTAGAAAATCTATTTAATTAATGATATTTTATTGTGAATTTTTGGAAAATTATTTGAGTGTTGATTGTCCAAAATTCGACATGTCGTACGATTTTTGAGATTCCGGGAGATCTCGAACTCCGATTTGCGATCCGTTTAAAGTTTTGAAAAGCTAACACGACGATCTTTGACATATAACTTTTCCAAAAATTCAAAAATTCGTTTACTATTTCATTTATTACATTGAACTCAGATTTGATTGATAAATCACGATTTGGTCACGGTTAGCCATAACGGCGCTAACTTTTGACCAAATTATGATTTTGTGGCACGGTCGATTCTAGTGCAACGTGGAACTAAAGTCTATCAAGAATACTTTAAAAATATTGAGTTCATAATATTTAACTAGCTAGTCAACGGTACACCTCGATTTGCGTGTCATGGTTTCCAAAATTGGAAACATGACTTTCTATGGCCAAAATTTCCTATTTGAATTACATGTCATTTATTTAGGTTAAATTAGATTTTTAAGTGATTTATTTCATAATTAAATATTATTTATTATTATATTATTATTATTTATTATTATTATTATTATTATATTATTGGTATTTAAGTATAGCTTATTGACCTTAAAATTTATTATTATTATTATATTTTCTATATATTTAAGTCATAGTTTTTGACCTAAGTGTGATTTTCTATACATAATATTTATTTAAGATATTTTGACTAATATTTTCAAATATCAAACGTATTTTCTAAATACTTTTATTTATTTATTTATTTATACAAAATTCTCTTCGAATTCTATCTTGATCATGACTAGTCATACTGTCACGACCCGCACCCTTTTCGGATACAAGCACGTGAGAAAGCCAGCTACGTATCGAGCGGACTTCAGCTCCTCTCGATTACGTAAACGCTGTCAAGGCTATGGTATTTCCAAATCATGGCAAATAAATCTATATCTCAATCCACAATAAATGTACGAAACATGAATGAACACTATGTCATGGTCGGCAGCCCACTAGTATATATGTCCGATGAGACTCCATGGAAAACCAATAAGAGTCTCTAAACTGAATCAATAAGCAGGATAACTCATGATAAAGAATGTAAAGCACAAAAATAACAATGTAAAATTACCTGACTAATACCTTATCATATCGCAATCCTCTACCATCCCGCTCTGCTAACTAACTTCATGCAGTCGCTAAACCTGAAGAGATGATCAGGTCCTCAGAGGACATAGCAAGATACATATACATGCCTCACGGCAAGGTACCCTCTCCCGAGTGTGGACTCTCTGGTGCAAATATAACATCCTCGTCTCGAGTGTGGACTCTCTGATGTAAACACCCTCATCCCGAGTAGACTCTCTGGTGCAAGTAAAGTCAACACCCTCGTCCCGAGTGTGGACTCTTTGATGTAAACACCCTCGTCCCGAGTGGACTCTCTGTGCAAGTCAAGTCAACACCCTCGTTCCGAGTGGACTCTCTGGTGCCAAGGAAACAATATCAAGGATTTAGCAGTTCAATTATACGTACTCATTCTATGACACGACTCAAGCAAGGTACTGACGAGAAACTTCAAGTGTGAACCACAAGACCAAACATGAACAAGGCTATATGCAATAAAAATAACTCAAAAGATTATAATACAAAAATCACATGTCCATAAACAATCAAAACTGAAAAATAAAATACAATGCATGTAAATAAAACTGTAGAGGAAGGCAAGGTATACTTGCCTGGAGTTTGTGCGTAGATCTAACAGAATATAGACAATTGCTAAGCCATAAGCTCCAAATCATCACAAATGTCTCTGAAAGCTGAAACAAACATTGCCAAAATTCTCAGAATAGTCAAATTAGCTAGGATTGCCTGTGCTTAAGTCCAATTCTGGACACAGAGGCAAAACGATAATTTTGGGCAAAAACGATGTCTGCCGTTGGACCCGCTTTGCACCGAAAAATATGCCAGGGTTAATGGTCTCTAAATCGTCGAACTATATGTCTACGGATCCGGTTTGATGATACGAACCCAACGGTATGTCCAATTTTGGATTCCAGTGGGCCGTGCACAAAATTGTCCGTTGAATCGAATCGTAGGACCCGCGAAACGACGATCCGATCAACTATCTCAGAATCAGACCAAACTTGGCATACAAGACCAAAAAATGATACGATCCTGTTGCATAAGTTTCATCTCGATCTGAGAAACTTGGACAAAGTAATTGAAAAATTTGTACAGAGGCCGATACGGTAAATTACGACGGATACGCATCAAATTCGTCGTGCACACGCGACCAATTTGAATCTGTCAAAGCTAACACGTCCACGAAGCCGATACCCACCTTTTGATGCTTTAGGTTTACGACAACGTCGCCCGGATTGGCGGGAAGCATGTCGTATCGAAGGTTTTTCTAGTTTTTAGAACATGTTTTTTCTCAATTTCCAATCAATTTTATTTACTGGATACAAAGCTATAAATAAAACTAATAATGGGGTTATATCTCGGTTATATTGTCTTCAATTATATTCAAATGGTTTTCGAAATTGTTCAAGGATCCGACAGGAATCGGCTTCCAAATCAAGGTGTTGAACTGAAAACACGTTCTGTTTTGGCAGTTTTTCGTCGATCTTGGGTTCGATTTCTCGACAGATATATTACGATTTAGATTAATCTATTTGAAAGGAATCGAAGAGGGTTATGTTGTTGTCGTACCTAAACAAACGGAACATGATTCGGTGGAGCATCGAGGGAGATACGACGTCCCTAACATTACCGCGGCTCCTGTCATTGCTGCTGTTGCCGTGGCTCTTCTCTGTTGCGCCCGGCACGCGCGCCCTGCCTTCGCGCGAACCTGGCCGGCCGGCGGCGCCGCGCCTAGGGCTGGAAGAGGTCGTCGGGGTTGAGCGTTGGTTAGGGTTTCGATAAATTGCTTCTTTCCCTCTCTATATATATAGGTGAGCGGTCGGCTTTGCAACCTGGAAGGGATCCAAGCAGGTTTGCTGTGTTATAACCGAGAGGTTGGGGAATTTTAAGGCTCGGCCTGGCTGCTGGGTTATTGGCCTGGATGGCTTGGGCTGCTGGTTATGGGCCTGGATGGCCTAGGCTGCAACTGGCCGAGAGCTGGCTGCTCTCTTAAATCCTTTTATTCCTTATATATATATATATATATATATAATATATATATATATATATATATATATATATATATATATATATAGATTGTTATATATATATAGTATAATATATAGATATTATATATATATATAATATATATTATATATAAGATATAATTTGTTATATATATATATATATATATATATATCTATATATATATATATATATATACAAATATACAAATATTCTATATATAAATATTTATATATAGAATATTTGTATATTTGTATATATATATATATATATATATATATATATATATATATATATATATATATATATATATATATATATATATATATATATATTTATATATACGAAAAAAAAAAAATATTTATATATACGATATTTATATACATATACATATATACGAATATTTATATATAGACATATACATATATATGAATATTTATATATATACATATATATATATTCACACCCATACAACCAAATAATATCTACACACACACACCACACACACACACACAATAGACATATACATATATATGAATATTTATATATATACATAAAAAAAATACATATATATATTCACACCCATACAACCAAATAATATCTACACACACACACACACACACACACACACACACACACACACACAATAGACATATACATATATATGAATATTTATATATATACATATATATATTCACATCCATACAACCAAATAATATCTACACCACACACACACACACACACACACACACAGATATATATATATACATCAATAATCATATCTATATATGCACCCAATATATATATATATATATATATATATATATATATATATATATATATATATATATATATACATATATTTATATATACAATATATAGTATATAAGTACATACTTACGCTACAGTGAATTTCACATTCCTGCATATAAAATAATTTATTCCATCGCTATTTAAGAAAATATATTTATAACTATATAAAACTAAATCCATATATATATATATATATATATATATATATATATATATATATATATATATATATATATATATATATATATATATATATATATATATATATATATATTAGAACATAATCTCATTTATTTTTATATACACATATCTAGGATGACATTTATACACATGCACAAGTAATAAATATATACATAGTATAAAATTGTAACTCCCTGAACCTATTTTCTGGTATAATTGAAATTTCTTTAAATTCTTTTCTATATATATTTAGTTGAATGTACTTCAACTTTAAATAGTCTTTTATTAATAAAACTATAGTAGCAATTGATTGTTTATGAAAAATAGTTACAAATTGTTGATAATAATTAATTTGGTTCATTTTTGTATTTGGTTTATTAATTTGAATTCCCTTAGTAGGATTAAAATTTAAGTTCTCTGTTAATGTTCAAAACTACTAGATAATAGTAAATTATGAATTTCCAATAAATTATAATAATGCTATTGTTACTAATATTAATTAATTTTGTAATTAGTTATTAACTATTCATTATGTTTAAGAATTAATTATTGTTTTCGGATTATTTAATATATGATTTTTGGAGGAAGCAGTAAATGTTAACAGTAATTTATCTGTTAAAACTGTTTTACTGTTGGAGGAAATTATTTGGATTTTGGATTTGAAATGTGTGAGTATTCGAATTTGGAAAAAATATATTGAAACAGTTATTAGTCTGAAATTTATTGGAAGGAATATTTTGGTTTTGAAAAGTTGTTTGAAAAATTGTTTTGAATTTGAAATTCTGTTATTACTATTCTAACTTAGCCCCAGATCTGTATTTAATTTCTACCTTGCCACTGTGCTAATTACCCCTAGATCTACTGTAATTTACCTACACTGCCACTCATTACTATACTATAAATAATATTAAAATATTATACAGTTTTCAATGTTCTAACACTCTCTTTCTACACGTCACTCCCTCTCTCTCTCTACAATCTCTCTCTCTCTCCTCTTTCTGCCGAGGAGCAGCCACCGCCGAGCGCGGCTATTCCTCGGCAATTCTCGCTGGAGCACCACCGTTGCCTCGTCTGCAGTGTCGAGCCTTGACTGCAGCGCCACTTCGTGTGCCGTGCCACGTCATCGAGCAGCGCGCCTCGATCCTCGCGCCACCGCCATTAGTGCGAAGCAGGGAGCCTCGGAGGCTGTGCTGCCACCTTGGGCCGCGTGTACCGCCAGAGCTCGCTTCGACTGTCGAGCTCATCTCGGCTGCCGTGCTACTGCCATCATTTTGCTGTACCATGAGACTCGAGCCGACGCCTCGAGTCCTGTGCGCACCGCCCTTCGGTTCTCGAGGAGTCCGCAGCTCGAACCTCCGCCGCCGTCTCTCGCCGGAGCTCCGCCACCACTGTTCCGTACAGACACGACCGAGCACGCCACCAAGTCGGGAGTGCAGCCGATCTACTCGCCGACGAGTAGATCTCCATCGATCAGTCCCCATCGCCGCCTCGAAGTCGAAGCAGAGGCCAGATCCGTCGCTTGAGCGCCACTATCTCGCCGTCGGAGCTGTCCTTCGCCGCCGCTCCTGGATCCGCCGTCTGGAGCCGAGGATCGACATCCCCGACCGGCCGGTGAGCCTTCGTCATCATCTTCTCCAACCCTCTCTTGTTCTTTTAGGGTTTTTGATCTAGATCTAAGGTTGTGGAAGGAAGAAGATGGTTGGGGTTCGGCTTAGGGTTCGACCAAGGCTGAGGAGGAGAAGTCAGTCGGTCGGTCAGAGAAGAACCTAGATCTAGGGTTTCTGACCTAGAAATCGAGATCTATGGTTTTGATTCTAGATTTAGGGTTATGGTTTCGACTTAGGGTTCAGGCAAGCCAGAGAAGAAGAGAATAGGAATTAGGGTTCCGATGGGGGTGCTTGGGGTTGAAGACGATAAAGCTAGGGTTCTGGAGTTTAGGGTTTTGGCCGTGAGAGCTCGAAGAAGGATCCTAGGGTTAGGGTTCAGGCGAGCGTCTGCTCTGGGAAGAAGGTTCGAAGCAGAGGGAAGTCGAAGGGAGGAAGAAGAAGCTGGAGGAGAAAGAGTTTGGATTAGGGCTTCTATCGTCGGAGAAGACGAGAGGGGAGAAGAGTCCAGAACTCTTCTGTCCGGTGAATGAAGTGGAAATGAGTTGAGGAGAGAGAAAGGCATAGGATTTTAAGTTAAAGGTGTGGACCGGGTTTTTGGGCCAACAGGTCGGGCTTGTCTCGTTGGGCTGTTTAGTTTAGAAATAATTTAGTTAAAATTTATTAGTTAATCAGAGAGTAGGTTAAGGGCTGGGCCAGAAGCCAGGCTGAGTTTTGGGCTAATAGATTTGGCCGAGTATATGGGCTGGTTAATTAAAGATTAATTTAATTTTGTTAGAGTAAATTAGCTGGGTTACAGAAGGGTCTGTGAGCTTATGTAGTTGGCTAGATTGAGTAATGATATTTTTCTTGTTTATATTTTTCCTTATTTATAGTATTATTCTAAATATCATATAATCAATTGTTATAAAAAATTTTGTATTCCTAAGTCAATTTTATTAGTTACTGTTAGCTACTAGTAGAATATTTTCTAGAATATATTATGATTATTTTGCTAATATATAGTATTATTAATTGTTAAAGGTTATTATTTCCAAAAAGAAATATTTCTAATAAATGTTCTTCATGATTTTCTATTAATAAATCTTTGACAGTAAAATCCTAATATATAATTATTTTATATGTTCTAAATATTTCAAAAATCATATAGTTTATATTTTCATTAGTATTTATATTGATTTAAACTATAATATTTTCCAAATATTATTAGCTAGAATGTTCCATTAGCTAAGTTAGTGATGTAGTGGGCTAATTGTCATTATTCAAACCCTAATAATTGTACAAATATAACAGGTGATCATTGCAACCATGCAGTGCTATTATCGTGCAACCAAACCGAGGCAAGTACATTCTATGGTTTTGATCAGTGCATTTTCTTGTTCTTTATTGCTGACACATTGCGACACGTTCATGATCTTTCTGGCTTGTTCTTTCATGATCTTACTTGTATCTTGGGGTGGGGAAATACTCTAGATATGTGACCAAACCCGGATACTTATTCATGATCTTTAGCTTAGGCCTCGCACAGTGCACGCGGGTCCTAAGCCGTACCTACATGATCTTTCAGGATCTTTCATGTTCTTTCATGGTCTTACCCAAGCCGATCACATATCATAGAAGTATTTCAAATTTATAACACACATGTTCAGGATTTTGTTCTTACATTAGTTCCTATGATCCTGATCTTGATTTTAGCTATAGTCGTGATCTTTCCTGCATCTTTACATAGTCATGATCTTTCATGTATCTTATAGCAGTAGTTCATGATCTTCCTGTTCTTTACATATCATGTTCTTCTTGTTCTTTCAGTATTTACTTTCCATATCATGATGTTATTGTTCATTACCTAGAACTGTACTTGCTCTGCTCCTGAATAGGATATGTTGCAGGTGAGATGGAGGTCTTGTGTGACACCTACTATGGTCAGGATACTGCTTTCCCTGTTGAGCCAGCTGGAGCTGCTTGTGACCTAGAGGCTGCAGAAGCCTAGTGCTTCTTTAGTATTTTTCTATTATCTTCCATGTATTGAGACTAGCAGACTCTTTCATTTAGTTTGAGATATAATAATTTAGATATTGTACTTTACTCTGGTTGGGACACATTTATATAGATGCTGTGATTCATTCATATTCATATTATCTGGTTAGTTTCCCTAGATTGGTACAGCTTACTTTGTTGTGTCTAGCAACAAAGGCTGGGTGTGTCCGACTCGTATCCGATTATTCGGGAGCGGGTCGTGACATGTTTTTAGTGGTGGCCCATGCAGGTCCATCCTAATGGTACCTAGGTCTTAGCGTACCATTGGGGGACTTGATTACACTAGGGAAACTTGATCACAGCATAGGAAAATCGGGAAATAAGGGTATATCAGGTATATCAGGTGTATCAGGTATTTTAATATTCTATAAACACTTGTTGTATGTAGGTCTAGGTTATTTTAACAGTTTTCTATTTTGCAGATAGTTCAAAAGCATGCGACACCAGAACTGTCAATTCACCTGCACTTGACGTTTTTGAGCTTCCACTACCTTCTATCACTCTACTATCCCCATAGGTAGTACGTAGTTGACGGAGACGTCTGAAGAGTCCTTTGACAACCAGAGGAAGCAGACCACCCTTTCCAAGTCAGACTTGTGGATACACTCTTCGAGCCAGGAAGGACTTCTGCTTTCCAGACTTCTAGACCTTTGGACATCTCCGACACCGAGCACATATCTTGCATCGAGGAGCAGATCGAGAACCTGGAGTCGCAACTGAAGATCATCCAAGTTTTGAAGGATCCGACTCCTCTGAAGACTGAAGCCACTAGCCAAAAGATCCAGAATATAACACAGATAATGGAATGAGACGGAAAGCCGAAGCACATGAGAAACATGAAGACTTATGACGAAGACAATAACTAGCTTGGACCCGCAAAGAATCGTAACACTTAGTCGGCGTTCTTCGGTCACACCACCAGTCGCATCATCAGGAGCAGATCTCAGCATCCAGCACGCCAGCAGTCATATATTCCTGCCAGAGCCCTGCACTTCAGCTCCAACGGGAGATCCAGATTCAGATCCAGCTGACAATCATTTTCTATGAAGAGTACCGCAAAAGATGGAGTCTATACTGTACTACGGATCGACTATCCACCAAATCATGGATTGCTGGAGAACGTTGAGCACATTGCCCGAAAACAAGCACGAGGAGCATCAGACTACAGCAAAAGGGAACCACCTTTTCAGAATCAGCAACCACATGGAGCACTACCGTAAGGACCCGACCTACGGCAGGACAGCTGAAGAAATTGAAGTGATTCCAGTCCCAGAGAAACACTGAAGATGGACTGAAGACCGAAGATTTCTTTTGCATGGTTGGAAAAACCATGTATCTTGATTAATAATCCAGTCTTCTCTTAAATTCCTCCTAACACATTGATCATTTCTTGAAACTTCTTGTTTCTATTTTGGAACCTTGATTGATGTTCGAAACTTATTTCAAGGTATTGTTTCATACTCGACAAACTTGTTTCAGACCCACAATTCGATATTGTTTATTCGATACCGTTTGTACATTCACTTAAGACCTTGTTTCCTAGTGATGGCTCCTAATTGTAAACTTTGTTCTTTTATCGAATTTCATGTTAATTTAGATTTAATTCCTATTTGAGACTTGTTTCCTCATTCATGACTTTGATTTTCTAGTCGAGAGTTGTTGGCCCACTATTTTTGTTTCGATCTTGTCCCCTATCCAAGATTTGCTTGTTTTATGGATACTTGTTCCTACTCGTTTATTGATATTCTGTTTGCTAATTGAACTTGTACTACTCAGAATTATTCCTACTTGAAATATCATTCTGAAACCTTGTTTGAATCTTGCTTCTATTCGAGATTTCATTTGCAGATTTCGTTTCTATCTTAAAAAAAAAAAAATTGCCTCGTTCCCTATGAGATTTTATTTCTCAATCGTGAATTGTTTTTCGTTCTATTTACGATCTTGTTGATCTTGCCTCGTATTTTGAGATTTCACTTGTTTCATATCCGCTATCTAATACCATGTTTTCATATTCATTTTTTTATGACTTTGTTTCGATCTTGCTTCATACTCGTTTCAGTCTTCTATTCGAGGCTTATTGAAATTTGGTTTTCTAATCGTGATTTTGAGATCCTGTTTCCTATTCGGAACCTTGCTTTCCTTCGAGATTTTGCCTCCGATTCGAGAATTTGTTTTGTTCACCTCATTTCCTATTTGAGATTTCGCTTGTTTCATACTCACCATTCAATGCTTGTTCCCTATTCTCTACTTGATACCCTATTTCTCCTCACTAGTCATGACCTTGCTTCTTGTTCGAGAATTACTTTCTATCTGTAATTTTGTTGATATTTTAGTTCTAATGAGACTTTGTATACTATTGGAGATTCATTTTCCATTTGGGACCTGTTCGAAATTTTGTCGTTACTTGAGATTTTGTTAAACTTCGTTTCCAATGCGCGATTTATTTCTTATTTTGTGACATTGTCTTACATTTGATGCCTTGCTACTGTTCGTCCTTCGAGACTCTGTCACCCTTTCAAGATGACGTTCCATATATGGAATTTTGTTACCATTCCAGATATCAGTTGATATTCCGTCATAATTTGAACTTCGTTCTGTCTGAAATTTTAAAACTCCCTGGCTGCTCTTTTGTACTCACTGATTGGATCCCTTGTCATTTTTAGTACCTAATAAACTCATGTATTCTAACAGTCAGGTAGCTTCACATTTCCGTGACTTGGACTATTGAAATTCATTTTGAAACTCTTTTGATATTCCTAGGGATAAAGTCGAGAGGCTATTCGATGACCTACTATGGCATGACAGTTGCACGCTGCAGCCATTAGCTGGATTATGGAGACTGAAAGTTCACTGCAGCCAGTAGCGCACTGGCGAGGCAGGAACTTTAAGTTGAAGTGATTTCAGATATTCATAGGTTCTCGGATATTATTGAGACTATGTCCTAAATCATAAAATTTTAAATTCTTGAGTTGTTCCGATAACATGGATAAGTTGATAGAAATATTCGGTAATTTATTATTATTTGAATCATCGAGCCAAAGGTTCACTGCAGTCAGATGTACACTACACTGGCGAGGCAGGAACTCTCGGTAAAATGATTTTGAATATGTATAGTTTCCTGATACTATTGAGATTATATCCGTGTTATGTACCATGTTGATCTCTTATCACCATTTGGCAAGCTTATCGAAATCATCTTGATATTGATCTTATGTTAACCTCCGCAAATTGGTTTCATCTTCTCTTGATTCATCTTGGAAATTTATCCTTCCTTTAATATTTGTTGGTCTAATTTCTTTATGGGTTGATTTAGCGTATTGCACTAATTTTGTTAAACGGTTCCATATTTTGATAGCTAACCTTGAATCGTATCATTTCTATAGTTATCGTATTTTAGCTCTTATTAAGCTTAAATAATTTTGATCATTTTATCGTGTTTAAAATTTTTAGTCATAGCAATGCTAGTTATACAAAACGCTTTTATTGGATTGAGTCATAAATTCATGATTGTCGTTTGGTGCTATTTTTACTATGAAATTTTTGATTATTCTCATGTTTAGGATTTATCATGCCTAGATTTTAAATTTTGAGCATTTCTAGAAGTCGTGATTTTACAACCCTATGTTTAGTTAATCATTTTCAAGTTTTGAATTTGGTCAATCTTAATAGTGTTTATTGTGCCTTTTGAAATTTCGAGGACGAAATTTTTGTAAATGGGGTAGATTTGTAACTCCCTGAACCTATTTTCTGGTATAATTGAAAATTTCTTTAAATTCTTTTCTATATATATTTAGTTGAATGCACTTCAACTTTAAATAGTCTTTTATTAATAAAACTATAGTAGCAATTAATTGTTTATGAAAAATAGTTACAAATTGTTGATAATAATTAATTTGGTTCATTTTTGTATTTGGTTTATTAATTTGAATTCCCTTAGTAGGATTAAAATTTAAGTTCTCTGTTAATGTTCAAAACTACTAGATAATAGTAAATTATGAATTTCCAATAAATTACAATATTGCTATTGTTACTAATATTAATTAATTTTGTAATTAGTTATTAACTATTCATTTTGTTTAAGAATTAATTATTGTTTTCGGATTATTTAATATATGATTTTTGGAGGAAGCAGTAAACGTTAACAATAATTTATCTGTTAAAACCGTTTTACTGTTGGAGGAAATTATTGGATTCTGGATTTGAAATGTGTGAGCATTCGGATTTGGAAAAAATATGTTGAAACAGTTATTAGTCTGAAATTTATTGGAAGGAATATTTTGGTTTTGAAAAGTTGTTTGAAAAATTGTTTTGAATTTGAAATTCTGTTATTACTATTCTAACTTAGCCCCAGATCTGTATTTAATTTCTACCTTGCCACTGTGCTAATTACCCCTAGATCTACTGTAATTTACCTACACTGCCACTCATTACTACACTATAAATAATATTAAAATATTATACAGTTTTCAATGTTCTGACACTCTCTCTCTACACGTCACTCCCTCTCTCTCTCTCTACAATCTCTCTCTCTCCCCTCTCTCTGCCGAGGAGCAGCCACCGCCGAGCGCGGCTATCCCCCGGCAATTCTCGCCGGAGCACCACCGTAGCCTCGTCTGCAGTGTCGAGCCTTGACTGCAGCGCCACTTCGTATGCCGTGCCACGTCATCGAGCAGCGCGCCTCGATCCTCGTGCCACCGCCATTAGTGCGAAGCAGGGAGCCTCGGAGACTGTGCTGCCACCTTGGGCCGCATGCACCGCCAAAGCTCGCTTCGACTGTCGAGCTCACCTCGGCTGCCGTGCCACCGCCATCATTTTGCCGTGCCACGAGACTCGAGCCGACGCCTCGAGTCCTGTGCGTACCGCCCTTCGGTTCTTGAGGAGTCCGCAGCTCGAACCTCCGCCGCCGTCTCTCGCCGGAGCTCCGCCACCACTGTTCCGTACAGACGCGACCGAGCATGCGACCAAGTCGGGAGTGCAGCCGATCTACTCGCCGACGAGTAGATCTCCACCGATCAGTCCCCGTCGTCGCCTCGAAGTCGAAGCAGAGGCCAGATCCGTCGCTGGAGCGCCACCATCTCATCGTCGGAGCTGTCCTTCGCCGCCGCGCCTGGATCCGCCATCTGGAGCCGAGGATCGACATCCCCGACCGACCGGTGAGCCTTCGTCATCATCTTCTCCAACCCTCTCTTAATCTTTTAGGGTTTTTGATCTAGATCTAAGGTTGTGGAAGGAAGAAGATGGTTGGGGTTCGGCTTAGGGTTCGACCAAGGATGAGGAGGAGAAGTCAGTCGGCCGGTCGGAGAAGAACCTAGATCTAGGGTTTCTGACCCAGAAATCGAGATCTATGGTATTGATTCTAGATTTAGGGTTAGGGTTTCGACTTAGGGTTCAGGCAAGCCAGAGAAGAAGAGAATAGGAATTAGGGTTCCGATGGGGGTGCTTGGGGTTGAAGACGATGAAGCTAGGGTTCTGGAGTTTAGGGTTTTGGCTATGAGAGCTCAAAGAACGATCCTAGGGTTAGGGTTCAGGCGAGCGTCTGCTCTGGGAAGAAGGTTCGAAGCAGAGGGAAGTCGAAGGGAGGAAGAAGAAGCTGGAGGAGAAAGAGTTTGGATTAGGGCTTCTTTCGTCGGAGAAGACGAGAGGGGAGAAGAGTCCAGAACTCTTCTATCCGGTGAATGAAGTGGAAATGAGTTGAGGAGAGAGAAAGGCATAGGATTTTAAGTTAAAGGTGTGGACCGGGTTTTCGGGCCAACAGGTCGGGCTGGTCTCGTTGGGCTGTTTAGTTTAGAAATAATTTAGTTAAAATTTATTAGTTAATCAGAGAGTAGGTTAAGGGCTGGGCCAGAAGCCAGGCTGAGTTTTGGGCTAATAGATTTGGCCGAGTATATGGGCTGGTTAATTAAAGATTAATTTAATTTTGTTAGAGTGAATTAGCTGGGTTACAGTAGGGTCTGTGAGCTTATGTAGTGGGCTAGATTGAGTAATGATATTTTTCTTGTTTATATTTTTCCTTATTTATAGTATTATTCTAAATATCATATAATCAATTGTTATAAAACAATTTGTATTCCTAAGTCAATTTTATTAGTTACTGTTAGCTACTAGTAGAATATTTTCTAGAATATATTATGATTATTTTGCTAATATGTAGTATTTATTATTTCCAAAAAGAAATATTTCTAATAAATGTTCTTCATGATTTTCTATTAATAAATCTTTGACAGTAAAATCCTAATATATAATTATTTTATATGTTCTAAATATTTCAAAAATCATATAGTTTATATTTTCATTAGTATTTATATTGATTTAAACTATAATATTTTCAAATATTATTAGCTAGAATGTTCCATTAGCTAAGTTAGTGATGTAGTGGGCTAATTGTCATTATTCAAACCCTAATAATTGTACAAATATAACAGGTGATCATTGCAACCATGCAGTGCGATTATCGTGCAACCAAACCGAGGCAAGTACATTCTATGGTTTTGATCAGTGCATTTTTTGTTCTTTATTGCTGACACATTGCGACACGTTCATGATCTTTCTGGCTTGTTCTTTCATGATCTTACTTGTATCTTAGGGTGGGGAAATACTCTAGATATGTGACCAAACCCGGATACTTATTCATGATCTTTAGCTTAGGCCTCGCACAGTGCACGCGGGTCCTAAGCCGTACCTACATGATCTTTCAGGATCTTTCATGTTCTTTCATGGTCTTACCCAAGCCGGTCACATATCATAGAAGTATTTCAAATTTATAACACACATGTTCAGAATTTTGTTCTTACATTAGTTTCTATGATCCTGATCTTGATTTTAGCTATAGTCGTGATCTTTCCTGCATCTTTACATAGTCATGATCTTTCATGTATCTTATAGCAGTAGTTCATGATCTTTCTGTTCTTTACATATCATGTTCTTCTTGTTCTTTCAGCATTTACTTTCCATATCATGATGTTATTGTTCATTACCTAGAACTGTACTTTGCTCCGCTCCTGAATAGGATATGTTGCAGGTGAGATGGAGGCCTTGTGTGACACCTACTATGGTCAGGATACTGCTTTCCCTGTTGAGCCAGCTGGAGCTGCTTGTGACCTAGAGGCTGCAAAAGCCTAGTGCTTCTTTAGTATTTTCCTATTATCTTCCATGTATTGAGACTAGCAGACTCTTTCATTTAGTTTGAGATGTAATAATTCAGATATTGTACTTTACTCTGGTTGGGACACATTTATATAGATGCTGTGATTCATTCATATTCATATTATCTGGTTAGTTTCCCTAGATTGGTACAGCTTACTTTGTTGTGTCTAGCAACAAAGGCTGGGCGTGTCCGACTCGTATCCGGTTATTCGGGAGCGGATCGTGACAAAAATCCCTGGAATCTAGAAATATATCACAAGAAGGAGGTTTCCCCATATTATAAAATAAAATGCTAATTTAATATCAATAACAAATTTTCATATATGTAACAGTCGCATCGCAACATATTTATTATCCCATTTAAAAGATACAAAATTTACATAAAGAGCACCTACATGGATGTCTTAGGACTCACTATAATCCTACACGGGCTTGGGCTCGGTTAGGGCCCAGTCCGGACTAGTTTGGTATTACCGAATTTCCTAAAAGTCCAAATAATAATAAATAACTAATTAAACTATTTATAGGGATTAACTCGCAACTTGGCCTGGCTTTCTTAGTTAGAACACACCTATGGCTTGGCATTCCCCTACCATGGCTAAACACTAGTCAAAGCACGTCATTGCACTATCCGTGCCATGATTCCTAGTCGTCTAATACTTCAAACCATGGCTAAAGTCGTCTACCGTAATGATTAATTAAATAATTATTTATAAAAAATCTAAAAACACCATTCAAATCAATTACATAATAAAATAAAAATATTTCAAAAATTTCGGGAAGAGGGGTTACAAACCTACCCACCTTAAAAATAATTTCGTCCTCGAAATTCAAATTCCTAACTATTCCTTAAAATTCAAAGTCTACTATTACCTTAATCTCCTCATATTTAATTCCTCAAAATATTTTATGTCCTTCTCTAGTCATTTTATAACTCCGAATACTTGAGGACTTCTACCCACCTTTGGTCATACTACTCCTCAAAATACGGTCACTAAAATCTTATAACCTTCTAACTAGTTGCTAACAATTCTACCGGCAGATATCTAAGCATATAGAAACTATAATCCTTCATATCTATAAACAACCAAAACTTAATAATCATGCAATATTATACTATAATTTAAGAATTTCTGATGAATTCTAGTCAGCACGATCATTCATCACCCCAGAATAGGAAGGGACGAGAATCAATGGTACATGAGGGCAAGGAAGTATAATCGAGAACGAATACGAGGTTTCAAGGGCGGTAGAGAAATTCTAAGATAATTTTTAAGGCTGAGTGGATTGAAATTTCTAAGGTTTAGTCAGATGCGCAGGCTCGTATCAGTACAGTTACGTAACCTATACGATATGCTCTGACCTATATGGGCCACCAAAAAAACTTGTCACGACCGCACCCACTTTTAGGATGCAAGCACGTGAGCAAGCCAGCTACGTATCGAGCGGACTCCAGCCCCTCTCGAATACGTAAACGTTGTCAAGGTAATGGTATACTTCCAAATCATGGCAAATAAATCTATAGGGGTGTCATAGAAAGTGTTTTAACGGCACTCGAAAAGTGTTGTTAATGACTTTCCATGGTATATATACCAACAGAAAAGTGTTTTAACGGCACTCGAAAAGTGTCGTTAATGACTTTCCATGGCACTTTTTTTTGGTGCAGTCTAGAGGTGGTGTCATAGAAAGTTTTTAACTTTCAACGACACTCTGTAAGTGTCATATAATATCTTTACGATGACATTTATTTGATGTCGTCTAATGCTTTTTCCACGACACTTTACTGATGTCATTTTAGTCTGCTTCAATGACAGTTCATAAATGTCATTGACTGTACGACACTTAATAGGTGTCATGTAAATCATTCTATGACATTTAATAAATGTCATTGATATTTTCACGACACCTTTTTTGTGCCATCTAAATAACAGAGGATAAACACTTTCATGACATTTTGCAGGTGTCATCTTAACATGTTTCAATGTCATCTAATAAGTGTCATCGAAATTACTACACCTGAGAAATGTCATCTAAAATTACTCAATGACAATTAATAAATGTCATGAATATTATTTCATGGCACTTCTTATGTATCATATAAACCGAGTTCAATGACAGATTTCAAAATGTCATCAGTGTGTGTGTGTGTGTATATATATATATATATATATATATATATATATACCAACACCAAAACCAACCATGTTCACATATAATTCAACCATGTTCACGTACAAATAAGTAACCAAAACCAACCAACCATGTTCATATATAATTAAACCATGTTCACGTACAAATAAGTAACCAAACCAACCATGTTCCAAATAAGTAACCAAAATCAACCATGTTCATAAAGTCTATTACATAATATAGGATTCAATTTGTTTAAGACTAACAAAGTCGATTACATAATATATATGTAAGAGTCCTACTAGTAACTTCTTAGCGTCCTCATTCTTCGGATTATAATCATGCCTTGAGAACCACATTAAATGGACAAAAGTGATTTTCTGTCATAAATAACCTATAAAAGAAATAAGAAAAGATTCAACTCATAAGTCTTTAAATGAAATTGCAAGGAATCTGAAAGAAAGTAAGCATCTTACATCTACAGCTTCCCTAGCAGTCATGTTAACAAGAGGATCATTTTTCCTGAAAAAAGAATAATAATGAGTGGATGATGATAACATAAAAAAATAATGAATATTAATGCACTAAATAAGGTCCAATAAACAAAAGTAGGATCATGTACTAAAATAGGGCTATCATCCAAGCAAAGCAGACCATTAAGTAGACCATTAAGCTACTTAATAACAATTTGTCCACGTACTCTTACAGACACATTAGTGTTTTATTTCCCTTCAAGCATGTTTTTAAAACTACAAACTGGCCTTACTAGCCCTTGAATCAATACTGCCAGAGCACTACCCTCCAAGTTCCCTAGGCAGAAAAGGGTCTACACAAAGAAATTTGATGAAGAATGCTAAAGGAAAGCACATTCATCACTAAGCAAAAAGATGAGATACAAAAACCTGAGTTGATCCTGAAAAAAAACTGGATATGTATACAGGTTGTTCATAAACCTGAGGATACAGGTTGATTCAATGACCAGTATACACAAAAACGTGAAAAGATGAGATACAGGTTGTTCATAAACCTGAGGATACAAAAACCCGAAAAGGGTCTACAAACTGGCCTTACTGGCCCTTAATCACATTTCCTTCAAGCATGCTAAAGGAAATCACATTCATCACTACCGTCCAATTCCAAAAGCAACTGGATATGTATACACAAAAGCAAAAAGATGAGATACAAAAACCTGAGGATTCAATGAGTTCTTCATAAACCTGAGGATTCAATGACCAGTCACTCTTTAAACTTTTCAAGGAGTTGGAAGATACAAAAATAGAAGGTCAACTCAAAATAAGAGGAGTTGATATATCCTGAACAAAATAATTGGCCTAGGCTGTTAGCTTGTTTCCACACCATACCACAATATATAGTCAGCAAATAAAAAAAAGGATTGAAGGCAATATTATCATGTTCTAATGTTCCAATAGTTGTCAACATACAATAAATAACTTCCTCAATTGTATATATGGCCGCATTTGGCTCAAGAAGAAAGGTCATATTACCTTGTAGATAACACTATTGAGGGCTAAAGCATGTTTTACAACTGTGCTTATATGATGATTAGCTGCACATTGGCTTGGACAAATCAAACAGCTTGCTCATTCGTTGAAATTTCTGCAGACCTGTGAGATGTTTTTTAACTCCAAACCATGTGGTTTTGAAGTGCTTCATAAGAATGTCTTAGAATTTTCAAAAGTTCTGCTCGTCATCAGAAAGACGAACATAATTGGGTATCATGGATACCGTTTATCATATATACACATCTTTAGGCGCGTCATTTGCAATATGTTAGATACTAATATATAGTGAGCTGTAGTGGATGCTATATTGATTGGGTACAAGCAATCTACTCCATAGGCATCATCAACCAATTATAGCAGGGTGGGTATTTAGCTGCAGTTATAGCAAATATAGCTTAGCCTAAATATGAATACAAGTCTGGGCAAATCTAGTCACGAGCCAAAGGGAATATCTAGTTTTCTTGTGGTTAACGTTCCCTCAAAGTCCTTCATGTTTTATATCTAGACGAATGCTCATGAATGTTCGCAAGATGTAATCACGAGGGGAAAGGAATATATAGTTTCTTGTGGCTAACCTTCCCTCAAAGTCCTTTCTGCCATATATCTTCTTCCATTGTTCATGCAATCTATATTATTTTCCTATTTCCCAGTGATGACACTTCATCTCTTTATACAAATATTCTTACAATGTACACTTTTTGCTTTGCCTCTATATTGTTTAAGCCTATTTTGGTGGGGTGTGTGGTGTTCTTTGGTCATCCAGGGGATCAGTACCAGATCAGAGTACACGTTCCAAGAATATATTTTATATATATATATCCTCTTTATACACATCTAATTCTTACTTTGGTTTTATGATCCTTCAATACGACATAAAATCGCAATCACCAACTGATTACCTGGGCTATCATTCTGCAAATATTTGTTCAATGAATTTTCTTGAGTGTCCTGCTCTTAATATCAATCACAATTGATCAAGTAAACTTGTTGGGTCATCTGTCAGATTTCAATTTCATTAGACAACAAAGATCAAAACATGCCTATGGCCACTGGACATATATGAAAAAGGAGCTATCCTGGAAAGTCCCAAGGGCAGGGTTAGAGCTTAGGTTTCTTGAGTCTAGTGCCTGTCCCATCTGATTTCCTGGTCACAAAAATATATTAGCGCCAACATGATATTGCTCAATGGCATTTCGAGGAATTGCATAAATCAACCAGATGGAGCAATGAAGTTCAAAAGGACCATCTTGTAAGCAAGATGTAGACAGTAGGAGCCAAGGTTTTAAAAAGCGGGCAGGGAGCTGGCCTCAAGAAGCGAGATGCAAATTGTCAAACTAGTGTGCAAATAATATATTTTCACACACACACACACACACACACACATGTATATATATATTCATTAGACTTATTAGTACCAGAAAGTTACCAAATATTAAAAAAGAATCTTAAATCAAAAACATAAAATAAATGAAAATGAAGTATCAGTACCCTTCTATATAAATATAATAGAATTGAGTTATTGTTAAACATACATATTAATAATTCAATTACCTGAATCTCTTCAAAACTAATATACTTGTGTGGCCACGCAATTGTACTTCCTATAGCATCTTCAAGGGTGAAAAATTCTCTTGAGGCTCGAAACAAAGTAACTTCTGGAACTAAAACTTCCTTAACCCAAACTTTGTAGCAATCAGGTCCAAGTATAACATGATGTACCATTGATTTAGAATCTGTAGCTGCAATTTCTGCCTTTGCCACCTCCTGCCCTGAGGCAGTCCAATTTAACAGGTTGCACTTTGCATTCATAAGGTTTGTAGTAGCACTAGCATTCACACTCTCAGGACGGGACTATAATAAAACAAGAAGATAAAAGTAAATTTAATGTTTCAGTGTTAAATTTCAATAGCATTACCTCAGTATACCTGCCGACTTGAGGGAGATGGCAACGCTCTTCCATTACTAGACTCTCTTGGAAACTGTACAACAATTTCATGACTTTAGTTTTTTTGAATCTCAAGACTGCATAGTTTTTAGAAAAACAATAGAGTTGATGATGGCAGTATACAACTTACCATGTCTGGCCTAAGCTCTTTTAGAATTTTGTACGTAAGTTCTTGAGTTTTGTGAACTTCACTTAACTCATTCATAACAGATTGCATCAACAATTTATTTTGTAATTGGCCCTCTACCTTAGATGGGGTAACTCCAAATCCAAGACCTCTAACAGAACCTGAGCGTTCTGGACCAAAATATTTACTCACTGGATCCTCATTTATGGAGATCGAATTCCCACCATCTAGAACCTCCTTATATTTTTCCATTTTCGACTAGAAAATAAATGTTATTAGCATATTTAGAAAATCATTAAAAATAGAATATAATAATGAATTTTAAATAAATAAATTTTAATCATATACAATTGCCTTCTCTGCCTCAGCATTGATCGGTTCTCTACTCTTCTCTCCCTTCCTTTTCTTATATCCTTCAATCCATAAGTCCACCCTCGATATAGATTTTCCTTTGTTCTCATTTTTCTAACAAAAATCGAATGACAAAATGATCGAAATCTATCATGTTTATTACATGCAAGAGAATTTTAAAGATACGTGAATTAAAAACAAGCACAAGTTATACCCATTCATGCTCATATCTTGCATAACCTTTCCGGCTCAGAGTGTAAGGCATCGTTTGTTTTGCCCTTGCAGTCTGCTTTGTTTGACTTAATTCCTACACAAATTAAGAAAATGCTTACAACTCCAATATAATGCATATCATTAAAAACACTTAACCTTAAAATTTACCTTAAATTCATCTGAGGTGCAAATTTTTACAATTTCATCCCACTAGCGGTCTGTAGGTTCATTCGGTTTAAGGAAGGTGATACGTCGAGATACATCCACACCAACATCTACAACTTTCCTTGTACTTTGAGATAGAGATGATTTCCAATTTTGCCACAACTTTCCAATCAACCGCAGGATGAACTTCTTGTAACAATCCTCAATAACATATTTTTGCTACGTTTACAAGTAAAATCAAGGATAAGTAATTTTACTAAATGTTTTACAAGAAGCAACAATAATAAAATACATAAACAAAGTACATACCATCATCAAATCCCATAACTTTTCTTTGATTCTCTTATCCACGTTGTGCCAGGTATTTATATTTATTGGAACATTCTCTCGAGCAAGACATCCAACAGTTGTACTGAATCTAACTGATTGCTTTCCCACAGGTTGTCCATATTCATTCCACTCAATCATCGTACGGTTCTTTTCACCAACTGCAACAACGGGGACCTTTGTTTTTACTCTGGTTCTTTTCTTTTTACCTCCAGTATTATTTTCTTCTGATGAAGAATCAGCATTCTCATCAGAACTATCCTGAGGTAACCTAGATAAAGGTGGACTATCATAAATGACACGTGATGTTTTCTTCGACATATCTCTGTAATTAAAAAAGATAAATGAAATCAGTATCAACATTAACTATTATGCAGTTTATGTAAAAAAAAAGGTAACAGAGTACATTCAATACAATAGTGAATAACATGTAAAAAATTAAACTGACTAAAAACATAGCCCTCCCTGGAATTGCCAAGATGAGTGGAACTTATGTACAGAAGAATAGAGGATGGTGGGGCTTTCTTCTGTACATTTTGTTCTTTCAAAAAAAAATCTGGAACTCATTCAATACATTTTGTTCTTTCATCTGTACAACTATATGCATCCTTTGTCACAGGATCTCCCAGGTGCACTTGATGATGCGACAATAACAGAGGCCTTAGAACTCCACAAGATTAAAAGCCAACAATGGTCCATCTTTAAAACTTCAGCACAGAACTAATTCTGTAAGGCTGGGTAAATATTATTGAATATATATGTATAAACATAGAAATTAATTAGAAAGTAGAAAGTCTTGTCATGCACAGAACTAAGAAAGTAGAAATTAACAAAGAAAATAAACACATTATTGAGTAGAAAGTAGAAATTAGCAAATTGTGTAAAGATGAAATAATTGGCACACAAGTTGATTCAAACATAATTGGCACACAAGTTGATTCATCCATGTAACTTTATTGGTCCCTTACAGTATCCTACAAATCACAGGTACTCTATCACAAATAAAATTACATAATTTGATTGCCTTGCCTGTAGATCGAGAAGCAAATGAATGTACGTTACTCTACCATCAAGTACTAGGAGCAAAACAAATGTCATTGAATTAGTATATAATATTGAAGCTTTGACAGATGAAATAATTGGCACACAAGTTGATTCAAACATAGCAAAGATTCAGAGAGTCAACATAGGATGCCACATCTATTCAAACATAGCAAACATTTGGAGATTCCAACATAGGATCCCACGTTGGTGAGGCAAAAAATGTCATTAGTTATTCAAACATGGCAAAGATTCAGAGATTGTAGGCCCTATGTACTTTTAAAAAATGCAGATCCTGACCCGAAGTCGTAAACTTACCAAGCTTGAAATCAAATTTGATAGAACCCACCAGATTATAATCGGGTACTTACAGACATGAAATAAAGAACCAATCATGATGTTGTATCTTTGCATTTTTCTGTACGATTACACGAATTTTATGATTTCTCGCAAATACAGCTTTCATAAAAGCAGTATCAAGCATATTGTACAGATCCATTCTCACATATCCTTCATTCTAATACAGGAACCTCATTCTTCTGAATTTTTTTGATCAGTTTGACATGAAATACACTTTTCCTAGCATAACAAACAAAGAATGAATAACCTTATTTGTATGATATATGAAAACTAAGGTATGTGGATGCAGATTCCAGGTTCACAAATAGATACTGGATTCACATTTATAATATAATAATAGAAAAAAATGTAACCATATTCGTATAATGCACGTATCCACATCGTGTTTTCTGCAGATTCTCGAAAAAGCAGAGTTAGATATGTTGGCATGTATCCAAACATCTTCTAGAAATTCAGGGCAAAGAATATTTGCTAAGTGTAGAGTATGTAAATGATATCTATTGCAAAATTAGCATATCAACATATCACACAAGTTATCCACTAACCAGGGCATAAAAACCACTGGACAGTCAAGATACGGTAGTAGCAGGAAAAGAAATTGCAGAAGAAACTATGAGCAAGAAGGAAACATTGTATGGTAAATGTAAGGCATTACGATGAGTTTTTTTTCCAGCAATATAGTATTGCTTTTTCTAACCCATGATGTTTAAGCTACTGTAATCCTATTTATGGACAAATTTAAGGCATTTCAATCAGTTTTAGCATGCTTTTGCTGCCTTTTATGCAAGTTTTGACCAAACTTCAGCTTTATATTGACATGTTGTCTCAAATTTTGGAAAACATCAACATACTTTTACCAGTCGAGATCAAATTTGTGCGTATCGTCCATGCTAGCTTTCACTACTCAAAGTTTGGTTTGTGTTCGTTATTGCATTGGGTTATATTGTAAATTTTGACCAAAATTTTGCCTTCATCATTTTGATCAAAAAAATTCATAAAATGAGGTTCCTGTATCAGAATGACATATGGGAGTAGGAACAACTATTGGTGTGTACACATTAAGGTGTCAGTAACCAGTCATAGCATTGCCCAATATCCGATCACTCTATTTGTAAAGTATATAAAGCTGAAGGGTACTCTATCGTAAGTAACCAGGAAATCCAAAGCCTGAAGTTATTGAAGGATGTGATATGTATGCTTTATCTACTCAGTAAGAAACATTAGTCTTGCCTACTTCTAAAACATAAATATTTTATCGATAGTATTCGGATGCATGATGGAATAATATATGTAACAACTATAGCCATTAGCCAACTCAAGGCTTTGATATGATATTTTGTTGTATCTATGAATTTGTATATGGCCTGTTGATTAAATTTGCTAGCAATTAACCATAAAGTCAGGAGCCTGGTAGCTAAGAAAGGAAACATATAGTACACACAATATCAGGAAGGAAAAAGGAAACATATAGTGATGCCCAACATGTGCCAAATAGAAACTACATTATGAACACCATATCCAAGTTTCTAAAAGTTAAACAGTAATTCAATATGACTAATATACTTAAGCAAATATAAAGGAAGGCTGCTTTAAGCCATATTTGTCCAAGATACAAAAAAAAAAAAACAAAAGACAAATACTTCAAAAAATTCTCTAATTCATCACAACAACTATAGTGACACAAGAAGTCCTTCACAATTCTTCCTCTTGTACAGCTCATCACCACCTCTATGGTCTATCTCAAGTGCAGAAACATCTTGCGGGCAATATGATGTATAAACACTTTCATCAAAGGTAGCCAAGTCATGAAAGCCTCGTGGTGGTGCCTTTAATACTACATGCTAATTTGATCTTTCACTTTCTCTGGAGTAAAATACTTGCTTTGCTTGTGATGCAAGAATGAATGGATCCCTTTCAAATTTATTTAATCCTTCATGAAGATTAACTAAAGTGAATCCATGCTCCTTCTTTATATCGCTAACAATGTTGGCCCAATCACATTGAAAAACAGGAATTCAGAATGAGTTAAAGTCCAATAACAAAATATCCCTTATAACTCCATAGTAAGAAATATTTGCAACAACTTGTGTTGTGTCTCTGGAACTGGATCTACATATAGTCTCAGCTTCTATATAGACACCATAATCTTGAGTGGATCGCTCAATTTCTGTTGTGTGAAAGCGTTTTCCATTGATCACATAACCCAAGTACGACATTGCAACACATCTAGGCCCTTGCACAAGCCATCTAAGTGTATCTGACATTGTGCTCGCTGCACTTTCAAGATTAATCTGCAAAACATAACTGATATTAAAAGTTACACCTTATATATATATATATATATATATATATATATATATATATATATATATATATATATATATATATCTGACCTTCTCAGACATCCATGAAATGAATGTTTCTAAATGCCTCTTCTGCAGCAAATTATTATCCCGTAAGAAACGCCTATCAGCACGTTTTAACTCCTCCATGTGTTCTCTAATAAAGACATCAAAGTTTATATAGTTACTCATACATACATATACACACATATAGCTAGAAAATCTCAATCAAACTTCTGCTATTGGAATGTGCTGGTAGTATACTCACGAAATATAGGGTTCAACTTCTGCACTATTTAGAAGAACATAAAGATGAGCTGCCTTCAACATTTCACTTGACATGGTAATTACTTTTCCTTTTGAAATTGGACGTCCCTCTATAATTGCATCATCCTCAAAATCTTCATTGCGGTTTAATTTTGTGCCTAAAGCTGCTGCTTGTGGCATGTATTCACTACAAAATCTCATACACTCATCCACTAGATAGCATTCGGCTATGCATCCTTCTGGACGAGCACGATTTCTAACAAATCCCTTAAGATATTTCATAAATTTGTTGCAGGTTAACACACAAAACTTAGATTTAATAACCTGATTTAAATTTATGTTGAATAATCTATAAACCCTAAAAATGTAACAAGGTTCTATTACATACCTCTCAAAGGGTACATCCATCGATAATGCACCGGTCCGCATAATCTAGCCTCCCTTCCTAAATGTATTGTCAGGTGAACCATGATATCAAAAAAAGCTGGAGGAAAGTACCTTTCCAACATGCATATAGTTTCCACAATTTCATCCTCTAATACTTCCAATTTATTTTTGTCAATCACTCTTTGACAGAGTTCATTAAAAAATGAACACAAACGAAAGATTGTGTTCCTTGGTCCCTCTGAAAGAAGTCCTTTTAAAGCAACTGACAATAATTGTTGCATTAAAACATGATAATCATGAGACTTGAGACCAATAATCTTGTATTCTTCAAGCTTGACACAACTGCTAATATTTGAACTATAACCATAGGTAACTTCAAATCAAACAATCTCTTACAAAAGATTTGCTTCTCAGCTTTTGATAGTGTGTAAGGTGCCGGCGAAAGAAAAAATCTTTGCCCTCTTGGTTCTGCATATAAGTCATGCCTAATTTTCATGTCTGCTAAATCTCCATGAGACTGTAATCCATCCTTCGTATGTCCTTTAATATTCAATAGTGTTCCTAAAATGCTTTGGCAAACATTCTTCTCAATATGCATCACATCCAAGTTGTGACGCAACAGTATAGCCTGTGATACAATAAAAAATAGACTAAGTTCCTAAAAAAATTAAGCTATTATAATAGAACTAACTAAAAAATGAGTATTATAGTGAAAAATAATTTACCTCCCAATATGGTAGTTGAAAAAATATTGACTTCTTTTTCCATATTTTAGGAGGATCGTTGTTCTTTCTTTTCTTTTTCTTGCTCTTTCCCCACACATTTTGAACTTCATTTACAGCACTTAAAATTTCATTGTTAGTCAATGGTCTTGGTGGGAGTCCTTTTTCTTTTGTTTCGTCAAACCAGCTAGCTTTATCACGCCACAAGTGACTAGGTGGAAGAAAACGCATGTGAGACATGTACACAGTCTTAATGCAAGTTTTCCCTTTGTTGTACAACCAGCCAAATTACCATAAGCTGGAAAATTATTGATTGTCCACATCAAAATAGCTTTCATATTAAATAAAGACTTAGTAAATGCATCATATGCCTCCACGCCATTTCTCCAAAGCTCCTTCAAGTCATCAATAAGTGGTTCAAGGTATACGTCTATGTCATTTCCAGGTTCATCTTTGCCAGGTATAAGTAAAGTCAACAACAAATTTTCTTGCGACATACATACATTGGGAGGCAGATTGGGTACTGAGATTATTGCAAGGATTAAAGCCATCTGATGATAGCCCAAGCCTAAGATTTCTTGGATCTGAAGCAAAATCGGGCTATTTTTTATCAATAACATCCTACACAACCGAGTCTACTGGATGTCGCATCGTTCCATCTTGACTGTGGTGGATGGAGTGCCAAGTCAATTGCTCTGCCTTATCTTTGGACATAAAAATCCTTTTCAATCTTGGTATTATTGGAAAGTATCACAAAACTTTTGCAGGCACTCCCTTCCTGATCTTGCTTGTCCTTAGATTTACTTTCCAACGTGAAGAACCACATATGGGACATGTATCCAGGTGCTCTTTCTCTTTTCTAAATAAGCAACAATCATTGACACAAGCATGTATCTTCTCATATCCTAAATAAAACTCTTTTAGAACTTCTTTACCATGTATAATGAATCTGGAATATTGTTTTCCTCTGGTAACATATCTTGCAAAATCTCAAGAAGTTCATTAAATTCTTTATCTGACAACCCATTTGTAGCCTTATGCTTGTAAAGAGTAATGATTGCTGACATCTTTGTGTACTTGGTACAACTTGGATACAAAGGAGCTTCAGCTTCTTCCAACTTTTTTCTAAAAGCCTCATCTACATTCATATTCATACCCTCAGTAGCCTCTGAATCTCCAGCAGAAGGAATATATGCATCATAGTACATCCTATGAGCATCTGGCAACTCAGAAGTCTCATTTTGTTCAAAACCACCTGAGTCTTCCCCGTGAAGAACCCAAAATTGATATGAAGGATCAAAACCAATTCGGACCAAGTGATCAAATACTACATCATTTTTTTGTGACTTTTCAACTTTTCATTCTTTACAAGGACATACGACCCTATCAGGATTAGCATTTGCTATAAATCTCTTCACTCCTTCTAGGTACTTACACTAGACCTACAAAAAAAAAACTATAATTTATGTAATTATTTATATATTTGATAGCTTAAAAGTAAAAATAAATCAAGAAAATTTAAAAGAACCTGGAGTAATTAATCCATGTTTTATCCATCCTTAACAACCAAATTTAGTGACTTCGTTGGCTGCTAATACAATCTCAAGCAAAATGACCTATCATAGACACTAAGAATGAAAGTGAGTGTATTGTATAGATAAGCAACAATTACATGTAATTAAAAATATAGAAAAATGTGAACTACAAAATTCCAGGTGGTTATTGTATTTGAAAGTGAAGCAAGCAAGAACAATATAATTTCCTCAAAAACTTGTCATAACCATAAAATTCCAGGTGGTTATGGTATGACCATTCCCACATCATAGGGCAACCTCCTATTCATCTTCATAAAGATCTGTTGGTGGTGGTGGTGATGGGTGACCATAATAGTAACAAGAGAGAAGGAAAGACATATGTTCACATCTCCATACTAATTTCAGATTCCTCTAAAATTCTATAGCTAAGGATATATGACAAAGAAGCACAACATTTGTAACAAGTTGGATCAATCTGTATCAAGTTGGATCAATCTGTATCAAGTTGTAATGGCATAGACATCAACAAGAGCACAACATTTGTAACAAAATAGGATCAAGAGTAAGAAGCAATCAAGTATTAACAATTAGCAAATGTGTAGAACAGAAGGCGCATTTGCAATATCATGAGCAACACAAGCTAGAAAGAAAAGCAATTAATGTTCTCACCAAAAAATACTGAGGACAGAAGTTAGAAACTACCTATAGATAAAGGAACATAATTTGAGCTGGCACCGAAAATTGGACAGACTATTGCACTTCGTCAAAAGATCTGGTGTGATATATTACACATTTTAACTATCTTCCTGGCAACTAACTCTAATTCCTAATTTATGGACACAAACATATAATCAATCTCATTTCAGTTTTATTTTGTAATGATTGAGGCTTGATTGCTATTTGATTATGCATTTAATATTACTCTTGTTTAAAATTATTTCAAATATCATATTAGAGTCCGATAAACCCGATGGACCCGACCCAACCCGATCGTCCGGACTTGGTCTTGGGCTTCATATGTTGAACCCGAAGTCGGGTCGGGCTTGGGCTTGGGCTAGACTTATGATCTATCGGGTTGGGCTCGGGTTGACCTCAAACCCGACCCAACCCGCCCGAGTTGCACCCCTATTTGTTCTTATATTTGTTATTTATAGATATTAAATTCATGTCATTAAAAAATAATATAAAGTTTTAAAACCTACCGACTTGTGACATTTATGAAGATATTCAAAATTATATTATGGTGGTTTTGAGAGATTTTTTTTAACGGGCAAAATTAGTGCTGCAAAAAAAATTACCAAACAATTTTTTTTTAAATATTTCAGGAACGGTTGGCTCAAAAAAAATTAAAATAAAAACACCATTATTAAGAAGACAGTGACTAATCAAAGTTATTATCGACTGTTCAGTAGAGATAATCTAGGTTAAGGTCACGTTCGATTCGCAGAATTGCAATCTTGAAAAGAAAGTTATTTATTTTTTGTGTTTGGATGAAGGAGAGAAAAAGAAAATTAATTCAAAGAGAAATACAGGAAAAAATGGTTCCGTCCACACCTGCTCGCCCACCCCAAAGATTAACCTTGCTCAAAGATGTATTCTGATTATATTTATGACCTTTTCAAATACTGAAGAAAAAAATTGATCAAAAAAATATCAAGAAAGAAAAGATTAAAGAACTTATTTCTTTTTCCTTTTCCTTCCGCAAACCAAATGAGTACAGGTGACTTTGTTGTGATTTCCCTTCGTACCTTAATATGTTCTTCTCCCAGCCACAGATTAAATTGAGCCCTTCGGAGCTACGATACATAACCCTAATGAGCCTCATACACACATACCACGATGAACTGTGTCGATCATCGATCAGAAGATGAGATGGACTTGGGTGGACTGTGCTTTAATGAGAGTCCTTGATCAACGAATACCAACAAAGTACAACTTAACTTGTTGACAAGTATTTAAGTTTATTTGGTTGTGCTTCCAACTAGCATCAAATGAATGTGATTATAGTTCTTACGTATCTATATTACTATATAACAAGAAAAACATGTTTCACCGGAAAAAAAAAATTGTTCAAAAATGTCCACATCTATTTATTAATTAAAATTGTCCAATGTTCATTAAATTTAATATGAATAGTTATATAATTACATATAAAAAATAATTAAATAAATTATTTGTTCTTCTCAAGTATTATAAAATATGACTGTATATATACTAGTACTTTATAAAGACTCGTTCAATTGAATACAAATTCGCATTTTTAATTGGAAGCCTACTATTTGACTATGTAATACTATTACTCACTTGGGCCATATTTCTTCTTCATTGGTGGGCTAAGACATTGTGTATCCAGAAAGAGATTCCAAACCCAGGCCGGCTGATCTTTTTTTTTTTTTTGAAATTCCACGCACACACACAATTGGGGGACTCGAACCTTGCCGGTCCCTCCGGGCGTCCGCTCTAATACCTCCGGCCGGCTGATCTTCAGAGGCTACTAGTCGATTAAAATTAAAAAAAAAAAAAATCCAAAACAACCAAATGTATATACAAGTCAAAGACTTCCGACTCCAGTGGTAAGTGAAGACATAGCGTGTCCTGGATTCGATCCCATGGAGGAGTAGATTACTCCTTACAATCCCCATTGCTTTAGTAGTGACTAGCAAGTGGGGATATAATACATCCGCACGTTTTCTTGAAACCGTTTATTTTAGATTAAAATTTCGCAAAAAATAGAATTAGTTTAAGAATCTAATCTGAACCGTCAAAAATATACAATTCGATGATTATTTCGAAGAATATTTGGGGATGTTTAAGAGTTTTGATCCGGATTTCTCTCTATTTTCTCTCTCTCTCTCTCTCCACACACACACGCGCACATATATAAGCGGATCAAGGGACCCGCGGGAGAGCTCTATCAAAATCTCACTCCCCCCTCTACCATTGGATCGAGCGGGTGGGACAGAGAGGAACTCGATCCGACGCACGAGTGGGAGACAAAATTTTGGCGAGGCTCCCGATCCGCTTTATATATATATATATATATATATATATATATATATATATATATATATATATATATATATATATATATATATATATATATATATATATATAAGCTTTGTGCATATAAAGCCATCTGTAATCGCCTTCTTACCAAAGACAGGTTGTCGAACTTTGGCATCCAGATACCAAGTGTTAACTGTGTCTTTTGAGGGAGCGTGACTAGCATAAAGACGCGGGACCACTTATTTTTCCATTGCCCGGTATCAGGGAATACTTGGCAGAGGTATAGAAGTTCGTTGGGCATTCCTAGTCGCAGACAAGAAGGGATACACAACATATTTGAGGAAGTATCGGAGCTGAAGGCGCAAGGTGCAGAAATCTATCGAAGAGCCAGGATCAGACTCCTCAGTTCGATTTGGCACGTGTGGAGGAAAAGAAACAGAAAAATTTTCAAAGGCAAAGCGTCTACTATAAACAACATTGTGAATAGCATTGAGTATGATGTCAATTGTATAGAGGGAAATGAACAACTTTGTGAATAACATTGAGTATGATGTTAATTGTATAGAGGGAAAGTAATATGAGTATTGAGAGGTCTATTTATGTAGAGTGATTGTTCAAAGCTTTCGGATAGCAATTAGGGGTGCAACTCGGACGTGTCGGGTCGGGCTTGAGGTTAAGCCACGTCCAACCCGATGAATCATAAGCCTAACCCGAGCCCAAGCCCGGCCCAACCTCGGGTTCAACATATGAAGCCCAAGACCAAGCCCAGAGGATCGGGTTTGGCTCGGGTTGAACTCGGGTTGGGTCCATCAGATTTATCGGACTCTAATATAATATTTAAAATAATTTTAAACAAAAGTAATCTGTAACACCCAGTTTTCCAAATGAGGGTAATTTTGAACTTTTATAATTTTGATTAATCGATAATAAGATTTAACTCATGTTGTAAATTTTGGTAATTTTTTTAATCAATTTAAAACTATTTAAAATGTTGAATTATGATTTTGATGGTTAACTAGTTAATCCCTAGTTTTGCTAAGCTTAGAGACTAACCATGGGAACCTAACCATGTGATTAGAATGACTATTTACAACTTTTTAGGCTAAGGGTATTTTGGTCATTTTGTGACTTTTGAATTATTTAAGATTTTGATTAATTGGTGAATTTTAGATTATTTTTAATAATAATTAAATTTATGTATTATGATTTTGGTCATTTTTTATATTTTAATATTTTGGGAAAATTTTATATTTTAAATATTGTTTTTATTGGATTTGTTTAGTCGGGTTTGAGTTTCGTCTCGTTTCGACTTGTATTGTGACCCGGGTAGCTTGAACTCTAGATGGGACCCAATATTAAGTTAAGCATGGCTCGCAAGACCCAACATTAAGTTAGTTAATTAAACTAATTTTTATCATGTTAGAATGGTTAAGCTAGAGACTCAAAACTAGATCATTTTGACCCCAAACTTGAACCTAGCCTAGACTTAACTATATGAGACTAGAGAGGGGCAATTAGGACATTTCCTATTAGCCCTAATGGACTCTTTATGGCAGCCACCTTTAGGAGAGAATGATTCATTTCATTCATTACAATCTTGCCTCTTTTATTTTCCTTTTGTTCTTCCCCAATTTTAGAGAGCCTTCCCATTGATTTGATCCCCAAATCAAATCATTCCTTCACCAAACCTTCCCTTAATCATTCTCATTCTTCAAGGGAAGGGTGCTACCAAGGATTTGAAGAGGAGTACAAGGAGGAGTGTCCACTTTGAGGGATCTTCGTATCGGAGCCATGTCCTAAAGGATTTCATTGGGATTCCACTATCAATAGGTAAAACCCATCCTCTAAATCGATTTTCTTTGCATATAAATTAGTTTTGAATCCGTAGGATGCATCCTCATGAAAGTGTCCCATTTAGATTCAAATTTGAGGTCATTTGGAGCCCTCTTGAGGATTTTAGATATGTGTCTTGTGTCCTACTTGATAGATCCCAAATTAGGACACCCCATGTGTATGTATGTATGATAATAGTTTAAATAGATATTTAAATTCAGTTTTATAATGGTTAGAGAGTGGATTGATCTTAGTTAGGATGGTTAGAATGAGTTTCATTTGGAAACCTATGTTTGTGTCCAAGTATCTTGGCCTATATGTGTTCTTTTGTCAAATCCGTCATAATTTTCATCCACGTTTTTATTAACCAAAGTAACTTAGAAATGTCATAACTTTTAGCTTAGAACTCCAATTTATCTTCTATTTTTTAAAAGAACCGTATCGAAGTTAGCTTTCCAAATATATATTTCAATAAGCCAAATTTTTTCTGTAACTTTCTGTAGAATTATTTGAGTGTCAGCTGTATGAAAGTCGAACGTATTTCGGTATTTTTGCGATTTCGGGAGCTTCCGGACACGAAAATGCGATCCGTTTGAAGTTTCGGAAAGCTAACACGAAAGGATACAACATACTTTAATCCTAGAATTTAGTGAATACCCAATTGGTATAGTATTGGTTTTAAGTAGAAGAGTGACTATACGATATATGCATTTTGTGTAACCTATGAGCCTATGTAGTATGGATATTAAATGAATATAGAGTATGTAATGCATGATATGTTAGATGAATGAAATTATATATATATATATATATATATATATATATATATATATATATATAAATATATATATATTTTTTTTTTTTTTTTGCCAAAACCCTCTCCTTTTATTAACAAGGCTCAAAAGCCAAAAAGTCCAAGTATACAAGACCCAAACAGCCTGTATAAGTATACCGCCAAAACGGACAAAGAGGGAAGGGGAGTACACCACTAGCAAAGCTAAGGAAGGGTATAGGACCAAAAGTTCCTTGGAGTGTGGGAGCAGTAGATGCTCCGTTTACGGCACTGACGGAGGACTTCCCGAGTGATCTGGTCAGCAGAGTATTGGTGCCCTTCATACCTCGCCTTGTTGCAATTTTTCCAAAGCACCCACGTGGCGGCCGCTGCGACGATCTGGTGGCCATGGGAGACGGAACCCCAAGCGGCCGCCAGATCATGGAAGCGTCCACCGCCCGGCTTGATATTGTAGATCTGGTTGAGTGATCTCCAAGAATCGCCGGAAAGGGACCCGCGGCAAAAGATGTGGTCAATGGACTCCATCTGACGGTCGGGGCAGCAATTGCAGGCTGACGCAAGGCTAAACCCAATAGTTTGGAGCATCTCGTCGGTGGGTAGTCGCTTGTAAATGATTCTCCACATGAGGATTGACCATTTCCGGGGGATACAGCTCTGCCAATAGTGAACTATGGGGTGGTGCTGCTGGTTGATCCCGAGGATGGCAGATCTCGCGGACCTCACCGAGAAGACCCCAGAAGCTTCGAGCGTCCATCGAATCGCGTCATCGTCACTGCCAATAGTAATACCGGCCTGGCGGATGCTGACCACCGCTTCCTCACCGGACCAATCGCAGATTTTGTCCCAGTGCCAGTCGTTGGTGGTGTAGTTCCACAAGTCTCTGATTCTGCTGTTTCTCGGGGTCTCCGAAATACTTGGGATTAAGCTGTCCCCGGTCCATCGCTCCAGGAATGGGTCCGAGTCGTCGGAGCCCAAAATGAGTCTCATTGCGGGCTCGGCGAGGTCATGGCCGACGAGGATGCGACGTCAAGCCGCGGACGATCTACTGTTAGAAATGGCCAGAGATGGGTGAATGTGTTTGAAATACCTAGCCTTCATAAATCTGGTCCATAAGTTGTTGCTCGTGCGGAGTTTCCACAATAATTTTATTGAGAAGGATTGAACGATGTGGGTGAGCTTGGTAAATCCCAGACCGTCGACCACGGTTGGGCGGGCCATGGATTCCCAACTAGCCCAGTGGTGCTTGTCTTGCCCATTGCTATGCCCCCAGAAGAAGTTACAGAAGATCTGTTCGATCGACTCAAGAACGTTCTTAGGCGGGGAGCACGTGGCCAGAGTGTGGATTGGGATTGAAGTGAGCACGTGATTGACCAAGATCATCTTGCCGCCCGGGGATAATGTAGCGTTATGCCACCCTTCGAGTTTCTTTCTGATTCTGGCCGTCAGGTTCTCAAAGATGCGAGTATTAGATTTCCCGTACACCAGGGGGCAACCAAGGTAGTTGAAGGGGGGTTGGGTGACTGAGAATGATGTTAATTGGGAAAGATTGGTAGCGTGCTCTATTTTGATGCTGTGGTGGGCGTAGATAATGCTCTTGGATGGATTGATTTTCTGACCCGAACATCTGGAGTACCTCTGAAGGGTGTTGTGGACCACTTCCACCGCTCCCATGTCTCCCGAGGTGAAGATAAGTAGATCGTCCGCGAAGGCCAGGTGAGTGATGGTAGGACAGCCACTGGAGGTGTGGTAGTGTTGGAAGCTCGGAATATTGACCATGTTGTTGAGGTTTCTACTCAGAGCGTCCGCGGCTATGATGAAAACGGTGGAGGATAGGGGGTCATCCTGTCTAACGCCCCTACTAGATTTGAAGAATCCCCCGGCCAGGCCGTTGATAACCGTGGAGAACCACGAGTTGCTGATGGATCTCCACACGGTGTTGGTCCAAGCTTCCGAGAAACCGAACGCTCTGAATACCCAGATCATGAATTGCCAGTCCAGTCTGTCGTAGGCTTTTTCTATGTCAATCTTAACGGCAATATTGCCCCCTCTGAAAGGGAATTTCATGCAGGTGATTAGCTCTTGAGCCAGCATAATATTGTCCTGGATATTTCTCCCTTGCACAAAGCCGCTTTGCTCTTCTGAAATGATCTTAGGAAGAATTCCCGCCATCCTGGAAGCGATAATTTTGGAGATAATTTTGTTGGTGAAAGTGCAGAGACTGATGGGACGGTAGTCCCGAAAGGACTCCGGGTTATCTTTTTTTGGGATGAGGATGAGGTTGGCGCTAGAAATAGCTTTGGAGTATGTGGCCCCCTCGAAGAAAGCAATAGCCGCGTCGGTGATGTCTTGCTTGATGATGTCCCAGCATTTGCGGAAGAAGACTCCAGTGAATCCGTCCGATCCAGGAGCACTGTGCTCGTTCAAGGCCCACACCGCTATATATATATATATATATATATATATATATGATATATATTCTCTTTACATTAATGTATATATATGGTTGAATGCAAGCATGTAGGAATGCAATTAATATAATGCATATGAGCAATGCATGAATGAAAGAATGATATACAATGTATGCATGAAAGTATATAATGAATGCTAGATATGAATGCAACATATATATGTAATGAT
Source organism: Iris pallida (assembly GCA_029216955.1). NCBI lineage: Eukaryota > Viridiplantae > Streptophyta > Magnoliopsida > Asparagales > Iridaceae > Iris > Iris pallida. The sequence continues at coordinate 848,326 of JANAVB010000800.1, read as the reverse complement.
AGATATGAATGCATATTGTATAAATATTATAATACAATATATAATGATAACATGTATGGTAATGTAGAGTATATGATGCAAGCATGAATGAATGGAGAAAATACATGTATATAGGTAATATAGAATGTAATATATAAATGCAAGCATGCAAGATAATATATTGTATCCATATATGATGTATTCAACTTAAAGATAATGCAATATATTAAAGGAATGAATGATAATATATAGCATGATATGTAGGGTAATGCAAGGTATGAAATATATGATGTGTGCATATTTGTATGTCTCTATGTTAATGTATGAAATGATATGAATATACAATATATGCATATGTATAAAACATGTAGGTAATGCATAGATGCATGAATGAAATAAATGTTTACAATATGTTAATATAAATACAAGTATCTAATATGCATGAATGTAAGTGTAATATAATACAAGTATACATGTATGTATCATGTAAATGCAATTTACATGATATGTATGTATGCATGTATACAAGGTAAGTATGTATGTATGTATTTCTATAAACTGAGTTAACCTATAACCTTTTACACACATGCATTCATACACCCTTTGACATCATGTATCCCATGTCACATACACCTACCTATCACTAAATTTTAGAACATTAACACATAACCTTTCACACACATGCCAAACACACACATACTCACTTACTCTTTCACCTCTCTTTCTCTCTCTCTATATATATGTATGTGCCTATATATATAGCTTTCCTATATATATCTATGTATATGAATATATGAATATGAATAATATATATGCATTATATGACTAAGTTTGTGTGCCTTGTTAGCTTATGGTTTAGTTTTGTGCTTGGTTTAGCAAGTGACTTAGGCTATGAGTTAGTAGCTATCTTGGATACTTGATTTGCATATACTTAGTTTGTTTAGACCTAGAATAACTTGTTTGACCTAATTTAGACTTGTTAGACCTAGTTTGACCATAGTTGACCTAAGTTTGACTTTCAGGGTTGACCAAGTTGACCAAGAGTTGACTTTGGCCTAGATTGACCTAGAATCATGTAGAATGCATAGTAGAACTTCATATTGCCATTTTGGACTTGTTGTGACTTGTGCTGTTCTGATTAGGAGCCAGATACCTTTCTTCGGACAGTATATTTACTTTGGACATTCAGACACCAGGCGAGTACATTCTCTGATCTTTTTATACATGTCTGGACTATATTCTTGCTCTAGATTACTCTACATGATGCTGACACGTATCTTCACGGATTAATACTATATGGATCCCTTCCTGAGATGTTATCCCTCTACGGGTGCATCGGATATTTTATGTTCATGTACTTTATCATGTGCATCAGGTACTCCTTGTACTCGTACTAGTTCATGTTTTTACATGTTCTCATGTGCTTTCATGTACTTTCATGTGCTTTATCATGTGTCTCATGTACTACTCATTACATGAGTTCACGTATCTTAGCTGTATTCGTGTGCCTATAACGTAACTTGAATGGATCTTTGTGTATTGATTGGGGCAGGGTGAGTAGAATTGGTTATGTGAACACTATTCCCAGTAGCTGTATTCATGTGCCTCCTTAGTTGTATTCATGTGCGCCTAAGCCGTTTACATAACCATATTGTACTCTAAATCACTTAGCCACTTACAGTCTCTACTATCATGTATTTACTTTCAGTTACAAAATATCTCCTGTTTACTCGTACTTTCTTTTCAGCACTTCCTGTATTTTAATCTATTGCATGATTTATACTCCTAACCTGCTATGAACTGTTTGAGAGATATGTGCTCGTTTCCGTCTTGACTGGACCTGTTAAAATTTTTACAGATAGCTTGGAGGTTGCCTGCTAGCCTAGAGGAGACACAGTAGAGGTTGCATAGATAGCTAGGATTTGCTTATAGTTTATTTTCAGTTGTCTTGAGTTATATTTATGGATTTACTGTATTTGAGCCTTGAGATGTATTTCTGGGTTGTGTATCTTAGACACTTAGACTTCTATCTGCTGTATCTCTTTTGGATTTCATGTTTTATCTATCTTCCATTGTACTCTACCTTAGATGTGATTGAGTTTACATTCTGCTATGTCACCCCCACACAGGGAGTTTAAACTGCTTAGCCTTATACTGTTAGATGCATGAGACCTAGGACAGCGTTCTACCGCCAACACTGCGGTGTAGGCTGGACGTATCCACGTCTCGTGTCCTAACTCTAGGGTGTGGGTCGTGACACGTTTTTAGTGGTGGCCCATGCAGGTCGAGTTTGTGTAGTGGTATTCGAACTAGAGTATCACTACAGCCTGCAGTAGGATTAGGATATTTTGATGGTACTCAATCACATTAGGAAAAACTCCTTATCAGATCCCTTTTATCTAAATTTGCTGCTTATTATTTTCCCTTGAATATTAACTGCCTTCCTTTGATTTCTTGCTTCATTCTCAGTAATTGCTTGTTGTTTTGATCTGTCTTCATAATGGTTATGGAGACATGATCTCATCGCTTCGGTTCGGGGGATATATCGAGAGGTTGGCCACCTCTCGTCATGTTCATCAGGGACTCGAGACCGCAGCTCCTGTTGTGCCGACTCAGGTTGGCGTTTCTGCTACATTGGAGGTACACCTCTGTCTGTACAGAGACTTTTTCTCATCATTCCTGATTTCTTTCAGCAGCAGCGGTTCATGCAGCATCATCAGCAGACCAGGGGAAACCAGCAGGGCAAGCTATCGGCAGGACAGTCGACGATGCACAGACCACTAGAGATCTTGCTGCAAGTTCCGTTCTTCTCTATTCCATTCCCGTAATTGTCTCTTATAACTATCTTGAAATTCGATTCCATCTGTTCCTTGTTAACTGATCAATTTGTTATGTTGTTCCTGTGTTATGTTTGCTTTTTTTCTGAGAAAAAAATCATATGGGCTAGGTCACCTCAGTTATGGGATCTAGAATCTTCGATAGTCATGTTAGCTGGCATAGTGAGGACATATAGTCAGATTTTGGATCCATTTTTCGGGTGTGGAAATTTAAAGTTTTCGCCGTCGCATGCGGCAATACAGAAATTTTAAATACCATGAACCTAGAGGTATGTACTTTAGTCAAGGACTCTATGATTATCGTAGCGTTGCTTACTAGTATGACGAGGATTTGGAGCACCGTGATTTTGGATGGACGCATATGATTATCAGATTGTACCTTAAATGCTCTTGAACAAGTTTTCTCTACTTTTGTTCAGTCTTTCAAAAAAAATTATTTTGTTTGTTTTGTTCCTCATTATTTAACTTAGGAGTAGGAGTAGCTTTAGCTGTATTATAAACCTTTGTGTAACTTCTTACTATGAATCTCTTCTTAAAATAATGAATCAATGATTTTGCTAGACCTTATCTTGGATTTGATATTATAGCTCTGGTTTCAAAATGGTTGTAAAACCCCTAAAATTTCTACTATTTTTTTTATTATTTTGGTACTAATTTAAAATTTTGTATTGTACGTATTGCACGTCACGCGCGACATTTTAATTTTCGAAATTGCTCGACGAGTGCGAATATGTGCGAGCGTACATATTTCTTTGAAGAATATTTTCTATTTGTATCAATTTAAAATAATATATATAATAATTATTTTTAGCTACCAAATTTCTAAATTATGATTTTATTTATGAGAAGTCTTTTTAGACCGATATAATAATAAATAATAATCGTATAAAGTTTTATTTTAGAAACATATATTTATGTAAATATTATTTGGTCATAGATAAATATTTCATAATTATTTATTAATTCATTTTCGAAATTATTATTGTTAGTATTTTTGGAAATCATATTTCAAAATTATTATGGCAATTTAAACTCTTGATTTGAAATATTTTAAAATAAGGATGAAGATTTTATCCATTAGATTTAAATTGATTTAAATTAGATTGCATTTAGATTTGGATTGATTTAAATTAAAATTATGAATTATCTACGTGAGTTTTAAATAATCCTAATCCTTATCCCAATGGGTATTCCCACATCCTATATATATAGGCAGGTACTCCTCCATAAATTTGACCAAACCAAAATTTCCACACCATCGTGCATCGTGTCCGTGCCCCCCATCCATTACAATCCCCACCAATACAAATACACTTGTAATCGGGGCCGACAAATCCGGACCTCCATCCCCGTCGTGTCGAACACCCTCGACACGACGTAACCTATCCCCTACTCTCTGTCGTTCCCGCTGCCGACACCGATCCCGACACCCGAACTCGGTCTGCCATCTCCGACCAAAACCCCAATCTTCCTGACCTCGGCTCACGCCCGACCCACCAAAAGCTCCCCTGCCAAAACCCAAAGACTCTCCGACTACTCCATCACGACCGCCACCCCGACCTCTGTCCATCAACCCCAACACCAGCAACGGAAAGGGGAAATAGGGGGGGAAGAGCCTTACCTCCCCACGCGTACTCCGGTGAGGCCAGATCCTCCTCTTCCGCCTGGCCGCCAGAGGTGACCGCCGTGCTGCTCCTCGATCCAGGATCCGCCTCTGCCTCTCCGCGAGGCAACGCCGCCGCCGTTGAGCCTGCGCCCGAGGCGCCGCACCGGCGTTCTCCTCCTTCCCAGCGCCTCCGGCCACCCGGATTCGCCCCTCCGCCGCGGCAATCAGCCGCCTCCATCAAAACCCGGCCGGGGAAAACCCCATCCGCGCCACCGACCCTCCTCCGCCAGGTCGGCGAACACCCCGCCTGGCCTCCTTCTCCGGCGAGCGCGCGCCGGCGAGCGCGTGCGACCGCCCCGACTGTGTCGCGAGACCCGGCCGCCCTCTCGCCGCTCCTCCGCCCACAGTTGCTCACGCCGCCTCCGCCGGAGGACAGTCGCGCCAGCACGCGATGCGCCACCGCCGTGCTTCGTCTCCGACCGCCGCGGACCGCCGTTGTCGACTTCCGCACAGCAGGTGACTGAACCCTTTTTCTCTAATTCCTTCAATCTCTCTCTCCCTCTCACACTTCTTATTTTTTTTCTCTTTCTTCGAGTTAAGGGAACAGCAGTAAAGTGTAGATGTTATTATAATTATTTATTATTATTATTATTATTATTATTATTATTATTATTACTATTTCTATTATTATTATTTCTATTATTATTATCATTCTTATTATTATTAGTATTATAACTGATTTTTATTAATCATTATTATTATTATTATTATTATTAGTATCATTATTACTATTATTATTTATTATTATTATCACTATTATTATTATGCTAAATTATAGTATTATAAAATGGTTTTGGAAACTATACAACATTAAATTAATTTGACAAATTTAGTTTTTAAAAAGTAGTTCTAGATTTTTATGTATTGACAAAAATTATAGTTTTTTTTTTCCTAAACTAATTCTCTAGTATTTATCTAAAGTTATTTTTACCAAAAATATATCTTACGTATTTAAGCATTATTTTCTAAAAATAGTACAAACTATCTTTCTCCGTAATTTCCCATTATTATTATCAAGATAGTTTCTAAAATAGTTATATATGATTATTATACAAATTTTCTTTTTGGTCATCAATCATTGATCCTGACTAATCGCCCTTCCCTATTTTTTCGTGAATTTCGGACCCTTGTACCTCAAACATGGCTTTTGGACAAATTGGACTTATCAGATCATCGCACACCAGGCGTAACATCAGGCAAGACACCTTGCCTTTGCTGTTTAATTTTTTGCTCAATATCATGCATGCTTTTCTTTAGTTGTTTCTTTTAAATTATATGTAGATACAAATTATGATATTTTTGTGCAATTGACTTAGAGTTAAGGGACCACCGTATGTTTAAGTGCATCTCATGAACTGTCACGATGTGCCACGGGTTGTGTGTTAGCTGCGAGTCGCATATAGCTTCGGACTTGCGTATCGACCGTACATCGGTGCGTAAAGGCCGTACGTTAGGATGTAACTGCTAATAGATTTTTGGTAGAAGACTTGGCAGTTATTAAGGATTAAATAGTGTCGTGGAGGCGACGCATGTGTAGTATCATTGGGAGGGGGAAAAAGACAGTTATTAGCGTAGGGGCTACCTGTTCAGTACACATATAGATTTGGGCCGATAGTTCTCGTATGAGAGCTACTTTCTGCCCATAGTTGATAGTGTCTCTTATGAGCGCTACCTACTACTACTCTCTCTCCATCTATGCTGAACACTATAAGCTCCTGCGTAGAACGTTGTCTTCTCAAAGTATATATCACATAGAATGGTTAGGAACCTTTACGCATGTATGTTTTCTATTGAGCTCTTACTATTCAGTTTATGGCATGATATTATGTGTCTTGTTACGTCCATCTGAGGACCTGGTTTTTTCCCAGGTGTGTTTTTTTTTGCGATTTCTTGCAGGTGCTCTAGCTAAGGCCATAGATTGTGCTCTATTCCATCGTGATGATTACTGTTGGATTTGTCACTTGCTCTCGCTTGCTAAATTCTTTTCTTGTATATTTTTCTCTATTTATTTTGGTTGGTAGTGGACTTTGTCTCCGCCCAACTATTGTGTACATGACGAACTCAAAGTTGCTTTATATCATTATTTATCTTTGTGGATGAGATTTAGTTGTTTGGATTACTACATTTACAGCTTATGTATATATACGAGTCGTATATATTTACTCGTATGTATACAGCTGGCATGATACGTATCTTGTCTCAAGTATTTGGGACAGGGGCTTTACATATTTTTGTGGCGGCCCATGCAGGTCTAGTTTGCCGTTTCGGTTACATAACTGTACCGAACGGGCCTGCAATATAGGAGTAGAGTTTAGAATCTCATCCACCTACTTGACATCCTTTCTTGACTTCAACTTTCGAACTCTCGTTCGACCTCCTTGATTTACATCCTGCTTGAACTCCTTCTACTGTAAATTCTCATCTTTCGTGCTTAGTAACAGATAGAAAGATGACTACACTACTATATACTTATCGGTCAACCATATGGCTAGAAGGGTTACATTGGCAATTGGAATACATTTAAGGCTCTAATCGGATTAAAAAGGCATTTTTTAAAAAGGTTTGATTTACCTATTGGTGATTTGTAAATAGGATAACAAAGGAAGTTGTAATCTTGAGATTTCTAGGTAGTGATCATCAAAGGATTGATAGGATTTTATTTTATTTTTGATACTGCAGAAAAATAGTTGGGAACTATGCACAATTGATTTATTTTCGAATTTTGATATTTATGATCTATTGGATTATAGCTATACGTCTTTGAGCAAATATAAAACTGATTTGATTTTCAAGTCATGATATTTTATGATTTATTGAGTTATAGTTATATGCCTTTGGAACAGTTATAAATTGGTTTGAAAATGATTTTAGATTTTAAATGTAGCAGTAGAAATTATTGTCGTGCAACTTACAATTAGTATGTTTCTTAAATTTCAAATTTTAACTGGAAGCATTGATTTTAAATTTTAGTTTAAAATATTTTGGAAGTTATAAAATAATTTTTGAGGAAGAATTTTAAATTTTAAATTGTGTCCTGTGATTATGATTTACAATTCTATTTAGATTTTGAGTTAAAAGTTTTGATTAGGATTATCAATAAATTGGTAAAAAAAAAAAAGTTTTGATGTAAAAAAAAAAATTTAAACGTTTTTAAATCATGTTGTCGGTTATGGTTGATAAGTGCATTAAAATATTGAACTTCAATTTTGAGATTGCTTTTTAATATGCTAAGACTTTTTCTAGAGTTTTTCTGGAGTTGTTTGAAAATTTTGGGTTTTAAAATTTTATTTGATTATGAAATTTTTTGGATTCTTGAATTATGAACCCTTGCTTTAAATAGTTGGATTTTAAACGTTAAATTTTGAAAAAGTTAGTTGTAACATAGTAAAAGTTTACTTTGTGATTATTAAAGGAAATTAAATTGTTAGCTATGATTTAATTGAACATTGTAGAGTAAATACAAATTTAGTAGTTTATATTTTTATTGAGAAACTTTTGGAGGAAACTCCAGTTAATTTTTTTTATTTGTAGGCCACTAAGATAACTTTAAGGAGTTAGGAGTATTCCATACTAATTGCCATATCCCTCATGACCATGGTAGTAGTATATACACAAGTGTTGTTAATCATCTACCAAATTTACATGACTGTATCTCTATCTTGACACACTCGATTTTTCCCTCGAATCTCGATCTTTTATGGTAACCTTCTAACCCAGTTGCAAATCGAATGATGGTTAATTGTTCATTGACTGTATTCATTTAGGAGGCTTTTTCTTCTCTCTTTAGAATTGTGATCCTAAATTATTTTGCTGAATTTCTAATTAGTTTTGTTGCATGCATTAAACTTGATCACCTTTATTTTGAGTATTACTATTCACCTCATGAACTCCCACTTTCTAATTTAGATATTTTGGCATCCCTTATCGTGACTTGAATATTTGGAGCACAACACTAGACTTTTCCTTCCAACAACTTTCGCAAGCAAGACCTACACGAGCCCACCTTCATGTAGGTATATCACGTGCCACTAAAACACGTCTCCTTGTACTTTATTTTTATGATGCGACTTACGGGTCATAAAGACTGGACTCTAATCCCTACCGTGAAACCAATATACTTTTTAAACTTGAGATGAGACTCGACCTCGACTCCATTCTTTCGACCCAATATACAATTTTGTCCTACTTAATTCCTTACATGCTTCACCTTACATTTTATCTTGATTGCTGGACCTATCACACCATTAGTTTAATTCTTTAAGTTGGGTAGAATACCTTATGAACTAGCAACCCCTTTGACCTAGTGACCTATATTAGCAAGCTTATCCTAGAATCTAGAGGGCCTAACCCGTCTAGCCAACCAAGGACTTGGACAAGACTTGATTTTAAAGAATCTAGGACTATTTAATTCTCCTTTATCATGGTTCCTTACTTATACTTTGACTATTTTAATGCTAACTTAGCATAAATTTTGCAAGCTTATTTTTTATCAAAGCTTGATCATGACGTATCTTATTGGTTCGCTCCCACTAACATGCTGTCAAGTCAGAACCGGTACATGATGGTCTAATCAACCATAGTGCACTTGGTTCGCCTTTTGTATATTGTTCAACGTGGATGGAGACGTAGTTAACTTGGCTCTAGAATCTCATCCGCGTCTGCCTTGGCAACTCTTTTAAAATTATTCGATCGTCTTTGAATCACGTATTCGTATTCGATAACGCCTCCTTCGAACTCTATATTGCTCTCGCTTTCACCTATTTTAGAAGAACGAAAGCGTTGTACTAGAACTTCCTCTAGCCATCCTAACGATTACGACCATATCGTATTATTTTCCTACGATCTAGATCGCGATTTCTTACGACATGATTTTGTGAAAACATTGTCATCGTTGGATCCCCATTGATACCCCCTTGTGTCCTCTCACCCCCCTCCTAATTCTTAATTTCGAGGACGAAATTCTTTTAAATTGGATAGGATGTAAAACACCTAAAATTTCTACTATTTTTTATTATTATTTTGGTACTGATTTAAAATTTTGTATTGTACGTATTGCACGTCACGCGCGACATTTTGATTTTCGAAATTGCTCGACGAGTGCGAATATGTTCGAGCGTACATATTTCTTTGAAAAATATTTTCTATTTGTATCAATTCAAATAATATATATAATAATTATTTTTAGCTACCAAATTTCTAAATTATGATTTTATTTATGAGAAGTCTTTTTAGACCGATATAATAATAAATAATAATCGTATAAAATTTTATTTTAGAAACATATATTTATGTAAATATTATTTGGTCATAGATAAATATTTCATAATTATTTATTAATTTATTTTCGAAATTATTATTGTTAGTATTTTTGGAAATCATATTTTGAAATTATTTTGGCAATTTAAACTCTTGATTTGAAATATTTTAAAATAAGGATGAAGATTTTATCCATTATATTTAAATTGATTTAAATTAGATTGCATTTAGATTTGGATTGATTTAAATTAAAATTATGAATTATCTACGTGAGTTTTAAATAATCCTAATCCTTATCCCAATGGGTATTCCCACATCCTATATATATAGGCAGGTACTCCTCCATAAATTTGACCAAACCAAAATTTCTACCCCATCGTGCATCGTGTTCGTGCCCCCCATCCATTACCATCCCCACCAATACAAATACACTAGTAATCGGGGCCGACAAATCCGGATCTCCATCCCCGTCGTGTCGAACACCCTCGGCACGACGTAACCTATCCCCTACTCTCTGTCGTTCCCGCTGCCGACACCGATCCCGGCACCCGAACTCGGTCTGCCATCTCCGACCAAAACCCCAATCTTCCTGACCTCGGCTCACGTCCGACCCACCAAAAGCTCCCCTGCCAAAACCGGAAGACTCTCCGACTACTCCATCACGACCGCCACCCCGACCTCTGTACATCAACCCCAACACCAGCAACAAAAAGGGGAAATAGGGGGGGAAGAGCCTTACCTCCCCGCGCGTACTCCGGTGAGGCCAGATCCTCCTCTTCCGCTTGGCCGCCAGAGATGACCGCCGTGCTGCTCCTCGGTCCAGGATCCGCCTCCGCCTCTCCGCGAGGCAACGCCGCCGCCGTTGAGCCTGCGCCCGAGGCGCCGCACCGGCGTTCTCCTCCTTCCCAGCGCCACCGGCCACCCGGATCCGCCCCTCCGCCGCGGCAATCAGCCACCTCCATCAAAACCCGGCCGGGAAAACCCCATCCGCGCCACCGACCCTCCTCCGCCAGGTCGGCGAACACCCCGCCTGGCCTCCTTCTCCGACGAGCGTGCGCCGGCGAGCGCGCACGACCGCCCCGACTGTGTCACGAGACCCGGCCGCCCTCTCGCCGCTCCTCCGCCCACAGTTGCTCACGCCGCCTCCGCCGGAGGACAGCCGCGCCAGCACGCGACGCGCCACCGCCGTGCTTCGTCTCCGACCGCCGCGGACCGCCGTTGCGACTTCCGCACAGCAGGTGACCGAACCCTTTTCTCTAATTCCTTCAATCTCTCTCTCCCTCTCACACTTCTTATTTTTTTTCTCTTTCTTCGAGTTAAGGGAACAGTAGTAAAGTGTAGATGTTATTATAATTATTTATTATTATTATTATTATTATTATTATTATTATTATTATTATTTCTATATTATTATTTCCATTATTATTATCATTCTATTATTATTAGTATTATAACTGATTTTCATTAATCATTATTATTATTATTATTATTAGTATCATTATTACTATTATTATTTATTATTATTATCACTATTATTATTATGCTAAATTATAGTATTATAAAATGGTTTTGGAAACTATACAACATTAAATTAATTTGACAAATTTAGTTTTTAAAAAGTAGTTCTAGATTTTTATGTATTGACAAAAATTATAGTTTTTTTTTCCTAAACTAATTCTCTAGTATTTATCTAAAGTTATTTTTACCAAAAATATATCTTAGGTATTTAAGCATTATTTTCTAAAAATAGTACAAACTATCTTTCTCCGTAATTTTCCATTATTATTATCAAGATAGTTTCTAAAATAGTTATATATGATTATTATACAAATTTTCTTTTTGGTCATCAATCATTGATCATGACTAATCGCCCTTCCCTATTTTTTCGTGAATTTCGGACCCTTGTACCTCAAACATGGCTTTTGGACAAATTGGACTTATCAGATCATCGCACACCAGGCGTAACATCAGGCAAGACACCTTGCCTTTGCTGTTTAATTTTTTGCTCAATATCATGCATGCTTTTCTTTAGTTGTTTCTTTTAAATTATATGTAGATACAAATTACGATATTTTTGTGCAATTGACTTAGAGTTAAGGGACCACCGTATGTTTAAGTGCATCTCATGAACTGTCACGATGTGCCACGGGTTGTGTGTTAGCTGCGAGTCACATATAGCTTCGGATTTGCGTATCGACCGTACATCGGTGCGTAAAGGCCGTACGTTAGGATGTAACTGCTAATAGATTTTTGGTAGAAGACTTGGCAGTTATTAAGGATTAAACAGTGTCGTGGAGGCGACGCATGTGTAGTATCATTGGGAGGGGGAAGACAGTTATTAGCGTAGGGGCTACCTGTTCAGTACACATATAGATTTGGGCCGATAGTTCTCGTATGAGAGCTACTTTTTGCCCATAGTTGATAGTGTCTCTTATGAACGCTACCTACTACTACTCTCTTTCCATCTATGCTGAACACTATAAGCTCCTGCGTAGAACGTTGTCTTCTCAAAGTATATATCACATAGAATGGTTAGGAACCTTTACGCATGTATGTTTTCTATTGAGCTCTTACTATTCAGTTTATGGCATGATATTATGTGTCTTGTTAGGTCCCTCTGAGGACCTGGTTTTTCCCCAGGTGTGTTTTTTTTCGCGATTTCTTGCAGGTGCTCTAGCTAAGGCCATGGATTGCGCTCTATTCCGTCGTGATGATTACTGTTGGATTCGTCACTTGCTCTCGCTTGCTAAATTCTTTTTTGTATAATTTTTCTCTATTTATTTTGGTTGGTAGTGGACTTTGTCTCCGCCCAACTATTGTGTACATGACGAACTCAAAGTTGCTTTATATCATTATTTATCTTTGTGGATAAGATTTAGTTGTTTGGATTACTACATTTACAGCTTATGTATATATATACGAGTCGTATATATTTACTCGTATGTATACAGCTGGCATGATACGTATCTAGTCTCAAGTATTTGGGACTGGGGCGTTACAATGGTTCCATCTTTTAAACAAATAAGCAGAACAGATTTTATCGTTATTTCCTTTTTCTTATTATTCTTGTATTAATTAATAATAATAATAAAACTGTCTTGATTACATCAATCACCTGCTTTGCAATCTTGGTAGAAATCTAAATGTTGGTCTTGATATAGAATTTAATTTTTATATTGGGACATGAAAATATATATAGTGGACACGGACACTTTGTCTGACACGTATGCATGCTACACTTTGATTATCAACTCATCTAAATGTATATTAATATGTTGTTGATGTTTAAATTCTCAAAACTCTAATATTCTGATACAGTACAGTATCAGAGACTGGTTATCTGCTTTTCAAGTTTAAATTCCTAATTTAAATATAAATTTCATGTTATTAGTTTTTTTTACATCACTGCACAATTATCTTATACATAAGGTTTCAATTCTTAAAGAAATTGGTTGAGTTTTGTGTTTGAACTTGTCAAATCTGAGACAGTGTGCATATTAACCCTTAATACTGAATTTTAAATATTAGTTCAAATTGCTATTTTTAAATGTAATATTTTGAGCTATATACATTATTGTATGCAGGGATATAATGTTAGGTTTCATATTTTTACATGTTAGGTTATGATAAACATTGGGTTGGTTTGATGTTCGAATTTCTCCAAAATCCTAAAACTGAATACATGTTAACATTTCACATTGATTTTAAATGTTTAGTTCAATTTCAGATTTAATATGTAAGTTAAACTGAATTGAATGATTGAACCCTTCATTTTAAGTTATAACCCCTGTACTCTTGACACTCTACACTAATGTACACTAATGTTCACAACTGCTATGTAAACCTAACTCTTCATCTCTATGTTATGTTCATATATCTATATATATATATATATATATATATATATATATATATATATATATATATATATATATATATATATATTGTTTATGCATACATGTTATAATGTATATAGATACATAACTAAATCTCTACCTCTCTATACATATAGATATATGTATATATGGTTAGCCATGCATGTTATGAGTAAATAAGTTGTACATTGTAGATTGTTTAACCAATATGCCATGAGTAGTGTAACTTGATAGCTATTGTTTTGAAACCCAAATCCTCCTATACACTTTCATGTATATTTTACACACTAACCACATAACCTTTACATAATGCTAGCTTTTTTCCTCTCTAACGATCTCTCTCTCTCTCTATATATATATATATATATATATATATATATATATGTGATCGGATTTCAATACATTGACTTTCATTCTTTAACTTTTGATTTTGATTTTTTTTGAATAATACCCCTTTATAGATAATTGGTAGTTATCTTATTTTATTTTCTGATAAGTACCAATTTTTATAGGATGGTAGACTGCCTTACAGTTTTGATTGATTTGTTATTTCGTATCTTTTCCAGTTTAACACCCCTGATTGCTTGTAAGTTTTGATACCCTATGATTGTTTTGGTCTAGTGTAACTAGTATACCTAGATGAGACTTACACTACCACCGTATGCCATGACCCTGTATGCCATTCTTTTAAATTGTATGATTTAGGTAAGTTCTGAGACTTTGATTGTGGGGGTTTGACCTAGAAGGAGTATGAACATTTTAATTTTGAGGACAAAATTTTTCTAAGGGGGGTAGGATTGTAACCCCAGTTTTCCAAATGAGGGTAATTTTGAACTTTTATAATTTTGATTAATCGATAATAAGATTTAACTCATGTTGTAATTTTTGGTAATTTTTTAATCAATTAAAACTATTTAAAATATTGAATTATGATTTTGATGGTTAACTAGTTAATCCCTAGTTTTGCTAAGCTTAGAGACTAACCATGGGGACCTAACCATGTGATTAGAATGACTATTTACAACTTTTTAGGCTAAGGATATTTTGGTCATTTTGACTTTTGAATTATTTAGGATTTTGATTAATTGGTGAATTTTAGATTATTTTAATAATAATTAAATTTATTATTATGATTTGGTCATTTTTCATATTTTAATATTTTGAAAATTTTTTATATTTTAAATATTGTTTTTATTGGATTTGTTTAGTCGGGTTTGAGTTTCGTCTCGTTTCGACTTGTATTGTGACCCGGGTAGCTTGAACTCTAGATGGGACCCAATATTAAGTTAAGCATGGATCACAAGACCCAACATTAAGTTAGTTAATTAAACTAATTTTTATCATGTTAGAATGGTTAAGTTAGAGACTCAAAACTAGATCATTTTGACCCCAAACTTGAACCTAGTCTAGACTTAACCATATGAGACTAGAGAGGGACAATTAGGATATTTTCCATTAGCCCTAATGGACTCTTTATGGTAGCCACCTTTAGGAGAGAATGATTCATTTTATTCATTACAATCTTACCTCTTTTATTTTTCTTTTGTTCTTCCCCAATTTTAGAGAGCCTTCCCATTGATTTGATCTCCAAATCAAATTATTCCTTCACCAAACCTTCCCTCAATCATTCCCATTCTCCAAGGGAAGGGTGCTACCAAGAATTGGAAGAGGAGTGCAAGGAGGAGTGTCCACTTTGAGGGATCTTCGTATCGGAGCCGTGTCCTAAAAAATTTCATTGGGATTCCACTCCCAATAGGTAAAATCCATCCTCTAAATCGATTTCCTTTGCATATAAATTAGTTTTGAATCCGTAGGATCCATCCTCATGTATGTGTCCCATTTAGATTCAAATTTGAGGCCATTTGGAGCTCTCTTGAGGATTTTAGATATGTGTGTTGTGTCCTACTTGATAGATCCCAAATTAGGACACCCCATGTGTATGTATTATGATAATAGTTTAAATAGATATTTAAATTCAGCTTTATAATGGTTAAAGAGTGGATTGATCTTAGTTAGGATGGTTAGAATGAGTTTCATTTGGAAACCTATGTTTGTATCCAAGTATCTTGGCCTATATGTGTTCTTTTGTCAAATCCGTCATAATTTTTATCCACATTTTTATTAAGCAAAGCAACTTAAAAATTTCATAACTTTTAGCTTAGAACTCCGATTTATCTTCCGTTTTATCTAGAAGAACCGTATCGAAGTTAGCTTTCCAAATATATATTTTAATAAGCCAAATTCTCTATGTAACTTTCTGTAAAATTATTTGAGTGTCAGCTGTACGAAAGACGAACGTACTTTGGTATTTTCGCAATTTTGGGAGCTTCCGGACACGAAAATGCGATCCGTTTGAAGTTTCGGAAAGCTAACACGAAGGGCTACAACATACTTTAATCCTATAATTTAGTAAATACCCAATTGGTACAGTATTGGTTTTAAGTAGAAGAGTGACTATACGATATATGCATTTTGTGTAACCTATGAGCCTATGTTGTATGGATATTAAATGAATATAGAGTATGTAATGCATGATATGTTAGATGAATGAAATAATATATATATATATATATATATATATATATATATATATATATATATATATATTCTCTTTACATTAATGTATATATGGTTGAATGCAAGCATGTAGGAATGCAATTAATATAATACATTTGAGCAATGCATGAATGAAAGAATGATATACAATGTATATATGAAAGTATATAATGAATGCTAAATATGAATGCAAGATATATATGTAATGATAGATATGAATGCATATTGTATAAATATTGTAATACAATATATAATGATAACATGTATGGTAATATAGAGTATATGATGCAAGCATGAATGAATGGAGAAAATACATGTATATAGGTAATATAGAATGTAATATATAAATGCAAGCATGCAAGATAATGTATTGTATCCATATATGATGTATTCAACTTAAAGATAATGTAATATATTAAAGGAATGAATGATAATATATAACATGATATGTAGGGTAATACAAGGTATGAAATATATGATGTGTGCATGTTTGTATATCTCTATGTTAATATATGAAATGATATGAATATACAATATATGCATATATATAAAACATGTAGGTAATGCATAGATGCATGAATGAAATGAATGTTTGCAATATGTTAATATAAATACAAGTATCTAATATGCATGAATGTAAGTATATATAATACATATACATGTATGTATCATATAAATGTAATATACATGATATGTATGTATGCATGTATACAAGGTAAGTATGTATGTATGTATTTCTATAAACTGAGTTAACCTATAACCTTTACACACATGCATTCATACACCCTTTGACATCATGTATCCCATGTCACATACACCTACCTATCACTAAATTTTAGAACATTAACACATATCCTTTCACACACATGCCAAACACACACACTCACTTACTCTTTTACCTCTCTTTCTCTCTCTATATATATGTATGTGCCTATATATATAGCTTTCCTATATATCTATGTATATGAATATGTGAATGTGAATAATATATATACATTAATTTGTGTGCCTTGTTAGCTTATGGTTTAGTTTTGTGCTTGGTTTAGCAAGTGACTTAGGCTATGAGTTAGTAGCTACCTTAGATACTTGATTTGCATATACTTAGTTTGTTTAGACCTAGAATAACTTGTTTGACCTAATTTAGACTTGTTTGACCTAGTTTGACCATAGTTGACCTAAGTTTGACTTTCAGGGTTGACCAAGTTGACCAAGAATTGACTTTGGCCTAGATTGACCTAGAATTATGTAGAATGCATAGTTGAACTTCATATTTCTATTTTGGACTGTTGTGACTTGTGCTGTTCTGATTAGGAGCCAGACACCTCTCCTCGGACAGTATATTACTTTGGACATTCAGACACCAGGCGAGTACATTCCTCGATCTTTCATACCTGTCTGGACTATATTCTTGTTCTAGATTACTCTACATGATGCTGTCACGTATCTTCATGGATTAATACTATATGGATCCCTTCCTGAGATGTTATCCCTCTACGGGTGCATCGGGTATTTTATGTTCATATAATTTATCATGTACATCAGGTACTCTTTGTACTCGTACTAGTTCATGTTTTACATGTTCTCATGTGCTTTTATGTGCTTTATCATGTGCCTCATGTACTACTCATTACATGAGTTCACGTATCTTAGCTGTATTCATGTGCCTATAACATAACTTGAATGGATCCTTGTGTATTGATTGGGGCAGGGTGAGTAGAATTGGTTATGTGAACATTATCCCCAGTAGCTGTATTCATGTGCCTCCTTAGTTGTATTCATGTGCGCCTAAGCCGTTTACATAACCATATTGTACTCTAGATCACTTAGCCACTCACAGTCTCTACTATCATGTATTTACTTTCAGTTACAAAATATCTCCTGTTTACTTGTACTTCCTTTTCAGCACTTCCTATATTTTACTCTATTGCATGATTTATACTCCTAACCTGCTATGAACTGTTTGAGAGATATGTGCTCGTTCCCGTCTTAACTGGACCTGTTGAAAATTTTACAGATAGCTTGGAGGTTGCCTGCTAGCCTAGAGGAGACACAGTAGAGGTTGCATAGATAAAGGGTTTGCTTATAGTTTATTTTCAGTTGTCTTTCGTTGTATTTATGGATTTACTGTATTTGAGCCTTGAGATGTATTTCTGGGTTGTGTATCTTAGACACTTAGACTTCTATCTGCTGTATCTTTTTTGGATTTCATGTTTTATCTATCTTCCATTATACTCTACCTTAGATGTGATTGAGTTTACATTCTACTATGTCATCCCCACTCAGGGAGTATAAACTGCTTAGCCTTATACTGTTAGACGCATGAGACCTAGGACAGCGTTCTACCGCCGACACTGTGGCATAGGCTGGACGTACCCACGTCTCGCCCCTAACTCTAGGGTGCGGGTCGTGACATAATCTTAAACACATAATCAAATAGCAATTAAGTCTTGATCATTACAAAATACAAATAGAAATATTTTAGGACAAGGAGTTGAAGGGTTTGGGTAGAGAAATTTAGAATTTAAACTTTTTATTAAGAAGTATGAAATTATATATATATATATATAATATATGTATATATATATATATATATATATATATATATATATATATATATATATATATATAAGTCGGGTTTCGAGTTCTTTGTGTAACCCGACACATGAACCCGAGCCCAACCCGAATTTTAATCGGGTTCAAATATTTTAACCCAAACCTGAGCCCGAGTATCTTCAACCCCAATCCAACCCATTAACGGGTTTACCCGATCGGGCTCGGGTTTAGCCCTCGAGTTGCACCCCTAACAGCAATCTCCTATTCTATGCAATAAGAAGTACCATTCTCTTCAATATATATATATATATATATATATATAATATATATATATATATATATATATATATATATATATATATATATATTATTATATATTGTGAAACCCATTATTAATTAATTATTAATTAATGTTTGGTATTATTATTATTAGTATTTCAAAATTATTATTATTATTATTATTATTATAAATAATTTGGGTGAAAAAGAATTTCAAAAATATTAATAACTTGGACTTTTGATTTTCGGACCCAGACCCGAGTCCGAGCCCAGACCCAGGCCCGAGCCCTATTTCCTTCTTAATCTGATTTTGGACTTGGTTCTTATTAATAAAAAATGAAAATAATAATAATATAATAAATACTAGCTGGTCCCGTAGGACCAGCACCCAACTGCTCTTCCTCACGAATTGGTAAAAGCTACATATTCCCACTCTCCCTATTTTTCCCCAACACCCTCTCCTGTCCACACGATCTCCTTAACCACCACTCCCATCTCCAACGTTCACACATACTTCTCCTATTTTATTCTCCCCTCCTTTACTCTTCTCTTCACAGAAGGCAGAAGAAGATAACTCCACTTCTTATTATTTTTTCCCCTCTCACCATTTCTTCACACAACATAAACTCTACTCTCCTCTCAAGGGACAACCAACTCCCTTTCTTCAAAACTTCATCTCTCAAACCCTTAACCCCTCTCACCCTCACAGAGAACACTACTCCTCCACCGGAGCCCACCCTAGCCGCCGACCGCCCACCGGTGCGCGCGCCCCCGCGCTGTTCCGGCCAAGCGCCGCCCCAGCGCCCCTCTGCCCCGCGTGTACCCCCGAGCCCTAGCTCGGCCGACCGAAGTCCGGCGAGCCCCCGACCGTGCTGCCCTTGGCGCCGTTCCCCTCTGCGCCCTTCCCATCGGCGTTCCTGCCGACCAGCGCTGACTTTCTCGGCGGCGTGCCCTAGCCGCTGACCCGGCCAACTCCCTTCGGTGATCTCGCCCCGAGCTCGCTGCCATTTGGCGAGTGTTCTCTGGATTGGTTCTGCATTACCCAATTTTCTGAGTTCATCGACGTTCGTCGTCGACGACGTTGGTTCCAGCTATTTCGGGAATGTTGCTGTGCTGGCTTATTCTTTTTCTTGCTACTTTATCATCTGAGAGCTCTAGCCGAGCAACCCGAGGTATAAACCCCGTCCCGCTATTTTTATTATTTGTCGATGATGAAAATGGTCCCCGGTTCCCTTTGGAAATTCGGGATTAGCTACGTCGTATTTTTTCGGGACTTTTGGAAAGGTCCCGTGAATTGTTTTGCTTCCCGGAATATTTTCGGGAATGGATTTTGGTATGTTTTAGTTTCTGGAAATTTTCGGAAACGTTCTGTGATTTGTGGAATTTGGAATCGGACTTCCGAAACTATTTCGGGTCGTCCCGATTATTCTGTGAAATGGCTGTGGATGTTTATATATATAAAATGTGGGTTTTTCCCTAGTTTGGGACTTGCAGGAATTATCGGCGCCAATTTCCCAGTTTTTGGGTTGACCAAAAACAGAGGAGATGCTGCCCGATTTTTCCGTAAATCCCGAATTATTTTTTAAATGAATTTAAAATGATTTTCGGAATTTATTGGTTATTTATTTTTGGGTGACGACCGTACCGGTCAGTGGACCCGGCTAAGTGCAAACGATACCGGCCCCGCCCGGACGTTGAGGCAATTAGCCAATAATGAGGATCGGACCATTATCTGAGACTTACTATTTATCTCTATTTTTATTATTTATTTTATGTTTTCTATTTTATTTAAATTCTATATTTTCAGTTAGGACTAACGGCAGTTTATTTTATTTCAATTTATGTAAATAAATTGTAATGGGCATAAGCCCAGCTGGCTGGTCTGTGACTGTAATAGCTTAGGTTTCCTGTCTTTTTTTGATTTTACAAGTTTTTATTATTTAGCGATTTAAAACGATTAAAAGGTATTTTTCGTATAAAAATTAATTATTATTTTCTCACCTAAAATTGATGAGTTTATTATTAAATAAAAAGTCACGTATTTCTTTCTAAGATAAGAAAATTAGTTTTATATTATATTTTATAAAATCACCAAGTTTTCGTAATAATCTGGCAACGACGAGTTTTCCCCAAATCAAAAGTTAAACTGATCGTTTTTCCTCGTATTAAATCAACGCACAATTAATCACGTTTTTCTGTGTTTAGTTAATTAAATAACGAAAACTGGACTAGGACGCAAATAGAGATTACAACTAGCATAGCTAAGTTGGTAACCTGACAGTTGAGTCTATCTCTCGAATGTAGGAATTCGAGGACAACTCTAAACGTCCCGTCTCGGAGTCTTCTTCCCCTCCAGTCATTTCCAATTGAGGCAAGTATAGTTTATGTTAGTTACAGTTATTTACTTAATCGTTTTAATGCATGTCTAAATCACGTCACACACACGAAACTCTCTCCGAGAGTACTGTACTGTAACTACTGGGGACTGGGGAATAGCGTAATGATTATGACTACTACTGTAAAAAAACCCATTATCCCTCCTGTAACAAACCCAAGCCGGTCATATGTCATTACCTGTTCAAATCACTGATTTCTACCGTAACAAACCTGTTTTAAAAACTGTTTAGAACTGCATGATTCAATTTCTTATTTAACTGTTTAAAATTAGCATGAATTGTACTTTGCTCCCTCCTGACTGGAGATAACATTTTTAGGGGATGATGCTGAGCTGTGTTACAACAGCTATTACGACCCTGAGTTGTACCCGGTCGTGCTGCCAGAGTCCCCGCAGGAGGACGATGGAACTGAGGCTGATAGATAGATTTCCTTTCTGCATTGTTTATTTCATTTTCAAAATTCTGTACTTCCTTTCAGAACAATTTTATTGTATTAAATTTTAGTTTAAATAAAGTTATTTCCGAAGTTGAAGTTGTGACAAATATAGTGTTGTTGTATGGTTACCTGCTACTGAACAGCTTACTGCCGCTGTCTCAACAACGGTGCAGGCTGGGCATGATCCGACTAGACCCAGAATATTGGGATCGGGTCGTGACATGTTTTCAGTGGTGGCCCATGCAGGTCCTACAACAACTTAGGAAAACATACCTAGAAACAACTAGAACACTAGAACATTGATTGTCACGACATAGGACCTATTTATATAAATAAATATTTTTGTTTAATTATAGACTGGTAGGATACCTTGCTTATGTATGTACCCTAAACCTTCCAGATCATGGCCAAAGGAAAGACTACTAGATCAGGCCCTGCTGACGATGAGGTGTCATCAACCGATCACACCCCTTCTAAAGCACGCTGGGACCCACCTCCCTTGCAGCTGACAGACCGTCCTCATGCTGCACCAGCTCCCCGGCCCGTTTATGCTTCCACAGCGCAAGCGGCAGAACCGGCACATTCCCGGGCTGAGACGCAGATCCCTACGGTAGTGCCCGCACCACCTGCACCACCAGTGCCCGTGGATCCCACTGACCTAGTGGGAATGCTACAAGGAGTGCTTGAAGCACAGAGAGCTCAAGCAGAAGCCCACAGAGGGCAGACTGCTGCCCAAGCTGAAGCCCATCGCGAGCAGACCGCGATTATGAGAGAAGGCATGGAGAATGCCCACAACGTAGCTATGGCTGCCCTCGAGAGAGGAGGAACCACTTCATCAGGGCCACGACCTGCCAAGGTAAGCATGATTCAGAGTTAGATTATATTTCTTTAAAGGCCATTCTTTTGATTAGAGGCGTATTATTGCATGAAGGTGGGAGACATAGAAAGCTTTAAGAAGCAAGACCCTCGACCTTTCAAAGGAACCGAGAGTATCATCTACGCCGATGAATGGCTAGATCATATGGAGCGTCTCTTGAGCGTCGCTCGACTCCGGGAGGACCTCATGGCTGAAGCTGTAGGACTCCAACTACAGGATGTGGCGAGCATCTGGTATCGGAATGAACCCCGACTCCAGGACAAGCAGCTCGACTGGGACACTTTCAAGAAGCTGTTCCACAGGAAGTTTTTCCCGACATCAGAGATGCGGGAAATGGAGAGGCAATTCCAGAACTTGAGGCAGGGTAACATGACGGTCAGCGAGTATGCGACAGAGTTCGGCCGACTAAGTCGCTTTACCCAGAACCTGGTAGCTGACCCGAAGGATCGTGCTGAGCGATTCAGGTATGGCTTACGAAAAGAGATTCGCACCCCTGTGATCGCAGGTGGCGCGAAGACCTATGAGAGAATCCTGATTCGAGCACAAGATGTGGAGAAGAGCCAGCCTTCTCGATCCAAGAGGGAGTACCCTGGAACCAGCAACTTCCAGGGCAATCAGAAGAGGCCCAACAACAACAACAACAGGCCCTCGTACCAGCAGCATCATCATCAGATGAGGACCAATGACAGGGCACACCAGAAGCAGATCCCTGTCTGCGACTATTACAAGAGGACGGGCCACCAGTCGAACATCTGCAGGAAGAGGCTAGGACACTGCCTAGTCTGTGGGTCTGCCACCCACCAAGTGAAGGACTGCCCCATGTCAGGCCACCGGCCCGAAACCAACCAGCAGAGAGCTCCCCTGCCTACTCAGCAACAACAGTTTGGACAGCACCAGCAGAAGACTGGGCGAGCTTTTGCCCTAGCAGCTGATGAGCAGGAGCCAGAGCAGGAACCCACCACAGATGTCATCACAGGTTCCATTTTTGTGTTTTTACATCCTGCTCTAGCATTATTTGATTCGGGTGTATCACATAGTTTTATATCATCCAAGTTTATATCTGCACACCACATAGATTCGAGACTTAGCAAGGTGATTAGTAGGGTTATGACCGGTGGTGGACCTATACCCATCACTGAGGCTTGTAATTGTCACATAACCATCTCTGGCCATCAGTTTTCAACACCTTTACTAGTGATGCCCCTGCCCAACTATGATGTAGTCCTAGGGATGGACTGGCTAAGTGAACAGCATGCGCTGATAGATTATCACCGAGGTTGTGTAATCTTCAGCCCACCAGGAGAACCGGAGTTTGTAATCTCTCGGGCTCTGGAAGATATGAAGAGTATCACCTACTCCTCAATCACCGAAGAACCCTGGCCTCCTCACCCTATCATTGCGGAATTTATGGATGTCTTTCCAGATAATCTTCCAGGATTGCCGCCAGATCGAGGTGTGGAATTCACTATCGATCTAGTACCCGGCTCTTTCCCTATTTCTCGGGGATGCTACAGAGTCAACCCCAAGGAGGCTAAGGAGATGAAGGATCAGATCGACGAGCTGAAGTCGCAAGGATTTATCAGAGACGGAGCTTCACCCTGGGGAACACCAGTTTTGTTCGTGTCCAAGAAGGATGGAACTGTGTGGATGTGCATCGACTATCGGGCGCTGAACAACATCACCATCAAGAACAAGTACCCCCTGTCCCGGATCGACGACCTGTTTGATCAACTGAGCGAAGCCAAGGTATTTTCAAAGATAGACCTCAGATCAGGTTACCATCAAATCAAGGTCAGGAAGGAAGATATTCCCAAGACGGCGTTCAACACCAAGTATGGACAATTCGAATTCTTGGTCATGCCGTTTGGACAGACAAATGCTCCTGCGGTATTCATGAACCTCATGAACAAGGTTTTCCATGAATATCTGGATCAGTTTGTTGTTGTCTTTATCGACGACATACTGATTTACTCGAAGACGGAAGAAGAGCACGAAGAGCACTTAAGGAAAGTGCTGAGTACCTTGAAAAAGGAGAAGCTCTATGGTAAGCTATCCAAATGTGAATTCTTGTTAGACAAGGTAGAATTTTTGGGCCATGTTGTCATAGGAAAAGGAATTTCGGTGGACCCAAAGAAGATAGCTGCTATTGAGAAGTGGACTGCACCAAGCTCGGTTGCAGAGATCAGGAGCTTTTTGGGACTAGCTGGCTACTACCGGAAGTTCGTGAAGGATTTTTCCAAGATTGCGGAGCCAATGACGAAGCTTACCAGGAAGAATGAAGAGTTCATATGGTCTGAAGCGTGCCAGTCAGCTTTTGAGGAACTGAAGAAGAGGCTCACTACTGCGCCGATACTTGCGCTACCCGCAGGTACCGATGGTTTCTCAATCTATAGTGATGCTTCCGGAAAAGGACTGGGCTGCGTTCTTCAACAACACGAAAAGTGATTGCCTATGCATATAGACAATTGCGGACGCATGAGAAGAACTACCCCATACATGACTTGGAGCTTGCAGCGGTGATTTTTGCTTTGAAGCTATGGAAGCACTACCTGTATGGAGAGCGAGTGGAAATATTTACGGACCACAAAAGTCTGAAATATGTTTTCACTCAGAAGGAGCTGAACATGAGACAAAGACGATGGCTGGAGCTAATGAAGGACTTTGATATCAACCTGCAATATCATCCGGGTAAGGCTAATGTTGTTGCAGATGCACTTAGCTGATACCCAATGGCGATGTTCTTGACCAAGGAGCGCCATTTGCTGGAGGACATTCAGAAGCTTGGATTGGAAATTGTACTACCCGAGGAGGAAATGAAGAAACTTGGAAGAGAAGTCATCGTACCAGGAGCTAAACCATCATTGATGCAGTTGCAAGTGCGTTCTAGTCTTATGGACAAGATCAAGGAGACACAATTTCAAGACGAAACACTTTGTAAACTCAGAGACCAAGTGCTGGCAGGAACACTGGAAGGATTCTCAATCGCCAGCGACGGAGCATTGAAGAATGGTACGAGGCTGTGCGTACCAATTGGCGAACTGAGGAACGAGCTGATGCAAGAAGCGCACCAGTCGCAGTATTCTATACACCTTGGAGCCAACAAGATGTACCGGGATATACGGACTATAGTATGGTGGTACGGAATGAAGAAGGATGTATCCAGGTATGTAGCTAGATGTTTAATTTGTCAGCAAGTTAAAGCCAGCAGGCAGAGACCAGCAGGATTATTGCAGTCGCTTGACATTCTGGAGTGGAAATGGGAGCACATCACGATGGATTTTGTATCGGGACTGCCTCGATCCCAAGAAGGGAAGGATGTCATCTGGGTTGTAGTGGACCGACTGACGAAGTCAGCTCACTTTATCCTTTTTAAGGTTGGTTTATCCACCGAGAAGTTAGCAGCACTGTACATGCGACACATCTACCGGATTCATTGAGTTCCGGTAAGTATCGTATCTGACAGAGATACCAAATTTACCTCACATTTTTGGAAGAGTTTGCATGACAGCTTGGGGACCCAACTGAAGTTCAGCACCGCCTACCACCCTCAGAATGACAGGCAATCGGAGAGAACAATCCAGACGCTAGAAGATATGCTGAGATCCTGCGTCTTGGAATTTGGAGGGTCTTGGGAAGACCACTTGTACTTGGTAGAGTTCTCTTACAACAACAGCTACCAAGCTAGCATCGGGATGACACCGTTCGAGGCACTCTATGGACGTCGTTGCCGTACCCCTCTTGCCTGGGACGATGTCGGAGAATGAGTGTTGCTTGGACCTGAGATGGTGACCGAAGCAGCAGAGAAAGTGAGAATGATCAGAGACAAGCTCCGGATAGCCCAAGACAGACAGAAGTATTGGGCCGATTGCAGCAGACGGCCTTTGGATTTGAAGCAGGCGACAGTGTATTTGTAAAGATCTCGCCTACCAGAGGACAATTCGCTTCGGCAGAGCAGGAAAGTTGAGCCCCAGGTATATTGGTCCATTTGAAGTACTTAGCAGGATTGGAGAAGTGGCTTATCGGGTGGCGCTACCCCCAAGTCTCGAAGGCGTCCACAACGTCTTCCACGTCTCGCAGCTGAGACGCTACATCCCAGACCCGAGCCATATCTTGGACCATTCAGAACTGGAGATTGGACCAAGCCTCACAGTGCCGGAGAAACCAGTGGCAATTTTGGACCGAGGCGAGAAGAGGACCAGGAACACCGTAACGCCAATAGTCAGAGTGATGTGGCGTCACAACTCACCAGCGAGTCGACCTGGGAGCGAGAAGACCAGATGCGGGAGCAGTACCCGTACCTGTTTGAGACTTGAGGTAATCCCTAACCTTACTTTAATTTCGAGGACGAAATTTTCTAAGGAGGGAAGATTGTGAAACCCATTATTTGTAATTAATTATTAATTAATGTTTTGGTATTATTATTAGTATTTCAAAATTATTATTATTATTATTATTATTATTATTATTATTATTAAATAATTTTGGGTGAAAAAGAATTTCGAAAATATTAATAACTTGGACTTTTGATTTTCGGACCCAGACCCGAGTCCGAGCCCAGACCCAGGCCCGAGCCCTATTTTCTTCTTAATCTAATTTTGGACTTGGTTCTTATTAATAAAAAAAAATGAAGATAATAATAATATATAAATACTAGCTGGTCCCGTAGGACCAGCACCCAACTGCTCTTCTCCTCACGAATTGGTAAAAGCTACCTATTCCCACTCTCCCTATTTTTCCCCAACACCCTCTCCTGTCCATACGATCTCCTTAACCACCACTCCCATCTCCAACGTTCACACATACTTCTTCCATTTTATTCTCCCCTCCTTTACTCCTCTTCACAGAAGACAGAAGAAGAGAACTCCACTTCTTATTTTTTTTCCCCTCTCACCATTTCTTCACACAGCATAAACTCTACTCTCCTCTCAAGGGACAACCAACTCCCTTTCTTCAAAACTTCATCTCTCAAACCCTTAACCCCTCTCCACCCTCACAGAGAACCTACTCCTCCACCGGAGCCCGCCCTAGCCGCCGACAGCCCTCTCCCCGAGCGTCCGGCGACTCCGGCCCTCGGCGTCTCAGCCGCGCCCACGCCTCCGGTCGACCGGCCACCGGTGTGCGGCCCCCGTGCTGTTCCGGCCAAGCGCCGCCCCAGCGCCCTCTGCCCGCGTGCGCCCTCGAGCCCTAGCTCGGCCGACCGAAGTCCGGTGAGCCCCCGACCGTGCTGCCCTTGGCGCCGTTCCCCTCTGCGCCCTTCCCGTCGACGTTCCTGCCGACCAGCGCTGACTTCCTCGGCGGCGTGCCCTAGCCGCTGACCCGGCCAACTCCCTTCGACGATCTCGCCCGAGCTTGCTGCCATTTGGCGAGTGTTCTCTGGATTGGTTCTGCAGTACCCAATTTTCTGAGTTCATCGACGTTCGTCGTCGACGACGTTGGTTCCAGCTATTTCGGGAACGTCGCTATGCTGGCTTATTCTTTTTCTTGCTACTTTATCATCTGAAAGCTCTAGCCGAGCAACCCGAGGTATAACCCCCGTCCCGCTATTTTTATTATTTGTCGATGATGAAAATGGTCCCCGGTTCCCTTTGGGAATTCGGTATTAGCTACGTCGTATTTTTTTGGGACTTTTGGAAAGGTCCCGTGAATTGTTTTGCTTCCCGAAATATTTTCGGGAATGGATTTTGGTATGTTTTAGTTTCTGGAAATTTTCGGAAACATTCTGTGATTTGTGGAATTTGGAATCGGACTTCCGAAACTATTTCGGGTCGTCCCGATTATTCTGTGAAATGGCTGTGGATGTTTATATATATAAAATGTAGGTTTTTCCCTGGTTTGGGACTTGCAGGAATTATTGGCGCCAATTTCCCAGTTTTTGGGTTGACCAAAAACAGAGGAGATGCTGCCCGATTTTTCCGTAAATCCCGAATTATTTTCAAAATAAATTTAAAATAATTTTTGGAATTTATTGGTTATTTATTTTTGGGTGACGACCGTACCGGTCAGCGGACCCGGCTAAGTGCAAACGATACCGGCCCCGCCCGGACGTTGAGGCAATTAGCCAATAATGAGGATCAGACCATTATCTGAGACTTACTATTTATCTCTATTTTTATTATTTATTTTCTGTTTTCTATTTAATTTAAATTCTATATTTTCAGTTAGGCCTAACGGCAGTTTATTCTTATTTCAATTTATGTAAATAAATTGTAATGGGCATAAGCCCAGCTGGCTGGTCTGTGAATATAATAGCTTAGGTTTCCTGTCTTTTTCTGATTTTACGAGTTTTCATTATTTAGAGATTTAAACGATTAAAAGGTATTTTTCGTATAAAAATTAATTATTATTTTCTCACCTAAAATTGATGAGTTTATTATTAAATAAAAAGTCACGTACTTCTCTCTAAGATAAGAAAATTAGTTTTATATTATATTTTATAAAATCACCAAGTTTTCGTAATAATCTGGCAACGACGAGTTTTCCCCAAATCAAAAGTTAAACTGATCGTTTTTCCTCGTATTAAATCAATGCACAATTAATCGCATTTTTCTGTGTTTAGTTAATTAAATAACTAAAACTGGACTAGGACGCAAATAGAGATTACAACTAGCATAGCTAAGTTGGTAAACCTGACAGTTGAGTCTGTCTCTCGAATGTAGGAATTCGAGGACAACTCTAAACGTCCCGTCTCGGAGTCTTCTTCCCCTCCAGTCATTTCCAATTGAGGCAAGTATAGTTTATGTTAGTTACAGTTATTTACTTAATCGTTTTAATGCATGTCTAAATCATGTCTCACATACGAAACTCTCTCCGAGAGTACTGTACTGTAACTACTGGGGACTGGGGAATAGCGTAATGATTATGACCACTACTGTAACAAATTCCATTATCCCTCCTGTAACAAACCCAAGCCGGTCATATGTCATTACCTGTTCAAATCACTGATTTCTACTGTAACAAACCTATTTTAAAAACTGTTTAGAACTGCATGATTCAATTTCTTATTTAACTGTTTAAAATTAGCATGAATTGTACTTTGCTCCCTCCTGACTGGAGATAACATTTTTAGGGGATGATGCTGAGCGGTGTTACAACAGCTATTATGACCCTGAGTTGTACCCGGTCGTGCTGCCAGAGTCCTCGCAGGAGGACGATGGAACTGAGGCTGATAGATAGATTTCCTTTCTGCATTGTTTATATCATTTTCAAAATTATGTACTTCCTTTCAGAACAATTTCATTGTATTAAATTTCAGTTTAAATAAAGTTATTTCTGAAGTTAAAGTTGTGACAAATATAGTGTTGTTGTATGGTTACTGCTACTGAACAGCTTACTGCCACCGTCTCAACAACGGTGCAGGCTGGGCATGATCCGACTAGACCCAGAATATTGGGATCGGGTCGTGACATATATATATATATATATATATATATATATATATATATATAGGGGTGAGCAACGGTTCGGTTCGGTTCAAACCAAGCCGATTTTGTGAAAACCGAAAACAGTATATATCAAAACCATAATCCGAACCATTTTTTTGGAAAACCAAACCGAAATAAAATGGTTCGGTTTTCGGTCGGTTCGGCTTACTGGGTTATTGGAATGAAGAGAAGTTGCATTCGTTTAAAAGAAGCAGCAACACACTTAAAAAAACAAAGCAGCAACACACCGTAAAAAAACAAAGTAGCAACGACAACAGCAATGACAAACCAATTAGCAAGTCTCCTTGGGTACATTTTTTTCATCACAATGACACATGCTCTCATATTTCCAACGAAAGCAATTACAAACCCAAAATCCAAACAATTATTGGCAAATGCTTTCATATTTCCATTGACAAATGCTCTCATATTTCCATCAATGGCAGGTCTTTAGAATGAACAACAACTGCCTACCTATGGCAAGGATGAACTCCTGGGAAACATATATATCCAATAAAAAATTGAAGTAGGGAGTGAATCTAAGCCCAAAAATTAGTTAAAAAATTGAAGTAGGAAAAAAATCGAATCCTAAACAATTCGTTACATTCTAACCTGAGAGTGCTTCTTGAAGGAGGCACATGCACTAGCTTCAGAAGAGAAAGAGAGAGAGAGATGTGAGGGCATATGAGAGGGCTTCTTGCTTCTGGAGATGAAGAGGCGGCGAAATGGAGGAGATCGACTGAAGAATCTTGCTTGGGGAGAGGAAGAGATGGCATAAAGGAGAGAGTGGGTCGGATCTTGCTTGGGAAGACGTTAGAGGCGGCTTCTCCAGAAAGAGGAAGGGAGATTGGAGAGAGTGTGTTAGTTTTAGGGTTTCTTTCTCTTTTATATGGAGTGATTCGGTTTTCGGTTCGGGTCGAAAAAACGAAACCAAATCCGAAGTCCGATCCGATAACCGAATTATTTTAAAGATAAAACAGAAAATCGAACCGTTATATTAAAAATCGAACCGAACTTCAATTTTGGTCCGGTTCGGTTCAATTTTCGGTTAAATTAAAACCGTCAATTGCTCACCCATATATATATATATATATATATATATATATATATATATATATATATATATATATATATATATATATACTATGAACCTTTTTTTAGGTAATTTATAATGGCACATCAAAAGTTGACAAGGGTACATCAGGACTTGGGCTAGCCCAGATTTGAGAAAAAATTATTCAGGACAGCCCATTTTCTTACTCATTGGGCTGTCCCAACCCCACACACCCCCCAATCCCAAATTTTGAACATCATTTCAAAATTTCACTCTCTTTCTCTTCCAAAACTTTAGCTTTCTTCTTCTTCCTTCTTCTCCACCATTTCCTACTTCCCAAGCTATACATCTTCTTCTCCACCATTAGCATCCCCTCTATTTTTCGATAGCACCCAAAGGCTCCTCACAAATAAGGTACCAACCCTAAAATCCCTTTTATTCCCAAAACCCTAATAATTTATTTAGAAAACCCAAGTATATATTATAATGGAATGATAGAGAAGATCACGAACAGTCGGTCACATTATAATGGAATGATAGAGAAGATCATGAAAACCCTAGCTACATCTTGCCAAATTCACGATCATGATAAACCCCGAATCGATTAAGATTGCCCAACTTCCTGGCATTCCTAGAAACTGATAGGACTGCCGGAAATTAATAGTAGAACAAGTGTAAACTAGGACTGCTAAGTTTTCTGGCAGTCCTATATGTATACAGGACTGTCAGAAAAACTGGGCAGTCCTACTACACTGCAAGTCTGAAGTAGAACTGCCCAGTTTCCTGGCAGTGCTATATGTATATTGTACTGCCAGGAAACTGGACAGCCCTACTTCAGAGCAAGTCTAAAACAGGATTGTCCAATTTCCTGGCAGACCTTTATGTATATTGGACTGCCAGAAAACTGGGTAGTCCTACTCTACAGTAATTTATGCCATAATTTTAATATTTTTTAATTAAGATTCAATATTTGTAGTCATGAGCCGAATCCGAAGGAGAATGACGTTGACGCGGACCTAAAAAAATAACCTACCACATCGGAGCGCAAGGCACGTCAAGATGGAAGAGTTCTCGAGAAACCGATAACAATCAGAGAAACAGAGGCACCCTTTCAGATTAGAACACGTGGAACCAAACAAGTTACAACTCATTCGTATCAACCGATG
Source organism: Iris pallida (assembly GCA_029216955.1). Lineage (NCBI taxonomy): Eukaryota > Viridiplantae > Streptophyta > Magnoliopsida > Asparagales > Iridaceae > Iris > Iris pallida. The sequence continues at coordinate 815,975 of JANAVB010000800.1, read as the reverse complement.
ATGATGTACCCATTGGTCCAAGAAGAGATGACGTTGGATTCGGACCTTCTTATATAGCCGAGGAAGAAGTGAGCCCAATCACTTGCTCTCTATTGAAGTCTATCGAGAACCACATTTCTTATCAAATTTAGAAGGATCCGACAAGTGTATTACCTTAAATATAAATTAACTTGTGAAACTAATAGTTAATTTTTTATATTTATACTTTCTTTATCTTGTTTTTAATTTTTTAGAAAAGTGCATGTCTTTGAGGGTCATCAACCATGCGAAGATGTGCAGTATATGGGAGTTTGATAATTTGAAAGAAAGTGTGAAGGCCAAAATCATCTCCATAGGCCGGTTGCAAAATTTGGCGAAATACTTCTATAAGATCTTGGGCCACGCATTGATTTTTGCATTTTTGGAGCGATGGTACCAAGAAACTAACAGTTTCTATTTCGTACACGGGGAGATGACGATCACCCTTGATGATGTCCACTACATTTTGGGACTTAGAGTTGATGGTCGTTAAATGATGATGGATTATTCTAAGGCCGACTTTGAGATGTATGATGAGATGGTGGAATTGGCTGCCAATCCTTTCCGGGTTAAGGCAAAGACTTTTGTCACCCTACCCGATTTTAAGAAGTCATATGGAGTTCCTTTGAGTTTTTTAAGGAATACACTCCTTGATGATGATGATGATGATGATGATGATGATGATGATGATGATGATGATGACAATGATGATGGCGACGACGATGATGATGACGATGTAGTGGCCCGGGGATACATGCAGTTCATCCTAGGGGTCGTCAGGATTCCGGACAAGTCCGAAACCTCGATACATGCCAAATATCTAAACAACTTTGTGAACTTATACACCGTGGATCAAATATCCTTTGGAAGCGGTATATTAGCACATCTCTACCGCGAACTTGGGGCTGCATCTCGAGTCGGATCGACGATAATAGCTGGTTGTCCAACTCTGCTCCATATAAGCAAATAAAACTAAACATGGGGATGCTCCATGGATATACGAACATTTTTTGACGCTAAATAGCACTACCCTTAATAGAGATTACGATGAGCAGCTGCCTGGAATGTTTAAGTGGAAGTCGACTAAGATAGATAGCAAACGTCAATATACTTTGGCTTCCCTACGCGTGGCACTTGAAGATATGCAGGCAAAGGAGGTGAAACAATACTAACCTAAACTAGCATTTACTTATTTTCATTCTAGTGTTCCATATTAATTAGCAACTTCTTAATCATAGATTATTTGGCATCCATATCGGGATCTGAGAAATAGTACTTGTCCATTGCAAGCAGTTGTACTATTTCAAGGTCTGATAGCTTATCATAAAATTGAGGAGCCTCACATGCCATATAGAGTGTTTCGTCAGTTTGGCTACGCGCAAACTATATTGAGCGTAATAAATTTGAGGACTACTTCAAAAGGGACGAAACCATTAAACTATGTCCGATCGTACTACCATTGGGGCTCATATTTCTTCACTGAGTGGCAACGTCAAGTTGTCGGTGAAACCAAACGACATCCGGTGGTGGAGATGTGGGATTGTAGTGATGACTATATGGAGCATTATGTGAAGGCCGGACATGGATTGATGTTGAAACCTGATAAGCGAGGTGGTGAAGTGCCGGTAGCAGCCCCTCTACCATCCAAGTCATCACTGTATGATCTACTACAAAAATGGTAAGTAGTATTTTGTTGAATTAACGTGTCTAAGTTTATTAACATGGCTAAATTTATCTTCTTCTTTTCCTGCAGGTTTCCAAAGTCAAGAAATTGGGAAAACTTTTGTGCTGTGCAAAGGAGAGAACTACGTCGATGTTGCTTCCCAGATGCAAAACATCACATCTGATTTGCCATTTCTCCAAGACGAGCGATGCACGAAGATGTGTCATAAAAAATGGCTCTGTAGTTTGTATTTGGCTAAATTCGTGTGTCACTCCCCTTAAATTTTTGTAGTTTGTTGTACTATGTTTTGAAGACTTGCTGTGTATTTGAACACTTCGTTTGTCGCTTTTATTTATTGCATATGTTAGTGCGTATTTTATTGCGTATCATATTCGTATCTTATTGTGGTTCATATGCGTATCATAATGTTTATCATATTTCTTATCATATTCGTATCATATGTGTATCATATTGTGTATCATATTGCGTATCATACTCATTACAGACTTACTGTGAAGTAGGAATGCCAAGGAACTAGGAAGTCCTACTCCAGAGCAAGTATAAAGTAGGACTGCTCAGTTTCCTGGCAGCCCCATATACATATAGGACTGCCATGAAACTGGACAGTCCTATATACATATAGGACTGCCAGGAAACTGGACAGTCCTACTTTATACTTGATGTGGAGTAGGACTGTCCAGTTTCCTGGCAGTCCTATATACATATAGGACAGCCATAAAATTAGGCAGTCCTACTATAACTTGTTGTAAATAAGGACTGTCCAGTTTCCTCGTAGTTCTATTTGTACACAGGACTGCCATAAAACTAGGTAGTCCTACTTCACAGCAAGTATAAAGTAGGACTGTCCAGTTTCTTCGCAATCCTCTATATATGTAGGACTGCCAGAAAACTGGGCAGTCCTACTTTATACTTGTTGTGGAGTAGGACTGCCCAGTTTTCTGGCAGTCCTACTTTACAACAAGTATTTGAGTTGTTGTGACGTAGGACTGGCCATTTTGTGGGCAATCCTACTTAACAACAAGTATTTAAACTTTTTCATTATTTTGTTTACGAATATGTTACAAATGTTATCATTCTTTTCCTTACAAAATGTGATAAAACTACACCGACACACATCAGTCAATTAATACTTCATAGTGGTCTTTTGGCCTCGGTATAGGGTCCACCATCTTCATTATCTTCTTATAGACATTTATTGCATCGACATAGGGTGTCGTCCAAGCGATCGCTTCTTTTACAGCATGTTTATACCAAAATGGAGCTGGGGGAGGAATAAGAGAGTGACCAATCAAACGCGGGATGATAAAGTGATTTCTGTCATATCCAATTGTATATAGATTTCATAATATATTGTAGTCGTCCGAAGGAGCGCACATTGGGAAGAATGTATTGTTAATGTTCTGTGAAAGAATAATAATTGGTATCTTATACCTGTTAGCGAATAGATATGCAGCAGAATATCGATGTGTACAACTACATACTTCGTGATTGAAACCAACTGAATTCGACCGACCAATCTTATCAAATAGTAATGCCAATGAATGGTGGGACAATACATGGACTAAATCAAACAAGATCTGTTCTTTCTTATGCTCGTGTTTTCTAATATTGAGGCTAATCTTAATGAAGCCTTTATCTCGTCCACTGTCGAATTAGTCATCAGATTTATTGCCTGCCAAACTGACACAAAACCACCGACTGATGAACGTAGATATTTTTTCAGTCTTGAGTGTGATCTTTCGACACGATTGGTAGTGGTCGTGCCGTAATGCTTCACCATATCCATGCTAAGACGAAATCTTCTTTATCTTGATCAAGCCATGTGTCTTTGATATAAGAAATACATGTTGGGTTGCACTTTTCTTATTTCTCTTGGAATATGTACCATTCTTTGTCAAAAGTGTCTTTTGTACCAGCTCGCCATACAAAGGTGCAGTCGTTGTAGAATTCGGTGAAGCGATCCTATCAAGTTTGTTATCTACTTTTTTGAACTGCTCTTGTATTGTGTTGAATATTTTAAATTATATGCCAAGAGCATAACAGTCTACGAGCATGAAGAAATACGATTATCTATAGCATTTATCAATACATATTCTCGGTTGGTGAAAAAAAACACACGGCTCTTTGTGTCCAGTGTAAATTGACTTCAATTTGCTTAAAGACCATGTATAGTCCTATACTATTTCATTCTTCAAGCAAGAAAATACAACTGAAAATGATTTACCCGTAGACGTGAAGCCAACAACGTGGAAAAGAGATATCTTGAATTTATTAGTCTTGTACGTCCAATCAACAACCAACACATCGGCGAAGGACCGTGCCAAATGTGTGCAATCAGGATGCGCCCAAAACATATAAGTGACTTCATTAGACTGCGGGTGTCTTCTATGATACTCCACATAGTGATTATCGGTAAGTAACTTCAACACTTGTGTCACTACCACTTTTTAGCCTAATGGTATTTTGGTCATTTGTGATTTATTTGAATTAATTTGAATTTTTGATAATTAATAATATGCTAATTAAAAGGTTAGGCCTTAACCTAGAATTGCCCTAATCAAGATGTTAGTCATGATCCTAGAGACTAAGTTAGTGGATTACAATTAAAGTATTTAAGTTAGATAATATCTAGATACTTGGCTAAGGAAATATTTTAGAAAGTAACCTAGTTTAGTTGGACCTATAGCTAGAAGGCTTAGAATTCTATTAAGAGAGAAGCCCATAGCCTACCCATTGAACCAAACCCCAACCCTAACAATATGGCCGGCCAAGCATAGTTCCTCCCCCCTTTATAAGCATCACATCATTATATTTTGCCTCTTTTCATTGCCTCCTTAAACCCTAAATTGTGTTCTTCCCCAAAATCATCCATTTCTCCAAATCAACTCCAAATTTAGCCTAATCTTTTGCAACACACTCCCCTACTATAGAAGAGGTCAATGTTTGTGAAAAACAAAAAAAGGTTTTGATTTCTACAAACTAAGAAATAGTAAAAAAAGTACAATTAAATTCTAGGAAAGTACAACTATAGAAATCTGATAAGAAGACGATCACTTTATCCCTTGAACGATGTGATATCGAAGGCACGAGCATCTGGAGGATGCAACAGCACTTTAGCAGGAGATTATGATCATTCGTGGTGCCTTGAGACTGATTTGAAACCCCATTTATAGAGTTCTAGAAATAACTGTTTAGCAGTTATTCTGGGTTGTGCGAGCTTTAGGTTGCACGCATGTTCACTTGCGCGAACGGTTACACCAACTGTTGTGGACGTGTGATATTATTTGATTGAGATGTGCGTGGTCATGGATAGTGTAGTGGGCACATTCTACGAAGTTAGTGGCTTGAGCGCCACGTCACCATGTTCTGGATATTGTTTGATCACCTTGCACGAGCTTTATTAGGTTGCGCGGGGGCGCAACATAGCAACTTGCGCGAGCGGTTGCACCAACTGTTATGGACATGTGGCATCTTTTGGATAAGATACGCATGGCCGTGAGCAATATAGTGGACACGTTCTACGAAGTTAGCGGCTTGCGCACCACGTCACCCTACTCTGGATATTATTTGATCACCTTGCGCGAGCTTTGTTAGATTGCGCGAGGGCGCAATGTGGCAATTTGAGCGAACTGCTTAGCTGTCTGACCCAATCTTCTCGAGCTCCGTGTTGCATGGGATCCGAATAGATTTTCTTCGATATTTGTGCTGTCAGTTGTCAGGAAATGATGGCAGCCGTTACAGCTTCTCGAGGAAGTATGCCACGTGGAACTCGCGCAACTCGTAGTTGGTGTAACCTGAAGTGGCGCAACCTGATGTGGCGCAACCTAATGTGGTGTAACCTAATATGACACATCCTATTGATGTGATGCAACTTGTGAGATAACTTCTGGGTGAGTAGTATAGCTTAATTTTTAGCCTCTACAAGACCCTCTTCAAAGTTTTCGAAACTTGAAAAAGTCTTCAAAGTTTTAAAATAATTTGAATTAGAAATGACTATATCTAAGTTGCGCCAGTCAACTCGAGCCTGGTTCTTCAGTGCAAGTTGCGCGATTCAGACTCACTTGTAAAGCTAAAAATAGTCGTACCCTTTGGATTTTTTATTCTTCATCATCGTTTTAGGATTCCTTAAAACCCTATTTCTTCTCCTTCTTCCCGATCTTCGAAAGTTTCAACTAGTACTAATGGCGCCCAAGCGCTCTGCTGTCGAGAATGACAAGAATGTGGCCGAGTCCTCTACACAAGCTCCGCCTTCGTCATGCCGAGAAATTACCAACCTGGCCATGGAGGGTAAGTATCTGATCATAGACCAGATTGTCGACAACCCTATTTAGGGTTTGGCTCGATTCTGACAACGTGCGCCCACTCTTTTTAGAGTTGGGCGCACCCCATAACTTGCGCCTCCTTTTTAGGGTTTGGTTGCTGTCGATCCGTGTTGCGTAGCACTTCAAAAAGTTGTGCTCTCTTTTGATTTTATGAAATCAATTTCGGTGCAACATGATGGTCGCGCAACTTGATTGCTGCAGAATATAAGAGTCGCACATCCTGGCTGCTGCGCAACCTGATTGTCACACATGATCGCACAATCTGATGGTCGTGCAATCTGAGTGCTACATTACGTGAGGGTTATGCACTCTTAATCAAAAAGATTATTAAGTTCTCGGTTCATTCCCAATAATGAACCTATTTATGGGGCACTCTTTTCGGAAACAGCTTTTTTCTTTTCTCCCTAGTTAAGCGTTACCCGCCCATTTATGGGGAAGACGAAGAGTTGGCGGGGGCCGACCTTCACTGTATATATATAAGGGCATGAGGTTCAAACTCCATCTTCATTTACTCTCATGGCATCCAAAGAGAACATGAAGAAGGAGGTGAACGTCAATAGCAAAGCTTCTGGGGAGAAGTCGAACCCTGCGCCTGTAGCGTATTTGCTGGAAGCTGACCCGTCCCAGGTGGCGGAGAATTTTTTAGACTGTTTTGGCCTGACCCCAATAGTCTTTGCTCGTTTCAGTGGTGGGCCATCGTCTTCCGAAGAGCATGGCATATTGGAACAGAGGGAAGGATTCCTCTATCTGATGCATCACTCAGGGATCCACAATATGGAGGAGTTGAGCGCTGCTTTGCGTCATGCTGATGACAAAAAGAAGAAATGACGTGATATAAAAGCGTTATTTTACATAATGGCCATAGTGCTTATGTCTGTGGTGTATGTTTTTTTTTTTTCCTTTTCATTATGAAATGAAAAAAGTTTAATTTTATAGGTCTTGGCACATTTGCATTTTTGTTGTATAACTGTCTTGACACGTCTCGATTTCGGCATATTTGAGCTTTGTTGTGTAACTGTTTTGATACGTCCCGTGCTCTTTTTATTTACTTTTATATATGATATATTTTGAACATTTTGAAACATCACTAATGAAATAATTTTTGTGGTTCCATTACTTGTTGCATACCTTGTAAAAGATATAAGTAATAGAATAGAAAATATATTCAGAGGTACTGGACGTGACATATTTCTTTGTAGAAAATAACAATATTCATTATATCTGCTCAGAGGTAATGTGGACGTGGCAGAATATAATTCTTGGGATATCATTATTTCGAAAGACGACCTTATCAGAGGTAATGTGGACGTGATAAGTCATTTGATATAGAAAATAGAATTCAAAGGTAATGTGGACGTGAACTCATTTTTCTATTGATGATCTTCAAGTCAACTGGGACTCAAAGATAGGATATCATGTCTAAAAAGATGATATATGTGATAATACGGATAAGATATCTTTTAAAACAGCTAGATTTCAAAAGAATAAATTGATAATTTGGATGGACTCCACTGGAAATTTTGAGTATTTATTATCTGTGGCCTTATTTACGAAAAAATAAATAAACGATAATAAATGTAGGTTCATTTACGAGGTTAATAAAGACGAAAAGATTGATGAATGAATAAGCATGCCTTTTCGAGGAAAGATCGTTTCGGTTCTCGAGACAGACAATAAATGAATACCTCTTCAGGAGATGAATGAAGAAACATGCCTTTTTGAGGAACGGTTACTTCGGTTCCCACGACAGACTATTTTGGCCTTTCAGTCTATAAATAGTGTGGAACCTTTTTGAGAATGTTATCCACACCTATTCCTTCATTGCAAATGTCTTCCGAAGATGTGCCTAAGAAGGCTGAGATCATCCCGAAGATTGAAGCTACTACCGACACTTCTTCTGACGAGCCTCTGCCGCCTATCCAGCCAGAAGTGGGAGAAAGCACGGTTGTTCCTGAACAGAAGCAGGACATTCTCGCCAAAATGGTGGAGCCTGAAAGTACTGTCGAGGAAGAAGCTCTGAGGAAGGCTGCCTGTGAACTACTGGTGTCATCGGACAATAATGTCTTTGAGCTTCTTGCAAAATTTGTCTTTGATCAGGAGGGCTCTCTTCCTCGTTGATTTTATGTATTTTCTTCTGTTTTTGAACTATTGCAATGAAAGAAATTTTATTTACATTCTGATTCTCTGTGTTGATATCTCTTTATCTTCAAACATGATATTGCTTGAGAAATTTGCCATTAATAGGCATCATGGCGACTAGACCATCCATACGAGTCAATTAATAAGCTCCGTTGGAGAAAACTTTGCTTACAATGTAGGGTCCTTCCCACTTTGCTTCGAAATTGCCTTTGCTCATGTACGTCATAGTCATAGGACGTCTGACGGTTAGAACTAGTTCTCTTTTCTGAAATGTTTGGACTTTGACTTTACGGTTGAAGGTTTTTGATAGACGAGCTTGGTATAACTCAGTATGTTGCTGAACAAGGAGCCGTTTCTCGTCAAGCTCTTCAAGCTCCTGAAGTCGAAGACGATCGTTGTTTTCTGTTGTGAGTTCATTAACAAAGGCAATTATTAAGGAAGGGATCTGGATTTCCAATGGTAAGACGACCTCGCATCCATATACCAAAGAGAAAGGTGTGCAGCCTGTAGGAGTACGTACGGTAGTACGGTAAGCCCATAGACATTCTCCAAGCTTTTCACTCCAGTTTCGTTTGTTGATGTAAACAAAATTCTTGAGGAGTTTGATGATGGTCTTGTTAAATGCTTCTTCCAACCCGTTAGCTGCAGGATTGTAAGTTGTAGAAGCAATATTATTGATCATGTTGTGATCGCAGAATCGAGTGAACTTCTGACTGATGAATTATGGCCCATTATCATGAATGAATCGTCGAGGAATGCAGAATCTGTAGATCACATAATGTTTGATGAAGTTGATGACACTGCTAGTCTTCACTCCAGCTAGAGGTATAGCTTCAGCCCACTTTGAGAAATAATCCGTTATGGCCAATATGAATAGATGTCCTCGAGACAAGGGGGGTTAATAGGACCAATGACATCCATGCCCCAAGCTTCAAAGGGCCATGATTCCGCCATTAGATGAAAAAATTCTAATGGTTGATGGTTGAAGTCGGCAAGGATTTGACATGTTCGGCAATTCCTTGCATACTCAATTGCATCAGATACCATCGAGGGCCAATAGTAGCCCATATGGCGAATACGATTATGTAGTTTAGGACCAGGCTGATGTGCGCCACGAACACCATCATGAGCTTTACGAAATATTTGTTTGGCTTCCTCTGCTGCGAGACAGCGTAGGAGTAAGCCGTCAAATGTTCGTCGGTAGAGTGTCTTTGTAGCATGATTATAATAGAATCTGAGTGACCGTCGCAGGATTGTTGTATCTACTTTAGAATCTTCAGGTAAAATATTATGTACCATAAAATTGATGAAAGAAGCTCTCCAATCTTCACTAGTGGTATTGACTTCAGTTGAATTACTGAACTCAATATTTGAGTTATTCTCAATGCAAAATAACTCTCTATTAGTGACGATAATCATCTGTTACCTTTTTACTGGGATTGCTAATACAGCTGCCAGATTAGCTAATGCATCAGCTTCTATATTGCATGCCCGACGTACATGTTCAATGAAGAAACCTTTGAATGGTGTAGCCAGCCTAATTGTTTCTTTATGGTATGGGGCAAGATCTTGGTGCCGAACTTCATATGTGCCTCTGACTTGGTAAATAATCAGTTTAGAATCTCCATATACTTCAAGATACTCAATATCTAATTGTTTAGCCAATTGGAGACCAATGAGCAGAGCATTCTATTCAGCCACATTATTGGAACATGACCCATCTAAAGAATAAGCTCTTTGAATAGCCAACCCTTCTGGTGAGACGAGGACGATTTAAACTCTAGCGATAATAATACCTTTTGGTCTGATTCAGGATGCACCATCAAAGAATAGACGCCATGTAAGAATATCTTCTAAAATTATGTTGGACTCCAAGGTTTCGTTTGGAATCTCGTCGTAGAGTTTAGACGTTTAGGGAATTGGATGAGCTGCCAGAAAGTCAGCAAGAGCTTGACCTTTAACAGATTTTTTAGGAATATAAACCATATCATATTGTGCTAACAATATGGCCCGTGTTATAAGCCTGGAATTGAGTGTACTGGGCTTCTTCATCAAGACCCGGAGAGGGTTAACTCTAGAAATAACCTGAATAGTTTGGCCAGTGATATAATGTCTCGTCTTTTGAACAGCAAACATCAAAGCTACACATTCTTTTTCCACTAGGGTGTATCGATGTTCAGTTCCAATCATTGTACGACTAAGATAATAGATAACCTGTTTATGACCTTCTTTATTCTTCTGAGCTAATAAAGCACCTAGTGAATGGTCAATTGCTCGAACATACATCAGGAAGGGTATTTCTGAGATTAGAGGCACTAAAACTGGAGGGTTCATCAAGTACCACTTTATGTCTTCAAATACTTGTTGACATTCTTCCGTCCAAATAAAAGACACACCTTTCTTTATGAGTTGATTGAATGGTCTACAACGTCCAGAGAGATTTGAGATGAATCTTCTGATGTACGTAAGTCGTCCCTGGAATCCTCGTACCTCTTTTAGGTTGCATGGAGGATGCATCTCTTTAATGGCTTTGATTTTCTCAGGGTCAACGTGTATACATTTAGAGATAATAACGAATCCAAGAAATTTGCCAGTAGTGACTCCCAAGAATGACTTGGTGGGAATCATCTTGAGTTGATGCTGGCACATTAGATCGAATATAGTTATCAAGTCTTGAATGTGGTCTTCCTTTAGACGACTTTTGACAGCAATATCGTCTACAAAGCATTCGACTGTCTTTCGCAAATGATCACAGAAGATAGTAATCATGGCCCGCTGATAAGTTGCACCAATATTTTTGAGACCAAAGGCATGACAGTGTAGCAATAAACTCCAAGAGGAGTGCGAAAAATATATGTTTCTCATCTTCTGGATGTATCTTGATTTGATTATATCCTGAAAATCCATCCATAAAAGATATTCGTTCAAATCCACAAGTATTGTCGATCATGACATCAGTAATTGGAAGAGGAAATTCGTCTTTGGGACAAGCTTCATTAAGGTCTCTGAAATCGATGCAGACTCGAACCTTTCCTTTTTTTTAAAACTTGAACAACATTAGCCACCCAGTCTGGATGTTGTTCTTCTCTGACGAAGCCACAGGCGATGAGTTTCTTGACTTTGGCTTCTATGGCATCCATTACGTCAGGTCAAAATCGATGCTGTTGTTGCTTGATTGGCCTTACATTCGGCAGAATACTGAGCTTATGGGTAACAATTTGAGGATCTAATCCCGACATGTCTTCATAGCTCCAAGCGAATACATCAATGTATTCCTTAAAGAGTTGGATCATTTCTTATTTATCCGCTTCAGGAAGGCTTTTGCTGACAAATATTGGTTTTGGAGAAGTTTCATCTCCAAGATCGACTTGAACCAACTGATCTTTGGTAGGAGGCTCACGTTGCTCGAAGTGAAGCTTCCATTGAGTATCCATCATTTGTGCCCAAGGATCATATTTAGAGGCTTCGACAAAGTCTTCATCGTTTTCCGAGAACTCGGCAGTTACCATATTGGAAGATTGAGTCACTCGATGGACGTGCCCTACACTGGTGTCTGAATCCCATAAAACAGAATCAGAAGAGTTAGATCATTCTTCTTCATCAGATTTGGAGGCTTCTCGTGTCAAAATTGGTGAAGTATAACCCAATCTCCGCTTCGTTTTGCTTTAATATTGTTGTGACTTTCCTTTTGGAGCAGGGATATGAATAGGAGTTCGCCTTCCTTTACCACCATTGAGACCAACATTAAAATTATAGCCCATCTTTTGAATAATATCTTTTGATTGTTGACTATAACGACGTAGTTGAAGTCTTCCGTTATCGTGATTTTCTTCTTCACTATCGGGCATGATCTTTTATTCTGTTCCTTTACTAAAAAGTATTAGAAGTTCATCGTTCTTCCTGGAAAGAACTAAGAAGAAGGAGTCCTGTATTGGTTCGAGCAATACTTCGTCTTGGAGGGGTTGAATTACTCCTATGGTAAGTGGTTCGAAGTTATCTAGCATTTCTAAATAACATCGAGTATAATAAAAAATATCAGTATACTGTAAATTAAGGAGATGCTACTTTATTGATTTATACATCATCATTTACAATAGGATTCTTAGCCTTAACAGAAAGCTTAGTAAGGTTGATAACCAGAGAAGGAGAGGAAGGATTCTTGGCCTTAACAGAAGGCTTATGAAGGTTGATAACCAAAGGAGGAGAAGGAGAAGATTTGTTACGACGAAGGTCGATAACAAGAGGTTTAGAAGAGGTGAGCTCTCCTTGTTCCCTTTCTACAGCAGGAAGCTGTTTGTTATGAGAGGAAAGATGGATAGTTAATGCCTGAGAAGAAGAGGGACGAGTCAAACGTCCTTTAATGGGGATTATAAGAACATCTTTTGAAGTATCCTTCTGATCTTCCTCACTATCCATCGCTAATACAACCTTCATAAATTCTTTCTTGTACATCCGAGAATCAGTACAGTATGCTTCAATGCCCCTGAAAGGATTTAGGTCAGCTACTTCCTTTTGAACCTCTCCATTGACGTCAATATATTTAAAGCATTGGTGTAGAGTGGATGGTACAATGTTATGCTCATGCAGAAAGGGTCTTCCCAGCAAGGCATTATAGGAACTATGATTATCGATTACGTAAAAAGTAACCTTTGTATGAAAGTTGCCTATTTGAACTTTCAGGCGGATCTTTCCCAAAGGTTCACTTCTTCCAGAATTAAATTCCAGGATTGTCATGATGGTTGTTGAAAGATTATGTACAAAAATCTTTAAGGCATCTAGTAAAGTCTTTGGCATGATGCTTAGCACAGACCCAGGGTCGATCAAGATGCGATCAACCTTCATAATATCGACATACCCTGTGAAGTAGAGGGGTCGGTCATGACGATTATCTTCCAGCAACATATCATCTTGTGTAAAGGTGATGTTAGGCATCAGCTACATCACACTTTGACAATGAAAGCAAGTTACAGACTCCTCCTCTGGCTTCTTGAGGAGTGCTAGACAAGTATCAGCTTGCATCAAGGCTTCACTCAATGTCTCTCGAGTTTCTTTTGAGAGACGCAGTAGTTCAAAAATTAATAACCTTGTCGGGGTATTAGCCAGTTGAGCCAATATATCAAAGTTATATGGCTTCTCGAGTCCTAAAATTGGAGTCTTTTTTAATACTTTGTTAACTACTTTCCTTTGTCAACTGTCGTTGGTTTGGGAGGAGTTGGTTCCACTGGAGATGATGAAGCTAGTGGAACATTGACAGCGGGAGAAGATGATGCTGGAGGAGTCTCTGGAGCTAGAGCAGGGTTCTCCTGGCCTTCTGAGTAGTCTCTCAAGTAATTTTTTCCAGCCACGGTAACAGTTAAGGCCTCTTCCTCGGACATGTTCAAAGGTTACCATATTACAACTTTTTCCATGGGTCTTGTTTCTGAAAGGTTTCTATTGACAAGATGAAGAGTTCTTCCTGTAACCCAAAACAACCCGAGATTGGTTATACGAAAGACATAGAGAAAGAGGTACTGGAGAACCTTTTCCATGATTCAAGCCGGGAGCCTTTTGTAGATCATATCCCATTTATGTCATTAGTTCACGGGACTGTGGACTATACAAATGGAAAGCTGGTTGATATTTGGCTTTTGGCTTTGACATTATTGTCTCAGAAGGGGAGAAAGAAGAAGGATCTGCAGCAGAAGTGAAAGTGGTAGTTAAAGGTGGAGGACAATGTTCACCCAACGAAGTCATGTGACATGACTTGTATCTGGTTGCTTTCTTGGACATTGTGGATGAAAAAGATGCTTCAAAGTCAGCCACCAAATCAGGATGGATCCATATAATGTCTTCCTTATTAGTAGACAGAGAAAAAAGACCATCAGTTCGAGCAGGTGGGAGATTGACAATCTCCAAAGTGGTTCTTGGGATGGGAATGACACCATCCTGCATAAGTTGAGCAGAAAAATTGCCAAACTGTAGAGAGACGACATTAGCTGTTACAGTCTTTTCGTCTTATTGGAGAGTAATTGTGCCAGAATTAACCGTCTCCTGGATCTTTCCTTTAAGTACATAGCATGCTCGAGTCGGATGTCCGATAAATCTGTGGTAAACACAATATTTGGGGTGGTCAGTTTTACCTACTTCATTTGGCCATTTTGTCTTTGGCAGTTGAAGTTTATTGCTCTTGATCAGACAGTCGAAGATACTCATACAATCATCTTTATCAAAAGAAAATTCTTCTTTCGAACGTGGTGCCTTCTGTGGTGATGTTATTGGAGTAGGTGTTATTTGACCTATGTTTACGGCTAGAGTTTCTTTGTCATTGACATTGATAGCAAAAGTCTCTTTACTCTTGCAGTTTTTCTGACAACCACTATTATTAGGTGTAGCACATTCATCTTTGTCAAGATTAGAGATCTGAATACCTAATTGTTTGAACTTGTCAGCACTTTCTTCTGCTGCTTTAGCATTCACTATGAATGAAGACCAATCCTAGAACTGTGTCGATCCGGTCCAGATGCTGATTATAGGCAACAGGTTTGATTTGCAAGTGTCCATGGTCAGAGCATCTGGAGTTCTAAGAGGCATTTTGAGTGCCTCACGATAGAATCATTCAATGAACCTTTCAGTTGTTTTATTATATTGCTGTATAATTTTAATGAGAGCAGACATAGTCATGTCATTTGTCCCCTCGTAAAATCATTCTAGGAACGTTTGTTTGAATCCAGAGAAAGAGGTTATACAACCATCTGGTAAACTACGATACCAGTCGTAAGTTACACCTGCTAAACATCTGACAAACACTCTAGTGAGTAGAGCATCATTTGGCTGGAGTTGATCAATCATTACCTCAAAGTGATTGAGATATTAACTTGGCGATATGCTGCCATCAAACTACATAATAGTAGGGGGTTTATACTTGGGAGAAAATTGGACATTTCCATTCTATGGGATAAGGCTACTTAATCCCAAGCTTCTGCAAGCCGTCTTTCTGTTTGAAAGCTTCAAATTGAGTACGTAAAAGTTTTACGGCCTCATTGGTATCTCGCGATGATTATGGAGTAGAGGATTGATTTGATATGTTAGGAGGGGGTACTGCATGATAAGTATCACCCCCAGCACCAGATTGGCTTGGAATAGCCTGCGCATGTATGGAAGCGATGTGAGGAGACTGTACCCCAGCTCAATATTGATGGAAGCTAGTATTGTTATAGGTTCTTGAGTCGGAACCAGACTCACAACCGGTGGAACTGTATGTTTTGCCATAATCATAGCATGCATACCTGTCATCGTGTCACGACCCGAACCCAATGTAAGGGCACGAGTGTGTAACAGCGCCTAGCCTACGTCGTAGAAATGGCGTAGTACGCTATAGGTCAACTATATAACAATAAATAATAACCTGTCATCTCCGAATGGAGGATATAATAAATACATATAAACTCAATCACGATCTAACAGGAAGAATAAATGGTACGAATACAGTTAAGGATAAAGATAACTCAGAGTGCAAAATATCTAACACAAATCCAGAGAGTCACAAAGTAGTTTAACAAGTATGAAATAACATAACATGCCTAATATAAAAGCTGGAGACAAAGTCCAGTCAAATCTTAGTCTGACTGAGTCACTACTAGAGCCTCCTCAACTGGCACTAACCCTTGCTAGACTAGGGTCTCCTGGTCTACGCCCACTACGTCATGAGGACCATAGTAGGTAGGACATTCGTCCTCGCCATAATCTGTAAAATTTTGTCAACATATCCAGTCAGGATTGGAACGAGCACATTTCCAACAACAGTTCCCAATAAATGACAAGTTCTATATAACAGTAAATAGAGAGAATAAACATGAGTAAAATAGAATGTACATGAAAGTAGCATGGCAAGGGTAAGCAGTAAACTAGAGCAAGAATGAAGATATCTGAACATGTCATATACAAGAATCAAGAACAACCATCTACGTGAGTGAATATTAGCATTGACATGTGGCCGGCTTGGGAACTTGCATAAGGTCTACTGGCCTAGTTAATCATATGTGAAGTATATGATTAACACTCACAAGGATCTATACAATGCACAAGGTGGATACTGACCACATGTCTAGACTAAATATTCTTTCGCCCCCGACTGATATAATGGATCCAACTATGACTCGTTACGATACGAAATTCTAAGAGAAGGTTGCAAGTCTTCTCAAGAATCGGTGTCCGCACATTGTATAAGAACTACAAGAAGGCTTGCACAAGGTACACCAAGGTAAACAAGGAATACAATCCATGACGGAATCCATAAAATACCAATCCGTATGACCAATGTGTCAAGAATCATGAATATCTACACTAGATACAAAAAACATAGTAAATATCATAAATGGTAAATCATCAGAGAATGTACTCGCCTGGTTCTGAACTGGGAATCAAATACTGCCACTCAATGAGCCTAGAAGGGTCAACTCGTGCAATAGTCTCCTAATGCTGAAACAGACAATACCAACGTGTTCAGAATGGTCAAATTAGCTAGGATTGCCTACCCATAATTTCAATTCTGGACACATGAGCAAAACGGTAATTTTGGACCAAAACGATATTCGTCGTTGGGACCCGCTTTGCACCAAAAAATGTGCCGGTATCTACGGTCTCTAAACTCGTCAAACTATATTTCTACGGGTCCGTTTGACGAGACGAACCCAACCGTATGTCCAAAGTTGGATTCCGATGGGCCATGCACAATTTCGTCCGTTGGATCGGGTCGCAGGCCCACCAAAATAGTGTTCCGGTCGACCTTTTTAGAATCAGACCAAACTTGGCATACAGGACCAGAAAAATGTTTGAATCTTGGTGGCGCAAGTTTCGTCTCAATTCGACGAACATGCACAAAGTAATTGACAAATTCGCAAAAGGGTTGAAACGGGGTATCTCGACGGATACGCACAAATTTCATCATGCACATGCAGCGAAATCAAGTTTCGTCGAATCCCACACATCCAAAAACATTCGTACGCGTCTTTCGATGCCTATGGGTTGTGACCAAGTCGGCCAATTTGATGGGACGCACACCGTATCGGAAAAATTTCCCGAAATTTGGGCTTTCGAAATGCAGTTTTTCCTGATTTTGGAAATCAGTTTCCGAAATGTACTATCCATAAAATAGGAACCGAAAGATGGTTCACAAAGCCCTATAGATTTTCTATAAGTCCCTTCAAGCTTATTTTTGAATCGTTCGAAGGATCAACGAGAAATCGCCTCCAAAAACCGTGATCCGGGAGCCTAAATCTGTTCATTTAAATGTGGTTTTTTTTGACAACTTTGCATCGAATTTTCAAATAACATGGTTTGGTGTTGGGAAATATATTTAATAGGACTTCTAGAGGGTCATATCGACTATCCGTAGAAATTTATGGATCTTAATTTGATCGAGCGTGCACGAAGATACGAAATGGGAAAGATGGTTACCTTAAACGGGTTCCTGTATGGCCTAAACGCGGTGTGCGTGCGCGTGCGGCTTCGGACAGCGGTGGACGGCGCTCCGGCATGCCCTGGTGGTCGTCGGCGTTAAGGAGAAGTCAGGGTTGGGGTTGGGCTGTGTTTTTGCTGAGAATAACTCTCTCTCTCTCTCTCTCTCTCTCTCTCTCTCTCTCTCTAACTCACGTAATAAAGGTTCAATTTCGGTTTGAAACCGATGGAAGAAGAAGGGTTGTACGTGCATGGGCGTGAGTTGGTTTTCTAGGTGTGCTTTGATTGCTGGCTGTGAGCTGATGGCTCGGTTTAGGTTTGCTTGGTGTGGGTGTGTGGGTTGGTAGCTAATCTAGTTACATATACTAATGTGTATGTCTATGTATATACACACACACACATATGTCCTTTACACACACACACACATTATATATATATATATATATATATATATATATATATATATATATATATATATATATATATATTACACACATACATATATATGTCCTTTACACACACACACACACACACACACACACACACACATTATATATATATATATATATATATATATATATATATATATATATATATAATGTCCAGGAGCAGCTCCCTCCCCCTTCGTGCGTCCCCTCCCCCTGGAAAGCCCCTAGGGCTCCCCCCGGCGGCCCTCTTCCAGTGGTCCAGTTGTCCGTCGATGGCCCGCCGGTGGCCGGATGACTGCGTAGAGTTAGTAAACCATTTCCTCCCCCACCACCTCCATCCTCCCGTCCATTCCACCCCATCTCACCGAGCTGTCCCTACTCCATGCCTCACCCCGCTCCCACCAGCACCCGCTCAGGCTCCCTCCCCTTCCCCTCCTCTCGTCCACCTCTAGAACCCCTCTCTTTCGACCTTCAGCTACCACTCCGCCCCACCCGCCCCCTGCTCGTTTCCCAGCGAACCCCCTCCGCCCTCTTGCACCATCCCCACCCCCAATCCCTCCCTCGCTAGCTCAATTCCCGGTGCAGCTCTGGCCGGCTCAGCGATGACCGAGATCGCTCTCTTCCCTTCGACCAGTCAGGACCCCTCCACCCCCTTCTCCTTTCCCGCCACAGTTCAAATTTCGAACGGAGCAGTCAACTCCTCGACTTGGTCGCCCGACTGCTGTGCAGGCCATGGGCACACTTCTGTCAACTCCTCGGGACGGGCGGCCACCTGCTGTACAGGCCATGGGAACCCTCCCGTCTGGCCCCACGTGGATTGCCCCGGCTTTCCCTCTTATGTGGCGGACCACCCTCATACAGACTCCACATCACGCTCCCTCCACCTCTACGCGGGAGCTCCAAGTGGGTCTCACCCCTCCCAAACATTTTACGAGCATGACCCCTATTCTCACTCCCACTACGCTCTAACCCAATCCCGCTACGCGGGTGTCCCGGGTGGAGCCCACCACTCACCAGCCTCATGCGCGCGCGATCCCCCTCTCACTCCCTTTATGCTCAAGAAATGCCCCGCTCGGGAGGGACCCACCCCGCCCTAAGTTTTTACGCGCGCGCTCCCTCCTCTTCTTCCTTTTACGCTCCTGCCCCTGCCCAGTCAGTGGCTCATCTGGGAGGATTCCCCTACGCTTCCCCCCTTTACGCTCAGCAGGTCGAGTATTCATCGGAAGGGACCCACTCAGTCCCTTATGCTCTCGAGAGGCCACCTAGAATCCCCCCCATCCGCATCCTCAGGAGCCGGCTCAGCTTCACTCGCCGCAGCCGAGCATCCACCTATCGAGCCCTCCACCTCAGTCGTTCCCTTCTCCTTGATTCCTTGGATCATCTCCGACCCTCTCCCTCCGGTGATCCCAACCCAGACGCCCTCTGCAGCGCCTTCGGAGCTTACCACCCCCCCCGGATCCCAGGACGCCCCCAGGAGCTTCTGCCCTGACCGTCCCCGCCATCGTCACCTCCTCCGTCACCACCTCTATCTCTCTCCCCTCATCTCCCAGCTCATTCCCTACCGCATGTGGGAGCGCAGACCCCTCCGCGACGGTCCCTAAATTTGGTTCGCAGGCGGAGCCTTCCAATGCTCTCGTTGCGACCCTCCCCTCAAGCTCGGTCAGGACGGTAGCAGCTTCTCCCCCCTCCAAGAGTGCCCCCCCAGGCCAGCCCTTAGTCCCACTCTCCTAGCTCCGGGCCGAACCCACCCCGTCCGTTCCCCCTCCCTCAGGTGGAGAGGTTCTAATCCCTCCTCTAGCGGATAGAGCTCAGGCGTCCTTCGCCGCCGCGCTCCGCCCGGACCTGGCTAAGGCTAAAAGCTCCTACTCCCAGATGTCAACCTACCGGACATTGACTACCCCCAGGAATCCCCCGTGCCTTTGGTTCCGTTCTCAGAAGTGGAAGTGTCTTCTCTATCAACCTCCTTTCCCTGTACATTTATCCTTAAATTCTCGACCGACTATCCAAAGCTTTCCAGGGTGCAGGAGAAGATAGCCAGTTGGATACTCTCTGCGGAGTACCGAGTGGCACCCCTCGATCCCAAACATATCCTACTACACCTATCATCCGAGGTTGACCATAGGACCGTATGGTCGAAAGGCACTTGCAGAATTGACTCCCACCAGATGAAGATCATCAAGTGGTCAGCAGATTTTAGCACCAAAGAAGACTCAGCTCAGGTCGCTGCCTGGGTTACCCTGCCAAACCTACCCCTCATATGCTTCGTCCCAGCAGCTCTAAGACTGATCGCCAACTCCATTGGTACTTATGTGGCAACAGCTCCCGAGACTAGCAACCTCACCAAGGCACACTATGCCAAAATCTGTGTGGAATTTGACCTCACCTCCGAACCGCCCAACTTTATCACTATTGAGTTGGGCAATCAGACCCACAACCAAAAAATTATTTATGACAACCACATCTTATTCTGCAACCACTGCTATTTAATATGCCAGCTTCCAAAGCACTGCCACCGTCTTCACCCAGAACTAGAGAAAAAATCGGCCGGGAATGACACAATCCCAGCAGTAGGAAGGACTCCCAAGCCGCTCCTTCTACCACTTCCGAACTCACACACTCAATTCAAATCCAGCGACGACAAGTCGGATCAGAGCGAGACCCCAGCAATGCCTTGATCACCTTCAACATCCGAGCTCTCACCCTCTCCAACCAATTCGATGCGCTCGAGTTGGTGGACGAGGTTTCCACATCGGAGACAGAACCCCAACAAGAAGAACGCGCTCTCACCAGGAGCCAGGTGTTTTCCATAAATAAATTCACTTTATTTATTGTGTATCTGGGAAAATTACAACTGTAGGAATCCGATCTAGAAGACGATCGCTTTATCCCTTGGACGATGCGAAGAAGAAAAGCTCTCAAAATTTTGACAGTAATTTAGATATCTCTGTCCTGTGCAATGAATGAAAACAAAACTCTATTTATAGAGTCAAAAATAACTGAAAAAGATAACTGTCTTCACAGCCTCTGCATAGTTAAAAATCACGCAGGATCTAACATACGCAAGGTTGTGAGCAGTTACTGTACGTGGCCTGTAACTGTTGGACACATGGCAATTATACATGAGTCGTGTGCAAGTTATAGGACACGCAAGCGAGAGATCAGTGGCATGGCTGCCACGTACTCCATTTTGATGTCCATACAGGCTCGTTGAAGATGAAATCCACGCAGACTTGGTTCAGAAAGCTTCAAAATCCACGCAAACTTGGGGCAGGAAGCTTCAGAATCCACGCAGACTTGGGGCAAAAAGCTTCAAAATCCATGCAGTCTTGATGAAGGAATATAGAAGTTCAAAATACACGCAGACTTGAGCCAAAGGACTCAAAATCTACGCAAGCTTGAGGCAGGACTGCCAGCTGTCTTGATTTGATGTGCCTCTACTGACACAAAATCTCCGACAGTGATTACTTTGTCAGTCGTATTAAATGACAAAAAACTCTTTTGCTACGCCAATTTGATGAAGGCTGAGTCTTGTTGAAGAAGATTTCGAAAGTCACGCAATAGTCGGCTGTGATCTCTCGAGTTCCGTGAATACGTGGCATACGAGAAGACATTCTTCGACTGTCGTGCTGTCAGTCATAATGACATTTCTGACAAATAATGAGCTGTCTCTAGCGTGATTTTTAAACATTTGTCTTGATCAACTCAGCGTGACTTTGAGACTCAGTCCTGATCAATTCAGCATGACTTTGAGACTTTGTTCTGATCAACTCAGCGTGACTTTCATTTTGAAGGCCTACAAAACCCCCTTCAAAGTTTTCGAAAAATGATAAATTATTTCGAAATACTTTCAAATTAAGATGATAAAATGAATTTAGTCACGCTGAGATGACTTTTTAAAGAGATATTTACTCCTTAATGCTTTGAAAACATGCAAATGAATTTATTAAATGTCATGATGACTCTTCATTTTTCGAAACTGATTGTATCCAATTTATGGTGGAATATGAACCGCCGGCGTGCTTCTTTATATAAACGGGAAGAAGATTCGACTTTAATCTTCATTTCACGTCAACATGACACCGAAGGAGAAAGCTGAGGAAGAAGCACGAAAGTTGGGTTTTTGTGCCCATGGCGACCCTACTCTCGGGGGTATGGAACCGGAGCCTTTAGTTTTCGATTTTAAAGATGACCCTACACAATTAGCCAAGAACTTCCTGAGCCATTTTGGTCTGGATGGCTCATCTTCTTCCGACGGGCGCAGTCTCGCAGAGCAGCGGGAAGCACTCAATGCTCTGTTACACCGTATGGGGGTCAACAGCGTAGAGGAATTAGGCGCCAAACTCAGTCATTCCGCAAAATAGGGCGCGTTATTTTATGTTTCTGTTTTCTTTTGAAAATGTTGTACTTCTTTTCCTCTTTTGTAAGGCCATCAGTGCTCAAATATTTCTGTGGTACGCCTCTGTGCTGAAAACTAGCTTTACTCCGAATAGCGTGCACTAATGAAGAGCATTAGGCGGCACTCTTTGACTATTTCAAATGTTATGATGTCTTTCCAAAGCACACGTGACACTCATTCCGTGGTTATGAGCGCTTTTTACTCGTATCTTTCCAAAAATAGACTCACACCTTGGCCCTTTTTAAATAGATAGCTGAGTTTTACGCATACTCATTCCTTCATTCTTCTTCTTCTTCTCTGAGAATGACCTTTTTGCAAGATTCCATTCTCAACAAGAAATTGATGATAGCAACGCTTGCTGATGTTGTTTTCTTGTGCACTATACCATCAGACATTAGTCTGCCAACCCTTAGCACAAAACTGTTTGATATCGATGGTAAGTCCAACATAGTATGTGTATCACTTTTCACTGTTGAAGATGAGCTTTTTGTTTCTGACTAAACAGGGTGTGCCTGACTAGCCAGTACGTGTCTAATGATAATGACACTTCTGTTGATTAATCTCTTTTTCTTTGCTGTTTTCTGCAGAAACTTGGCTGAAAAAATTTTCTAGAACTGGCATTGGCGATTTGGATGCTGTGGGGAGCGTTCTTCTGACACCAACATCAGGGAGCTCATGCGCTTTTGACGCGCAAATCAGACAACTCAGAACTCTTCGTGGAATAGACGGGTCTTCCTCCGATGGTAGGAAGAGCCTTTATACACAGAGAGTTGGATGGTGGAGTCAACTCTACCCCGAGGAATCGGGTAGTAGAGTTCCTTTCACGGCAGAACTAGGAATTGTATCCCAATGTTGGATACATTCCTATCTCCTTTGAAAGGTCGCTCCTAATCCACCAGTTGTATTGGCAGCAACACGCCTTCGGGCTGCCATACTCTGTGGTTCTCCTCTCGTCTGAGAGATAAGACCAGAGTTTGATTCCTGCTACTCTGGTCGCCATTGGAACTCAGACAGTCAGGAATTGCCACCAACAACGAACCCGACGGAGAAGATCCAAGGAAGAAAATAGATCTCTAGGTTATTTGTTGTGTGTATGAAAATCCAAAATTGTAATAGATTTTCATTATGATTTGTAAGAAAGTCTAAGAAAATGTAATAGACTTTTTATGATGATATGAGAGTGGAAATGATAATCCTTCTATGTTCAATGATTTGTATCTATCTGGATGAATTGTGGACATGATAGATAATGAAACCTTCTTTTCTGATTCAGAGTACATAATATTATCAGAGGTAATATGGACGTGATAATATGTAGGAACTCAAAAGAAAAATAGATTGATTTCTATGCAAAAAATGGAAAATGATAGATGAGTAAGTAGATTCATCATTTATTCAGAGGTTATGAAAACGTGATAAATAACGAATTTCTATTTTTTTAATAAATTGATAGAAGATAATGAATGGACAAAACGTCAAGTGATAATGAACAAGTGAACCATCGGATAAATGTAATAAATGAACGGATGAACCGTCAAGTATTAATGAACGGACGAACCGTCGGATGAATGTAATAAATGAACGGATGAACCGTCAAACATTAATAAACGGACGAACCATCGGATGAATGTGTCGTTTCATTATTCGAGGAACTTCTGTCTATAAATATAGCAGAAATCTAACAAGAATGAACACTTCTACTCTTCAACATAAAAATGTCGTCTGAAGAAGCATCCAAGAAGGTTGAAATCGTCTCGAAAGTTCAAAAGGACACTGAAAAACGCCCTGCCGATCCAGTTCGGCCGAAGGAGGTAGAAGCAGGCGAAGGTTCGTCTGCACCCAAGCCACCACGGGACATTCTGGACTTTTTGCTTGATCCAGGAAGGACTGAAGAAGAGGAAGCCATGAGGATGGCAGCCTGCAAGTTTCTCGTAGGCTCCAGCAAAGAAGTTCTCAGTTCTTTTGCTGATCGCGTTTTCGAGAAGGATGGCAACGGTCCGCGTCCAAATATAGAGAAGGATGATAGTGATCTTCCTTAATATCATGTACTATCATTCATGAATAAAATAAAATTTTATTTATAAACATGAACTTGTCTGATGATTTACAAGTATTTATATTTATACATAATACTTTTTAAGGAATTTGCCATTGATAGGCATCATAACTTTTCGACCATCAAGTTCTGAAAGTTGATAAGCTCCATTTGAGAAAACTTTGCTCACAATATAATGACCTTCCCACTTTGCGTCGAATTTGCTTTTGCTCATATGAGTCATAGTCATAGGACGTCTGACTGTTAGAACAAGTTCTCCTTTTTGATATGCTCGAACTCTGACTTTCTTGTTAAAAGCTCTTGAAATTCTAGCTTGATAGAATTCGATATTCTGTTGAGCAAATAACCACTTTTCATCCAGAGCTTCCAACTCCTAAAGTCGAAGATGATCATTATTCTCGACAATAAGATCATTAGCGATTGCTATCCTTAAAGAAGGAATTTGAATCTCTAATGGAAGAACAGCTTCGCATCCATACACCAGAGAGAAAGGTGTACATTTAGTAGCATTACGAACTGTAGTCCGGTAAGCCCACAAACATTCGCCAAGTTTCTCACTCCAATTACGTTTGTTAGTATAAACAAACTTCTTTAAGAGTTTGATGATGGTCTTGTTGAAAGCTTCTGCTAATCTGTTAGCTGCCAGATTATATGCGGTAGAAGCCACATTGTTGATCCGATGGTCGTCACAGAATCGAGTAAATTTCTGACTGACAAATTGTGGACCATTATCATGAATAATGCGTCGAGGAACACCAAATCTGTAGATGACGTAATGCTTGATAAAGTTGATGACATTGGACGTCTTAACTTTCGATAACGGAATAGCTTCAGCCCATTTGGAGAAATAATCGGTTATTGCGAGAATAAACAGATGACCTTTTGATGATGGCGGATTGATCGGACCAATAATATCTATGCCCCAAGCTTCGAAGGGCCATGATGCTGCCGTTGGATGTAGAAATTCTGAGGGTTGATGAATAAAATCTGCATGGATTTGACAAGCTTTACACTTCCTCACATATTCGATGGCATCTGATACCATGATGGGCCAGTAATAACCCATACGTCGAATACGGTCTTGAAGTTTTGTACCAGGCTGATGTGCTCCACAAATTCCATCATGTGCTTCGTGGATAATTTGTTGAGGCTCATCACCGGCAACACATCGAAGAAGTAAACCATCATAAGCTCGACGATATAAGGTTCTTGTGGTATGATTGTAATAGAATCTGAGTGATCGTCGTCTGATAGATGCCGCTTCACTCGGATTATCTGGAAGAATATCATACAATACGAAATCTAAGAAAGGAAGTCTCCAATCTTTATCCGTATTCTGAGTCTCAGCTGAATTACTGAAGATGAATTCCATGCTAGAATCAGATGAAGATGATAATAATTTACGACTAAATCCAAATTCTCTTGTTGTGTTGACATCATGAGATGTTGATTCTTCAATGTCAACGGGAAGTCCTAGAGTTAGATTATTTTCGAGATGAAATAATTCTCGATTGCAAACAACAATCATTTGTTGACGTCTAATTAGAATAGCCAACACCGCCGCAAGATTGGCAAGAGCATCAGCTTCTGTGATACATGCTCGCCTAACATGCTCGATAAAGAACTCTTCAAATGAAGAAGCCATAGATATAGCCGATCTATGATAAGGAACCAGATCTTGATGGCGAACTTCATAAGTACCCCTTATCTGATTGACAATGAATTTAGAATCTCCATACGCTTCCAAATATTGAATATTCAGATGTTTAGCGAGTTGAAGACCAATAAGCAGTGCATTGTACTCAGCTACATTGTTTGAACATGGTTGATCAAGAGAATAAGCTCTTTGGATAGTAAGTCCTTCTGGCGACACAAGAACGATTCCAACTCTAGCGACAATATCACCATTAGGACCTATTCTCGAAGCTCCGTCAAAGAATAGACGCCAAGTAGGATCTTCTTCAGCAATTTGGTTTGATTCTAGGACTTCATCTGGGATTTCATCATAGAGTTTTGAATTTTCTGGAATTGAATGAGCAGCCAGAAAATCAGCTAAAGCTTGTCTTTTGACTGATTTCTGAGGGATATAGTACATATCATACTAAGCAAGTAAGATACCCCAGTTAGCCAATCGAGAATTCAAAACACTGGGTTTCTTCATCATGACCCGTATAGGATTGATCCGGGAAATGACATGAATAGTCTGGCCAATGATATAATGTCGTGTCTTTTGGACAGCGAACATCAAGGCTAGACATTCTTTTTCGACCGGTGAATATCGAGGTTCAGCTCCGGTCATAGTACGACTGAGATAGTAAATGGCTTGTTCATGACCATTTTTATTCTTTTGAGCGAGGAATGCACCCAGTGAATGACTCATTGCTCAGGTATATAAGCGGAACGGTATTCCTGAGACAGGAGGTACCAATACTGGAGGGCTCATCAGATATTATTTTATATCATCGAATGCCTTCTGACATTCATCATTCCAGACAAAAGAAACACCTTTCTTCATAAGTTTATTGAATGGTCTGCAGCGTCCTGAAAGATTAGAGATGAATCTCCTGATATAAGCGATCCTTCCTTGAAATCCTCGTAGCTCTTTTAAGGTGCGTGGAGGACGCATCTCTTGGATGGCTTTGATCTTTTCGGGATCCACGTATATACCCTTAGTGGTAATGATGAAGCCGAGAAATTTGCCACTAGAGATGCCTAAGAAGGACTTAGTAGGGTTCATCTTTAATTGATGCTTATGCATTAGATCAAAAATAGTCTTCAAATCTTGGATGTGATCCTCTTTTTGTCGACTTTTGACTGCAACATTATCAACATAGCATTCGACTGTTTTCTGCAAATGTTCACGGAATATAGTGCTCATAGCTCGTTGATAAGTTGCTCCTGCATTCTTGAGACCGAATGGCATCACTGTATAACAGTATGTACCGATCGGCGTTCTGAAAGAAGTGTGCTTCTCGTCATCTGGAAATATTTTGATCTGATTGTACCCAGAATACCCGTCCATGAATGACATCCGTTCAAACCCACAGGTATTATCAATCATAACATCAGTGATTGGTAGAGGGAATTCGTCTTTAGGACATGCCGTATTGAGATCGCGGAAGTCTATGCATACTCTGATCTTGCCAGTCTTTTTAAGAACAGGAACTATATTAGCCACCCAATCAGGATGTTGTTTCTCTCTAATAAACCCGGAGGCCATGAGTTTATTGACTTCAACTTCAATTGCATCCATAATGTCTGGACGAAATCGTCGCTGTTGTTGCTTGACCGGTTTAGCATTCGGCATGATATTGAGTTTATGAATTGCTATCTGTGGATCAATTCCTGGCATATCTTCATAACTCCAAGCGAAGACATCGATGTATTCACGAATAAGTTTGATCATGTCTTGCTTATCAGTTTCTGAAAGACTTTCACTGATAAATATTGGTTTGGGGGATCCCTCTTCACCAACATCTATTTGAACAAGTTTGTCTTCAGTCGGAGGTTCTTTTTGTTCGAATCGGAACTCCCATTGATTATCAAACCTTTGGGCCCATTGTTCTGATTCCGGTGAGATTTCAAACCCATCTTCGTCTTCATCACTTTCTTCAGAACGGTCAATGGAGACCATGTTGGAAGACAGAATGTTGTAGTAGAATTCACCGATACTTGTATCAGAATCCCAAGAAGTAGTACTAGAAGAATCGGATCTCTTATCTTCGTCAGATTCAAGATCTTCATGGATAGTATTAATAAAAGGAATAGGAGCAATATAACCTAATCCGCATTTCGTCCTTCCATATTTCAGAGGAGGAATCCGAACAGGCATTTTTCTTCCTTTCCTATTACTAAGGCCAGTTCTGAAGTCATAACCTATATTTTTAATAATGTCTTTAGATTGCTGACTATAATGACGTAGTTGTAATCTTCCAGTATCATCGTTTTTGTCATCATCTTCAGGGTTAGAAGGATTTTAGAGTCCTTTGTAAAAGACTATTGGAATGTCTCCTAGTTTTCTGCTGGGAACCAGAAAGTATGAAGTTTGTGCTGATTCTAGGGATACATCTGTATGGAAAATCTGTACAACTCATATAGTTATTGTTCTCAAGTCATCTAACAAATGTAAATAACTATGAACATGATTACACACATTAACATACTGCAAAGATGGAGACTTTTCATTAACTTTAAAAGTAGCAGTATTTACATTGGAAACTGAGCCTTAGAAATCTTAGCCAAATCAATGACTAAAGGAGAAGAAGAATGAGAGAGAGTTTTGTTTCGATTAAGATCGATAACAAATGGCTCAAAAGAGGTGAGCTCCCTTGAAGCTTGAGATGGAAGAGTAGTCTGCCCTCCAACAGGGATTACCAGAGTATCCTGTTTCACATATGAAGACACAGGAACTGTAATACGCCCACTGACAGGAATGATCAGTGTATCTTGAGTAGACGAGTGAAGTAATGGAGAGATCCGTCCACTTACTGGAATGATGAAAGAACCTTCTCCAGAGGATTTGGGAGATTGTTGCTGAGTAGTTCGACCTTTAACAGGGATTATTAAAGTCTCACTTTGTGAATCCTCTTTCTCCATAGCTTGTATCACCCTTGTATACTCTTCTTTATACATTCGGGAATCATTGAAATAAGCTTCAACCCCATGGAAAGGATTTATATCAGCAACTTTCTTTTGTACTCTTCAATTGCTATCAATGTATTTAAAGCACTGATGAAGAGTAGAAGGTACCACATTATTTTTATGAAGAAAGGGCCTCTCCAGAAGAAGATTGTAAGATCCCACAATCTCAATCACATAGAAAGTGACTTTAGATCTGAAATCACCAATCTGAAGTTTCAGATGAATCTTTCCCAGAGGCTTGCTTCGGCTCTGATTGAATCCCAGGATAGTAGTAACCGTCTTGGAAAGCTTGTGAAGAGGGATTTTTAGTTCATCCAACAGACTCTTTGGCATTATACTTATAGCAGACCCTGGATCAATGAGGATACGATCTATCTTCATTGTATCGATATAACCGGTGTAGTAGAGAGGCCGATCATGTCGATTATCCTCCAATAGCATATCGTCTTGTGTGAAGGTGATATTTGGGATAATCTCCAATATACTGTCGCAATGTAAGCAAGTGGCAGGTTCTTCACTTGGCTTCTTCAATTGTGCAAGACAAGAGTCTGCCTGAAGAAGTGCTTCACTTAACGTCTCCCGAGTCTCTTTGGAAAGACGTAGAAGTCCAAATAGGGACATTCTAGCTGGAGTATTAGCAAGTTGCGCTAAAATGTCGAAGTTATAAGGTTTCTGAAGCCCAAGAGGAGGGGACTTCTTGATTGGTTTATCAAACCGAGCCTGTTGTTTGCCTTTCTCAAGAGCTGTGGGCTTGGAAGGAGCAGGTTCAACTGGTGCAGTGGAAGGAATAGGTGCAGCGGATGATTCTTCTTCAAGAGGAATATTAGGAACATCTTTATCAGCAAGAGGGATATCAAGAGTATTCTCGGGATTCTTGGAATAATCCTTCAGATAAGGTTTCCCTGTTCGAGTAGCACCATCAAGTGCTTCTTCTTTATCTTTTGGCTCTGTGTCAGGAGTAGATCCGAGAGAAGTCATATGACATGACTTAATCTTTCCAGCCTTCTTGGACTTTCTAGATGTAGTTTTTTGAAGATAAGGAGATTCTGTCACGACCCGCTCCCGAATAATCGGATACGAGTCGGACACGCCCAGCCTTCGTCGATGGACACGACGAAGTAAGCTGTACAATTCTAAGAAAAACTCAAAGATACAAGAAAATATAAACCATCACAGCTGCTATACACGTTCCCAGAATCACCACAATCCACAAGTTATTTATACAATATCATCCGGAGACAAATCCGGTAACATGAATAAAATTTATATAAACCTGAAATCCTTAATACAAACATGATAAAATCCTCTAAAATAAATCTAAGAAAAGACCTAACAATAACTCTGAAATTCTAAGTCCATCCTGAGGTACAACTCTATCCTAGCTTCGGGCTCTGGCCCATGAAGGAGGTACAACACCATCAAGTAAACCTACAATGATCCTGTCAGGAAAAGAGCAAAGTACAACCACGACAAGAAGCTCTAAACAATGTAAACTGAAGTGCATGAAAAAGAATCACGATATGAACTATGATACAAGACAAGAATATGAAACTGTGGTACAGGAATAACAATGAAACTATGGTACAGGAATAACAATGAAACTATGGTACAGGAATAACAATGAAACTATGGTACCAGATCCAGAAACAATGAACTATGCTATCAGTGTAACATGCATTTGAAATAACTATCAGAGTATGTGACCGGCTGGGTAAACAATGAACAGTGAACAGTGAACAATGAACAATGGTACGGCTTAGAGTCCCACGTGCACGATGTGAAACCTAAGCTATTAGTCAATGCCTAGCTAAAATAGGATTGGTCACATACCTGTAGTATTTCCCCACCCCAATGTACAAGTAAGAACAATGAACTATGAACAATGAACAATGAACGATGAACGGTGAACGATGAACAGTGAACAATGAACAATGAACAATCGTGTGTACAACGTGTCAATATGAGAACATGAAGCAAGACAGAAAATACAGAGTAAAGAGTTCGATCCGGTGTACTTGCCTGATTTATTGTAGATGTCTAGTCCAAAGTCCAGAAAATCTGTGTCAAATAAGACACAATTATTCTATAGAAAAAACTAATAAAGCTCTTATAAATATCTATTTATGGCTAAACCCTTTTTCTGACCTAGACAACTTTATCCTTAATTACCAACTAACCCATATCATTATTTCTATTTTTAATCAATTCTTAACAGTTATAGCAGACCTATTATGGCAACTCCTATTTTCTATTGGCTTGGACCCATACTTAATCAGTCTAATGGATCCAGCCCAACTTACTCACCATCACATATTTAATCTCCATGTTCTGTACTATAATCTCATTTCTAAAATCAGAAATCTAGCCAACATATGTTAAACTTAACTCATAAGCCTTTCCAACACTTGTATTTAGTTTATATTCGAAAAGGCCCATTAATTCAAATATTCATATGATCTGCTCATATGTCACTATCCCAACATCCATTCATTCCACCGATAGTGATATACTTCATGTTAACATAATTTAACCGTTGCATTTCAAATCCCCTTAGTTCTTTTACTGACCTGCACTATACTAAATATAACAGCTTCAGGAAATTATCTAACCCTGCTGATATCCAACTCTTGTTCCATGACACTGTCCCAGTCGTATCATCGAGGCCATTTCACCCAACTGCTCTCTATTTGATACAACACCACCATCACAGACCTAAAATATGTATAAATGACGTTCATCAAAGCCACCTAGAGGACTAGCACCCATTAACCTCATAATTAAGCTTAAATTATAAACAGTTAAAACTTTTGGTTCCCGCCTACATCAACTACACTCAGTTGCTAACTACCTGCCCCCCTCTTCCCAGATACATTGAAGCCTAGCTAATCCATGTACAAGCCAACAAACCAGCACAAACATAACTCCAACTGCACAACCCAAAACTAAACCTACTCTTATGGATTTGGCTCAAAACTTAACTAACCTTTACTGCTGATGCTGACAATATTTAAATCTACCAACCAATTTAAAATGTAGTCCAGACCCTTGTCATGTGCTGCTATTCATATCAACACCCAACACCTATCAATAGAACCTAAATCAATAAGTCATACACTAGCTCAGCAAGGCATAAACAAAAGCCCAACCGAATTTCCATTCAGACTATGAGTGCTCGCCCATAGCTAAAACTCCAATCTAAAACTGGATACGAGCCACTTGGACACTAACATATACTCCTGCCCTGCCCCCTTCCTGTCCGACACCGCTTAAATTCAAACAGAGAATCATTCAAAAGTAGGGATGTTAGAAAATTACATGAGAGTAAATTTGAGTCGGACAGTCGTTTCGTGTCCCGTCGTGATCCAGAGTCCAACTGTAACATAATATCGAACATGTTCCAAGCAAAAGTAAAGACACCAAACTCAGAACAAATTATACCAGGTGCTACCAAATTTTAAGAAGAAAAGTTCAGACATCAAAAGAATTAGAGTTCGATACTTACCACTTAATTTATGATATCAAACATTCTCAAATTTTGTAGCAATTCAACAAAACTTCGGAGACTGCTCGTTCCTGACACATCACGGACAGAAAGAATCAGATCGCACACATAAGCGATCGTCGATCGACAGACCAAGAGCTCATCGATCCTTACCTTGTCGTGGTGCCTCCGTCGTTGTTGCATGATCGTCGAAGAAGAACAGATCGAAGACGATCACAGTTCACCAAAAATTCAATCATTGTGGAGATCAGATCGTCGGAGAAGATCTGGATCTAGTCCCCGCTGTTGTTGCTGAGGAGAGGGTTCCAGCCATCACCATCGTTGTCGTCGTTGGGAAGGAAGAAGTCGCGCATGGTCAAGCATCATCGGAGATCGACCTAGTCGTCGACGTCGGGGAGGATCATCGCCACGTCCGATCTGGTGTACTGCCATTCGTCGATGCCGAGAAGTAGAAGACTCGCGGATATGAGTTCGCCGGGAGGGTATCGACTTAGTTGCCGTCGTCGATCGAGAAGCTGCGCCCAGCCGAGCACTGCCTGAGAGTGCTATCGCCGAGAGAGGGTCGATGGCCACCGGGAGAACCACCAGTCGCCGGGCCCATCATGCCGAGGAGATCAGGCCTCCACGCCGGAGTGATGGAGGCCGACCACCATCAGCATCCAGATCGAAAAAAAATTAGGGCTAGGGAAGGAAATTTGGGGGAGGAGGAATATTGAGTGAGTCGTGAGCCTCTGCTTCTAATAATTCTAACAGGGAATGGAAATAAAAGTGTGAGGAGAGAGAGAGAGAGAAAGAAAGAATTTAAAGAGTGAAAGAAAATATGATATTTTCATAAAAGTCCCTCCATTTATGTGTTATTTGCATAAATACCATAAATTCTGTTAGGAATTTGTTAGGTGGTTAGGAAAGTTTGTTACAAACCTATGATAGGGAAAAGAAATAGAGGGAAATAATTTAGAACCAAAATTGAATTGTCCTCCTAAATAACCATCCAATTTATCAAATCATTAATAATTCCATAGACACCAAATAATCCTAATATGATGCAATAGAATATTAATGTCTCAAAAAAACATAGATAAAATATGTTCAAAAATTCCAAAATACCAAAATACAAAATTTGATAATTTCAGGAAAGCGGAGTTACAAATCTACCCCCCTTACAAAAATTTCGTCCTCGAAATTTCAAAGGACACGCTAAATACAATTAAGAATATAACCTACAAGAAAACTTGAAAACGATTTAACTTTATTAAACATAAAATTTGATTTTTTTTTTTACGACTAGAAACATCAAGATGATCTAGAAGAGATCATAGCTTAAAATCTAGGCATGGTAAAGTAATAAAAATGATTTGTCATAAATAAATTCTAAATATGATAAAGTCAAAAATTTAGTCATAATAAAATAACACCAAAACGATATTGTCATAATTAAATTCTAACATAAAATTATGACTTAAGTCTAATAAAAACTCAAATCATTT
This sequence comes from Iris pallida, assembly GCA_029216955.1. NCBI lineage: Eukaryota > Viridiplantae > Streptophyta > Magnoliopsida > Asparagales > Iridaceae > Iris > Iris pallida. Next base: position 781,867 of record JANAVB010000800.1, on the reverse strand, counting down.
AAGTACGAGAATTTAGGCTTGGTATATACACAACTATAAATGCTAAAATACATAACTATAAAATTAATAATAAAACAAGAATTTTTGAAAATTTAGCTATCAAAATATGGAACCATTATCAATTTACATGCAATACACTAAAGTCAAACTATCGGAGAGATGGGCTAACAGATATCGAAGGAAGGTCCCAATAAAATTTATAAAATAAATCGAGAGAAAAATGGAATCAATTGTTGAGATTTCACATAAGATCAAGATAATTTTTCGATAAAATTGTCAATGGCGATAAGAGATCAAACATGATATATAACACGGATATAATCTCAATAGTATCCGGAAACTATTCATATTCGAAATCACTTTGCCTAGAGTTCCTGCCTCGCCAGTGTAGTGTACATCTGACTGCAATGAACCTTTTGGCTCAATGACTCAAATAATAATAAATTACCGAATATTTTTCTATCAACTTTATCCATGTTATCGGAACAACTTAAGAGATCAATATTTTTATGATTTTTAGGACATAGTCTCAATAATATCCGAGAACCTATGAATACCTGGAATTACCTTGACTTAGAGCTCCTGCCTCGCCAGTGCGCAACTGACTGCAGTGAACCCGCGGTCTCCATAATCCAGATAAATAACTGCAGTGCGCATCTGCCACGTCATGGTAGGTCGTCAAATACTCTCTCAACTTTATCTATAGAAATTTCAGGAGCTATTGAAAATTTAAACGAAATCATGATAAAAAAGTGAAGTTATCTGTTCTCAAGGGAATAATGAGTTTTATTATATACCAAGAAATAAACAGTAGGACAAGGAGTCCACAGAAACAAAAACAAAACTTAAAATAGGAAACAATGACTCAATTTGCAACAAGAAAGTTTTTTTTTATATATAGAAAATATAGATATTAAGAGAAAATCTAGTAAAAGCTTAAATATTATAAATCAAATATTTATACTAGCAAAATATATTAGATAAATAATCTCAGAAGCCTCGAGCGCAGGGAAATCGATATCCTTAGTGTTGTGTGTCTGGGTCACTCTGAAAAATAGAAAACTGGTTAGATATGGCCTAACTATAGGATAGTAAACAAACTTAGTAAAACTATACCCATAACTGTTTTTCACAGATCCTATGCTGTGATGAGTTTTTCTTAGTCTAACAGGTTCCCCAATAGCACTTTATAGCCTAAGTGCCATTAGGACTGACCTGCATGGGCCACCACTAAAAACATGTCACGACCCGCTCCCGAATAATCGGATACGAGTCGGACACGCCCAGCCTTCGTCGATGGACACGACGAAGTAAGCTGTACAATTCTAAGAAAAACTCAAAGATACAAGAAAATATAAACCATCACAGCTGCTATACACGTTCCCAGAATCACCACAATCCACAAGTTATTTATACAATATCATCCGGAGACAAATCCGGTAACATGAATAAAATTTATATAAACCTGAAATCCTTAATACAAACATGATAAAATCCTCTAAAATAAATCTAAGAAAAGACCTAACAATAACTCTGAAATTCTAAGTCCATCCTGAGGTACAACTCTATCCTGGCTTCGGGCTCTGGCCCATGAAGGAGGTACAACACCATCAAGTAAACCTGCAATGATCCTGTCAGGAAAAGAGCAAAGTACAACCCCGACAAGAAGCTCTAAACAATATAAACTAAAGTGCATGAAAAAGAATCACGATATGAACTATGATACAAGACAGGAATATAAAACTGTGGTACAGGAATAACAATGAAACTATGGTACAGGAATAACAATGAAACTATGGTACCAGATCCAGAAACAATGAACTATGCTATCAGTGTAACATGCATTTGAAATAACTATCAGAGTATGTGACCGGCTGGGTAAACAATGAACAGTGAACAATGAACAATGGTACGGCTTAGAGTCCCAAGTGCACGATGTGAGACCTAAGCTATTAGTCAATGCCTAGCTAAAATAGGATTGGTCACATACCTGTAGTATTTCCCCACCCCAATGTACAAGTAAGAACAATGAACTATGAACAATGAACAATGAACGATGAATGGTGAACGATGAACAGTGAACAATGAACAATGAACAATCGTGTGTACAACGTGTCAATATGAGAACATAAAGCAAGACAGAAAATACAGAGTAAAGAGTTCGAGCCGGTGTACTTGCCTGATTTATTGTAGATGTCTAGTCCAAAGTCCAGAAAATCTGTGTCAAATAAGACACAATTATTCTATAGAAAAAACTAATAAAGCTCTTATAAATATCTATTTATGGCTAAACCCTTTTTCTGACCTAGACAACTTTATCCTTAATTACCAACTAACCCATATCATTATTTCTATTTTTAATCAATTCTTAACAGTTATAGCAGACCTATTATGGCAACTCCTATTTTCTATTGGCTTGGACCCATACTTAATCAGTCTAATGGATCCAACCCAACTTACTCACCATCACATATTTAATCTCCATGTTCTGTACTATAATCTCATTTCTAAAATCAGAAATCTAGCCAACATATGTTAAACTTAACTCATAAGCCTTTCCAACACTTGTATTTAGTTTATATTCGAAAAGGCCCATTAATTCAAATATTCATATGATCTGCTCATATGTCACTATCCCAACATCCATTCATCCCACCGATAGTGATATACTTCATGTTAACATAATTTAACCGTTGCATTTCAAATCCCCTTAGTTCTTTTACTGACCTGCACTATACTAAATATAACAGCTTCAGGAAATTATCTAACCCTGCTGATATCCAACTCTTGTTCCATGACACTGTCCCAGTCGTATCATCGAGGCCATTTCACCCAACTGCTCTCTATTTGATACAACACCACCATCACAGACCTAAAATATGTAGAAATGACGTTCATCAAAGCCACCTAGAGGATTAGCACCCATTAACCTCATAATTAAGCTTAAATTATAAACAGTTAAAACTTTTGGTTCCCGCCTACATCAACTACACTCAGTTGCTAACTACCTGCCCCCTCTTCCCAGATACATTGAAGCCTAGCTAATCCATGTACAAGCCAACAAACCAGCACAAACATAACTCCAACTGCACAACCCAAAACTAAACCTACTCTTATGAATTTGGCTTAAAACTTAACTAACCTTTACTGCTGATGCTGACAATATTTAAATCTACTAACCAATTTAAAACGTAGTCCAGACCCTTGTCATGTGCTGCTATTCATATCAACACCCAACACCTATCTATAGAACCTAAATCAATAAGTCATACACTAGCTCAGCAAGGCATAAACAAAAGCCCAACCGAATTTCCATTCAGACTATGCGTGCTCGCCCATAGCTAAAACTCCAATCTAAAACTGGATACGAGCCACTTGGACACTAACATATACTCCTGCCCTGCCCCCTTCCTGTCCGACACCGCTTAAATTCAAACGGAGAATCACTCAAAAGTAGGGATGTTAGAAAATTACCTGAGAGTAAATTTGAGTCGGACAGATCGTTTCGTGTCCCGTCGTGATCCAGAGTCCAACTGTAACATAATATCGAACATGTTCCAAGCAAAAGTAAAGGACACCAAACTCAGAACAAATTATACCGTGTGCTACCAAATTTTAAGAAGAAAAGTTCAGACATCAAAAGAATTAGAGTTCGATACTTACCACTTAATTTATGATATCAAACATTCTCAAATTTTGTAGCGATTCAACAAAACTTCGGAGATTGCTCGTTCCTGACACATCACGGACAGAAAGAATCAGATCGCACACATAAGCGATCGTCGATCGACAGACCAAGAGCTCATCGATCCTTACCTTGTCGTGGTGCCTCCGCCGTTGTTGCATGATCGTCGAAGAAGAACAGATCGAAGACGATCACAGTTCACCGAAAATTCAATCATTGTGGAGATCAGATCGTCGGAGAAGATCTGGATCTAGTCCCCGCTGCTGTTGCTGAGGAGAGGGTTCCAGCCATCACCATCGTTGTCGTCGTTGGGAAGGAAGAAGTCGTGCATAGTCAAGCATCATCGGAGATCGACCTAGTCGTCGACGTCGGGGAGGATCATTGCCACGTCCGATCTGGTGTACTGCCATTCGTCGATGCCGAGAAGTAGAAGACTCGCGGATTTGAGTTCGCCGGAAGGGTATCGACTTAGTTGTCATCGTCGATCGAGAAGCTGTGCCCAGCCGAGCACTGCCTGAGAGTGCTATCGTCGACAGAGGGTCGATGGCCACCGGGAGAACCACCAGTCGTCGGGCCCATCGTGCCGAGGAGATCAGGCCTTCACGCCGGAGTGATGGAGGCCGACCACCATCAGCATCCAGATCGAAAAAAATTAGGGCTAGGGAAGGAAATTTGGGGGAGGAGGAATATTGAGTGAGTCGTGAGCCTCTGCTTCTAATAATTCTAACAGGGAATGGAAATAAAAGTGTGAGGAGAGAGAGAGAGAAAGAAAGAATTTAAAGAGTGAAAGAAAATATGATATTTTCATAAAAGTCCCTCTATTTATGTATTATTTGCATAAATACCATAAAATCTGTTAGGAATTTGTTAGGTGGTTAGGAAAGTTTGTTACAAACCTATGATAGGGAAAAGAAATAGAGGGAAATAATTTAGAACCAAAATTGAATTGTCCTCCTAAATAACCATCCAATTTATCAAATCATTAATAATTCCATAGACACCAAATAATCCTAATATGATGCAATAGAATATTAATGTCTCAAAAAAACATAGATAAAATATGTTAAAAAATTCTAAAATACCAAAATATAGAATTTGATAATTTCAGGAAAGCGGAGTTACAGATTCAAAGTCTGCCACTAGATCAGGATGAATCCACATAATTTCTCCTTTTTCTATAGTGATTGGTACTAACCCTTCAGATTGTGGAAAAGGAATATTCACTATCTCAAGAGTTGCCTTGGGAATAGGAACGATCCCGCTTTCCAGGAGTTGAGGAGGGAAATCTCCGAATTGCATAGAAACGACATTGGATGTGACGGTCTTCTCTTTCGGAGTAAGAGAGATAGCTCCAGATTTAATCATTTCTTGGATCTTTCCTTTCAGTACATAGCATGTACGAATTGTGTGACCCAACATCCTGTGGTATGGACAGTATTTAGGATGATCTGTCTTACCAGCTTCATCAGGTTTCTTGATTTCAGGTAATTGTATTTTATTAGCTTTCAGCAGACATTCAAAGATACCAAGGACATCATCGTCATCAAAAGAGTATTCTTCTTTGGGGCGAGGTGCTCTTGGTTGTTGAGTTGTAGAGACAGGAGGAGTTTGAACGGTCGATGCATCTTTACTCTGAAGATTAACTTCAAGGGTTTCTTTTCTCTTACTTTTATTGAATTTAGCATTATTTTGACCTGTTTCTTTAGGATTCATCTGCACTCCTAAACCTTTGAAAGTTTCAGCACTAATTTCTGCGGCTTTGTCACTGACTATGAAGGAAGGCCAATCTTGAAATTGAGTGGATCCTGTCTACATGCTGATTATTGGTAACAAATTTGATTTGCATGTGTCGATGGTGACAGCATCATGAGTCCCAAGAGGCATCTTCAGAGCTTCTCTTCGAAACCGTTCAATGAATTCCTCTGTAGTTTCATTATTTTTCTGCTTGATTCTTATAAGAGCAGACATAGTCATGTCATTGAGCCCTTCATAGAACCGTTCAAGAAACATTTGTTTGAAACCGACAAATGAGGTAATACACCCATCCGGGAGACTTCTATACCATTCATAAGTCGTTCCTTTGAGACATCCAACAAACACCCGAGTAAGGAGGGCGTCACTTGGTTGCAGCTGGTCAGTCATCACTTCAAAGTGATTGATAAATTGACTTGGAGAAGTGGTTCCGTCATAGAATGAGATAGTAGGAGGCTTGTATTTAGGAGGGTATGATACTTGCTTCCATTCTATCGGATAAGGTTGCTTGATGCCTAACCTTTGTAAACCATCTTTCTGTTTGAATGCCTCAAATTGAGTTCGAAGATTCCTCAATTCTTCAGTAACAACTCCGGAGGATTGTGGAGTTGTAGCTTGTAGAGAATAGTTGGGAGGAGAAACAGCATTATAAGTACTACCCCCAGCTCCAGAGTGACTAGGAACTGGTTGAGCTTGCCCAGGAGTATTGGACTGGACTGCTGGAGGAACATGTACTGGACTGACACCAGTGTCAATTGGTATGGCTTCTGGTGCAGTCTGTCGATTTTGCAGTTGGGTTGCCATGAGTTCATACATCGACTTTATATTATCAGCCATAGACTTCATTTGTTGTTCCAAAGAAGCAATTCTTTGTTCTTGAGGAGTCATGGAAGAAGAAGGTTCATCAGTATTCCCATCGACCATATATGTTGTGACTGTACGAGGGATTTTTGATGAACTGGTGGATGTTGTTTATTCTGAATCACTGTTTTGTGTATCAAAGTCAGTTATAGGAGAACTACCCCCAGTAGGAAGAGGTGGGAAGTTAGATTCCCCAAGAAATTCAAAATCATTTTCAGGAATCAAAGTCCTTTGAATAGAAGCCAGGACTCTTGATCTGGTACCTCTATATACTCCATCTGGACTATCATTTCTACCCCCAGTATCCCGAGAGGTCATGTTGACAGAAGCATACAGCGGTTCATCTTCATCAGGCATAGGTTCACACTGAATCCGATTGAAGACAGATTGTCGTTTAGTTTGACATCTGTATTGCATTGTGACTCTCGGCTGGAAGTCACATCATGATCAACATGGTCCTGATCCATTGATTGACATCTGCATTGAATTATGACTTTTGGCTGGAAGTCACATTCAGCATGGTCCATTGACACAGAATTATTCCTTCTCTTTTGTTGAAGATGTTCTCGTAGATCTGTCTGTGAAGATTGAGGTACATCAGAGAACATTCTTTGTGTATTTTTAGGAATATATTTCCAGTTCTTGGGTCTTGATGGCTCTTGATTATATAGAGAGTGATTAATGTGAGCCACATAATTTCTAGCATACTCTGCATCTGGATCTCTTGCTTTTGATCCCGATTGGTATAGTTTTTTGACACCAGAAGTATTTTCTAAACGGATTTGATCAAGTTTTGCTCTTAGATCAGTTGGAGGTAACACATTGGTTTTTGAAACTTGGAGTTTTCCTTCCATTGATCTGGATATTTGCAGAGAAGGAAGAGTTGGACCACCCCCTTGATTAGGAGTTGGTAACAGACCCTTTTTTATAGACAAATTATGTGCCCAATTCGAAGAAGTCGTAGAAGAAGACATTAAGAAATGTTTCTTCTTAGACTTATTCAAGTTTTGAGACATAGAATGTCCAGAAGGAAGAGTAGTCAAAAGACCATCTCCTTTTCTTTGACTAACAAAATTGTCAGTCAAAGTTGTTCCTGAAGTAAAAACTACAGGAGAAAAAGAAACAACTAAAGAATTGTTTCTTTTCGAAGGGACTTTATATAGAGGAGTTTTAGCAAGACCACCCCAGTTCTAGTAGAACTTGGCAAAGAAGAAGAAATAGCTAAAGAGCTATTCTTCTTAGAGCATGCTGATGACAATTTGGCTAAAGAGCCTGTATTGTCAGTATATAGAGTCTTGGCTAAAGAGCCAGATTTTGGTGAAATACACGCTGGAACAGATTTAGCTAAGGAGCCAGTACTGCCAGCATGACTTTTGATGTTAGAAATACACGCTGGAACAGATTTGGCTAAGGAGCCAGTGCTGTCAGCGTGACTTTTGGAATTAAGATTGCACGCTGGAACAGGCTTGGCTAAGAAGCCAGTGCTGCCTGCGTGACTTTTGGAATTAAGATTGCACGCTGGAACAGGCTTGGCTAAGAAGCCAGTGCTGCCAGCATGACTTTTGGCTGCTGTTGTCTTCGAACACACAAGAGTGTGCGTGTTTGCAGTAGACTCCTTGCCAGTGTTAGTAGTAGACACTGTGGCAGAAAAGTCACCATTGGTTGCCAACTGATTCTTAGGGACGTAGACAGATCGTCCCTTCGACTTGACAGTAGTGATGGAGGCTGAAGTGGGCTTGCCACCCTTAGCCCGCTGCATTTCTTCATAGGCGAGTTGATCGAATTGGATCGATATCACCTTCTTCGTCGAGCCGACTGACGAAGTGTCGCATTGAGTTATTGCCATCTCAGAAGAGAAGATGGTTTTCCCCAGCAGTGTCGCCAATTTGTTTTCCATAAATAAATTTACTTTATTTATTGTGTATCTGGGAAAATTATAACTGTAGGAATCCGATCTAGAAGACGATCGCTTTATCCCTTGGACGATGCGAAGAAGAAAAGCTCTCAAAATTTTGACAGTAATTTAGATATCTCTGTGTCTGTGCAATGAATGAAAACAGAACTCTATTTATAGAGTCAAAATAACTGAAAAAGATGACTGTCTTCACAGCCTCTGCATAGTTGAAAATCACGCAGGATCTAACATACGCAAGGTTGTGAGCAGTTACTGGACGTGGCCTGTAACTGTTGGACACATGGCAATCATGCATGAGTCGTGTGCAAGTTACAGGACACGCAGGCGAGAGATCAGTGGCATGGCTGCCACGTACTCCAATTTGATGAAATCCATGCAGGCTCGTTGAGGACAAAATCCACGCAGACTTGGGTCAGAAAGCTTCAAAATCCACGCAGACTTGGGGCAGGAAGCTTCAGAATCCACGCAGACTTGGGGCAAAAAAGCTTCAAAATCCACGCAAACTTGATGAAGGAACATAGAAGTTCAAAATACATGCAGACTTGAGCCAAAGGGCTCAAAATCTACGCAAGCTTGAGGCAGGACTGCTAGCTGTCTTGATTTGACATGCCTCGACTGACACAAAATCTCTGACAGTGATTACTTTGTCAGTCGCATTAAATGACAAGAAACTCTTTTGCTACGCCAACTTGATGAAGGCTGAGTCTTGTTGAAGAAGATTTCGAAAGTCACGCAATAGTCAGCTGTGATCTCTCGAGTTCCATGAATACGTGGCATACGAGAAGACATTATTCGACTGTCATGTTGTCAGTCATAATGATATTTCTGACAAATGATGAGCTGTCTCTAGCATGATTTTTAAACATTTGTCTTAATCAACCCAGCGTGACTTTGAGACTCAATTCTGATCAACTCAGCGTGACTTTGAGACTTTGTTCTGATCAACTCAGCGTGACTTTCATTTTGAAGGCCTACACCAGGAGGACGCCAACGCGTCCAAAATCACCTCAGATGCTAACCAACACTGAACTAATGTAGTCTCTGGTATACAAGCCCTAGCAATCCTAGGGCCAGAACATGCTCAGAGTGGACAAGAAGACCGCATTCTTACCAGGACCCAGGAGGATGCAGAGGCGACCAATGTCACCTCAGATGCTGACCAACATTGCATAAATGAGGACTCTGTAGAAGAACCCTAGCAATCTTAGGGCCGAAACAGGCTCAGCGAGGACTATAAGTTTTAGCCACTTATTATCATGTACAGCATATTATTCTGCGGATAGGCAGTGCTGACGACTCTATAATTATACCGCCGGAGCAGCCTATCCAGGACTCCGCCGGGGAATCAGTTGGCATCCACCCGGATCCACATGAGCAAGCTATTAGCGACCCCCCCACCCCGACGAAGATAGGAGCGTCGACTTCTGGGGCCAACGTCAAACAAGGATCCACAGAAACAACAAACATCAAAACCAGATCAGCCGCCAAGCGGAACAAAAAAAATACCCCACAAAATCCTTAATGCTTAACATTCTATCCTGGAATGTCCACGGCCTGGCGAACAAACCAACTCTTAGGAGAATAACCACCCTTCGGAAAGTCCACAAGATCGACATTCTCATTATTCTCGAACCCAAAATTCCCCCCAAAAGAATCAAATCTATCCAGCTGCTGCTGGGCTTTCCTACGGCCATAACAGGCAGACACGACATTTGGATCCTTTGCACGAAGGACGTCAACATAGGAGTCATCCAGGATGCCAGACAAGCCCTCTCCTGCTAGTTCGAACACCCTATGATCCCAGAGCGCGCCATTATCTCAGCGGTTCACGGCAGCTGCGACATGGTAGAGCGAAAACACCTTTGGAAAGACCTTCTAGATAGCCATTTCTATCACAGCAACACACCATGGCTCTGCATTAGAGACTTTAATGCGATTACATATAGAAAGAAGAAAATTGGTGGTCGCCCTCCCCCCTTGCCGGCCATGCAAAATTTCAACAACTTCATATTCAATGCCCATCTAGCGTCCATCCAGTTCACCGGCAACGCCTTCACCTGGTGCAATATGCATGAAGGCGACCGTCGTCAATACTTCCGGCTGGATAGAGGCCTCGCGAAAGCATTCTGGCACGGAATGGGACTCAATACCAACCTATCCCACCTCAATTCTATGAAATCGGACCACACCCCTCTTCTGGTTGCGATTAACAACATTACTAACCCATTCAAAAAACTTCTAATTTCTCGATTTCTGGACTGAGCATCTACAATTCTTCAGCATCATGGCGGAAGCATAGAATCGCGAGGACTCTCCCAACCCCCTCTCATGGGTTAGTAACAAGCTCAAAGCTACTAGGCGAGCTCTGTCCCAGTGGAGCAAACAGGCGTACCGGATTATTTTTTAAGCTGTTCGGGTCGCAGAGGACGATGTCACCCGTACTGAAGCCATGTTCGCATCGGACCGTTCCATTGCGACCAGGAATACTCTAAATCTCACCAAGGCCATGCTCAAATTCAGGATCAAAGTCGAGACTGAATTCTGGTAGCAGAAAGCGAGATTGAAATGGGATAGCGAAAGGGATAAAAACTCTAAATACTTTCATGCTTGCGTCAACGGGCGCGGACAGAAGCTATTGATTCATCATATTGCCGATGACAATGGGACTATCAAGACGGACCAAAAGAGCATTCAAGCTGAAGCCACGAACTTCTATTCCAAACTCTTCTCCAAAGAGACGGTCCACAAAGACAACTCCTTCCTTGACCAAATTCCCCTCCTCATTAACGCTACCGACAATGCCCAGTTAGAACGCCCCCCCACCACTCAGGAAGTGAAAGAGGCTGTGTGGGCGCTGAACGAGCATAGTGCACCAGGACCGGACGGGTTTTTAGGGGTTTTCTTCCGCACGAGTTGGGATATCATCAAATTCGACATCACCGAAGCGGCTATCGCCTTTTTTGAAGGAGCAACTTACCCCAGAGCCATCTCTGGTGTCAAGCTGATCCTTATCCCTAAAAAAGACAAACCAGAATCATTTTGGGATTTTAGACCCATCATTCTTTGCACCTTCACCAACAAGATCATCTTCAAGATCATCGCAACCAGTATGGTCGATCTTCTCCCCAAGATCATATCAGAGGAGCAAAGCGGATTTGTTCGTAGGAGGAACATCCAAGACAATATCATGCTGGCCCGTGAGCTCATCACATGCATGAAATTCCCGGTGAGAGGAGGCAACATCGCTGTCAAAATCGACATAGAAAAAGCTTATGACAGACTGGATTGGCAATTCATGATCTGGGTTTTCAAGACCTTCGGATTCTCGAAAAACTGGACCAACATCGTTTGGAGATCCATTAGCAACTCATGGTTCTCTACGGTCATCAACGGCCAAACCGAAGGTTTTTTCAAATCAGAGCGCGGGGTTAGACAAGGCGACCCTCTATCCTCCACCGTTTTCATCATTGCAGCAGATGCCCTGAGCAGGAACCTTAACAACATGGTCAACACCCCACACTTCCAGCACTATCACACCTCTAGTGGATGCCCTGTCATCACCCATCTAGCCTTCGCAGACGATCTACGCATCTTCTCATCCGGGATGAAGAAGCGGTAGAAGTGGTCCATAACACCATACAGAGGTACTCCAGGTGCTCAGGCCAGAAGATCAATCCCTCCAAGAGCGTCATCTATGCCCACCACAACATCTAGAGAGATCACACTAGTAACCTCTCAAACTTAACTTCCTTCTCTGTTAACCATCCCCCGTTCAACTATCTCGGTTTCCCTCTTGTGTATGGGAAGTCCAACTCTGCCATCTTTGAAAACTTGACCGCTAGAATCAGGAAGAAACTAGAAGGATGGCATAATGCTACCCTATCCCCTGGCTGAAAGATGATCCTCATCAACCACGTCCTTACCTCCATCCCTATCCACACTCTGGCCGCTTGCTCCCCGCCCAATAAGGTCGTCTCCTCATCGAACAGATCTTCTGTAACTTCTTTTGGGGGCATAGCAATGGCCAAGACAAGTGTAGTGCCCCGTCCCGTTCAGTCAATCGGAGGAATCGAAACGCCGACGGCGTTCGGCCTTAGCCTTGCAACGGCTGATGGAAGACATCACTCGGTCGAGGCGACCGCTCGCTCAGGTGGGGTAGTTTCGATGAACTTGCCTCATCTTAGCCTTCACATAATAAATCGTGTGTTTTCAACTTGCACAATAGGCTTGATAATAAAAGAGACGAATCCACATAGCTAAGGGAATAATCCCGACGGGTCGAAATAAGTTAGAACATGGAAAAAGGACCAACGGTCGGCTTAGAGTTGGTGTACGGCGTGCTTTGAAAATGACACTCGGTCCTTCGTCTCGTGGCTTGGGAGAAGGAAAGTTAGTCTTCGGTGCAAAAGCTAAGAGTTAGCCTAAGTCATAGGCGTCGCCCACGTAAATGCTTGATAAAGCATGCACGCTTCCACTGCGTAAGGCTTTGCATAGCCTTTGCTCGTCCCTCGGGTAAAGTTGTAGGCTTGAATAAGTTAGGCAAAGTTATGCTGGTCGACCTATGTCATTCCAAGTGCTGTCCCGCTCATTCTGCGGTTGTCAAGTTATGTAGTCCCACGATCTCAAGGTCCGTCGACTTGGGCAGGAGTGTCGCGCAGAGCACGATTGGCTTAAGACACGATACACGGGCTTAGTCTTTAAGGCAAGGATCACAATTGATTCAAAGTGAGTTTTGAGAAATGACTATCAAATAAGCATTCATGAGTTGAACCAAATGATTGGGTAACAAGGAAGGAAATGCTCGTGACCGTGGGTCGTCGAGGGGTCTCAAGGAAAGGAATGCTCGTGACCATGGGTCGTCGAGGGGTCTAAACGATAGAAGTCTTGGTTTTGGTAGAGGAATGACTGTGTGAGACGTCAGTTCGTGTCTAGTCTTGCATGGTCATTTGATAACTTGTCGACAAGGGCGATGAACCCTCGAGCGGTAACCCTTGGCGAAGGGGCCGACTCGGCCTAGGAGGGAACAGGGTATAGTCGTGCGTAAGGTTTTGGCACAGGTTAAGCGGGGACTTGCGACGGGGCTAGCTACTTGCGTCGAAAGGATCCCGATTAACAAAACTATACGTCAAGGTATAGCTTGTGATGCTAGTGACCAAGTTCATATAGATGTCGGCAAATAGCGGCTAACCGCGTGTATGCCTTTGGATTTAGTTGAGTTGAAGGTGTGTACAGTTAGAACACAAAGTTCGGGCCTAAGATTGGGTTTCAACATAGGCGTCGTGCTTCTGTACGAGATGTGGCATCGAGTCTCATGTGTTGGCATATGAGTTACAAAAGTTGGGTTTGAGTTGTTTCAAGTTTTAAGTCAGGAAACATCACAAGGCAAGTCGGTCAAGTGACCCTAAGTTCACAAGTCTCGAATTGGTCAGTTGGAGGTCAAAGTAGCAAGGGCCGCTAGGCGGCAAGGGCCGTGAGGCGGCGATAGTTAAGTCTTACTGGATTGCGAGACAAGGCCTCAGCAAGGTTGTAGCACGGTCACACGGAAAATGGAGCTTAATCCCGTAGTTGCGTCTCTGATTTTATGTCGTAAGATAAACACGACTCGATAGGTTAACGTTGTTGGCACGAGAAGGGTCTTGAGGCAAGGTATTGAGTTAACATTCGTTGCAAGCACGAGATGGTCCAAAGACACAAAATCAGCAAGGCGTCGATCATAAAACTGATCCTAAGGCAAGACTAGAAAGACAATTGATAAAAAGGGACTATGTTGCACAAAGTAAAATAACGTGTCGGGTTTGTATGGGTGGGCGAGGAGCTCATTCCACCAGTACAGTTGAGTACTGACACCCACATAATTTACATGTGCAGGCACAGGCAGAAGCTCGTGGCGCGAAGCTCGCTTGGATGCGTCGAGGCACGAAGTTCCTTGGCGATTCGAAGCGTGCGGCCGCATGGATTGAAGACTTATATGGGACATAATGTATGGACGTCGCCTTCCGAAGCTTCCGCTGGATCGACAAATGTATTGAGAGATGAGAGAGAGTTGAGTGACTTGTAATGTGAGCTTGAGTGAGCATGAGAGACTTGTAATCTTGGCCTTGCGCCCCCAATGTAACCGTTGTTTCAATATCAATAAAAGAGCTTCTTTGGATAACTTGTCTTTTGTTCTAAATTTTTGTTGCATGTTCAATGTCTCTGCATGGGACTTCTGTGCGACGACCCCGTCGCAGTCACTGAAATTGGCCGTTATGGAACCCGCCTTGCACGAGCGCAATCTTGGCTCGTGCGGCATCACGCCTTAGCAAGGACGATCGCTCCTACGGAAGCGGGGCATGACAACAAACACCACTGGGCCAGCTGGGAATCCATGGCTCATCCTACAATCGAAGGGGGGTTGGGGTTTCCCAAACTCTCTCACATCATCAAAGCCTTCTCCATGAAACTGTGGTGGAAACTTCGCACGAGCGACAATCTATGGACCAGGTTTTTGAAGGCCAGGTACTTCAAGCACTCCTACCCTTCTATGGCCATTTCCAACAGCAGATCCTTGGCGACTTGGCATCGTATCCTCATTGGCCGTGACCTGGCAGAGCCAGCGATGAGAATATAATTGGAGGCGGGCGATTCAGATCCTTTCCTCGAGAGATGGATAGGGGACAGCTTGATCCCGAACCTCGTGGAGACGCCGAGAGATAGTAGGATTAAAGACCTGTGGAACCCCTCCACAAACGAGTGGGACTAGGATAAAATTAGGGATTGGCTCGATAATAAAGCAGTAGATATCATCCGGCGGCATAGATTAAGTATCGGCAACGAGGCAGACACACTGAGGTGGTCTATCGCAACCTCGGAAGAATTCTCGGTGCGATCTGCGAGAGACGCCATTCAGGGTTCCGGTCATCCGCACCATCCCATTGCACCCTATTGGCAATCCTGCATTCCCAAGAAGTGGTCTTTCCTGATGTGGAGAGTGATCAGACTCAAACTGCCCACCGACGATATCCTCAACACCATCGGAATCAGCTTAGCTTCAGCCTGCACGTGCTGCCCCGAGCGTCAGATTGAGACTATCGACCAAATTATTTGCCAGGGTAACCTACCTGCCAGTATCTGGAGGACCCTCAACCAGCTCTTCAGCATGGAGCCGAGCGGGGGATGCTTCCACGATCTCGCGGTCAACTGGGGTTCAGCCTCCCATGGCCACCAGATCGTCGCAGTGGCCGTCACGTGGGCTTTTTGGAAGAATCGCAATAAGGCGAGATACGAAGGGCACTAATACATAGCTGACCAGCTCATCAGAGAAGTCTTCCGCCAATGCTGCAAAAGGAGCACAGGGTGCTCCCACAGTCCGAGATCATTTTGGTCGAAACTAGTCCTCTAACTCCAGGCCCTTTTCGGGCTTGGTCGTCCGTAGGTCTCGGGATGCTCTACAGCCTATAGGCGTCTTACCTTCCGCCGCTCGGCCTAGCAGCCGTTTTGTGGGCGCCTTTTTCTGTTTTTTCTATTTTTCTTCTCTTTTCTGGTTCGCGCGAGGCACATTTACTTGTATAAGCTTCGGCATTTTGCGCCTGATACATCAATAAAAGTCTCTTCTTAATATATTATATATATATATATAAAACCCCCCATAATTTATTAATGACGGCTCCAAAAACTGCAGCCAAAACAAGTATACAAGGTGCAAAATGCCGAAGCCTATACAAGTATACCACAAAAAGGAAGGAGGGGAGGGAAGGCGAAACAATCGCCAGAAGCTAGGGGGAGCACCGATCAGAATGCTCTCGAACTGTGGGAACATAATATTTTTTTATAAAAAAACCCCTCTCCATTTATTGAAAAGGCAAAAAAAGCCGAAGCCTGGCCAAGTATACAAGACAAAATGACAAAGCCTATACAAGTATACCACCAAAAGGAACGAAGAGGGAAGGATGGATCTCCACTAGCAGGAGCTAAGGGAGGGTAGAGGCACAAAATGTACTCGGAGTGTAGGAGCAAAGGGTGCTTCGCTTACGGCACTGACGGAAGACTTCCCGAATGATCTGATCAGAAGAGTATTGGTGGCCTTCATATCTCGCCTTATTGCGATTTTTCTATATCACCCTGCTGCAATGATCTGGTGGCCGTGGGAAGCAGAGCCCCAGGCGCCCGCCAGATCGTGGAAGCGTCCACCGCCCGGCTCAATGGTGTAGAGCTGATTGAGGGTCCTCCACGAAATTCCTGGCAGGGTCCCATGACAAAAGATGTGGGAACAATATATATATATATATATATATATATATATATATATATATATATATATATATATATATATATATATATATATATATACACACACACATATTCTTATATAAATATACATATACAATATACATACATATATAATATATACATATATTTATTTATAAAACCCCTCAATAAATATATATTTATATAAATAAAATTCATTTAATATTTTCCTTATAATATTTATATTTAAAAAAATACTTTCTTTTCCCTTTTCTTTTTAATATTTTTATATATTTATATATATGCCTATATATACATATGTGTATACTCTATGTTGGAAATAAAATAACCTGAAATTATTTATATATAAAATAAATATTTGTACCTTATATTTATTAAATATATTTAAAAAAATTTATTAATAACTCAATAATATATATTTATCTAAAAATAATTGTTTTAATCATCAATATAGTTATATTAACAACAATAATTTAAATAATTATTTAAATATTAAAAATAATAGGAAATGACCATATTACCCGTATTTTGAAAACTGGTATGACAAGTCTACTCCCCTTAAAATAATTTCGTCCTCGAATTAGAACAAACTAGCACAAGGACACAAAAGAAAACAAAAAAGCAATACCTCAAGGCTCGAAGAGATAAGGGAAACGCTCCCGCATGTCGTCCTCTCTCTCCAAGGTAGACTCACCTGGAGAGTGATGCTTCCATGTAACTCGAACCAAAGGAATAACCTAGTTCTGAAGCACCTTCTCCCGACGATCCAGAATCCCCAAAGGCTGCTCTGGATAGCGGAGAGTATGTCCCACCTCTATCGCAAAATGATCCAATACATGGCTAGGATCTGCCATGTACCGTCTCGGCTGCGACACGTGGAATACATTGTGCACTCACTCGAGCGTAGGTGACAACTCCAGTCGGTATGCCACTGCACCGACCCTCTCCAGGATACCGAAAGGTCCGATGAATCGTGGACTAAGTTTTCCGCCCCGACCAAAGCGAGTAGTGTCCCGCGTCGGAGAAATCCACAGAAACACAAGATCACCAACCTAGCACAAAACACAAACTTAAAACTCGTTCTATAACAAATAATCACAATCAGACTCAAATACTAGAAAAATCTAAACTATACCTCAAACTCCAAAGGTCTCCGGTGGCTACCGGCCCAATGTCGCTGTCTATCCTGAGCCACCCGAAGTCTATTCCTGATCAACCTGACCTTTTCAGCTGCATCCACAATCATCTCTGGTCCAAGCAAAACCCCCTCGCCGACATCGTCCCATGACAAGGGAGTACGGCACCTCCGTCCGTATAGAGCCTCAAATGGTGAAATCTCTATACTGGCTTGGTAACAAATATTGTAAGCAAACTTTACCAAATGAAGATGGTCCTTCCAAGATCCCCTAAAATCCATAATACAGGTACGAAGCACATCTTCGAGTGTCTGGATGGTCCTCTCCGACTGTCCGTCTGTCTGGGAGTGATATGCGGTACTAAACTTAAGTTGAATGCCCAAGCTAGCCTGCAAACTCCTCCAGAAATAGGAAGTGAAACGACTATCCCGATCCGAGATTATGCTTACTGGAACCTCGTGCAATCTGACTATCTGTCGCACGTACATCTCTGCCAGCTTCTCCGTATAGGCCTTCAAAACGAAAGTCACGCTGAGTTGATCAGAACTGAGTTTCAAAGTTACGCTGAGTTGATCAAAATTGAGTCTCAAAGTCACGCTGGGTTGATCAAGACAATGTTTACGCTAGTGACAGATCATCATTTGTCAGAAGTATCATCATGACTGACAGCACGACAGTCGAAGAATGTCTCCTCGTATGCCACGTATGCACGGAACTCGAGAGATCACAGCCGACTTTTGTGTGACTTTTGAAATCTTCTTCAGCAAGACTCAGCCTTCATCAAGTTGGCGTACCAAAAGAGCTTTTTGTCATTTAATACGACTGACAAAGTAATCACTGTCAGAGATTTTGTGTCAGTCGAGGCACGTCAAATCAAGACAGCTGGCAGTCCTGCTTCAAGCTTGCGTATATTTTGAGCCTTCTGGCTCAAGTCTGCGTGTATTTTGAACTTATATGTTCCTTCATCAAGTTTGTATGGATTTTGAAGCTTTTTGCCCCAAGTCTGCGTGGATTCTGAAGCTTCCTGTCCCCAAGTTTGCGTAGATTTTGAAGCTTTCTGACCTAAGTCTGCGTGGATTTCGCCCTCAACGAACCTGCGTGGATTTCATCAAATTGGAGTACGTGGCAGCCATGCCACTGATCTCTCGCTTGCGTGTCCTGTAACTTGCGCACGACTCATACATGATTGCCATGTGTCCAACAGTTACAGGCCACGTCCAGTAACTGCTCACAACTCTGCGTATGTTAGATCCTGCGTGATTTTCAACTATGCACAGGCTGTGAAGACAGTTATCTTTTTCAGTTATTTTTTTGACTCTATAAATAGAGTTCTTTTCTCATTCATTGTACAGATACACAGATATCTAATTGCTGTTGAAATTTTGAGAGCTTTTCTTCTTCGCATCGTCCAATGGATAAAGCGATCGTCTTCTAGATCAGATTCCTACAGTTGTAATTTTCCCAGATACACAATAAATAAAGTGAATTTATTTATGGAAAACAAATTGGCGACTCTGCTGGAAAAAACCATCTTTTCTTCTGAGATGGTAACAACTCAATGCGACACTTCGCCAGTCGGCTCGACGAAGAAGGCGATATCGATCCAATTCGATCAACTCGCCTATGAAGAAATGAAGCGGGCTAAGGGTGGCAAGCCCACTTCAGCCTCCATCACTACTGCCAAGTTGAAGGGACGATCTGTCTATGTCTCTAAGAATCAGTTGGCAACCAATGGTGACTTTTCTGCCACAGTGTCTACTCCTAACACTGGCAAGGAGCCTACTGCAAGCACACACACTCTTGTGTGTTCGAAGACAACAGCAGCCAAAAGTCACGCTGGCAGCACTGGCTCCTTAGTCAAGCCTGTTCCAGCGTGCAATCTTAATTCCAAAAGTCACGCTGGCAGCACTGGCTCCTTAGCCAAGCCTGTTCCAGCGTGCAATCTTAATTCCAAAAGTCACGCTGGCAGCACTGGCTCCTTAGCCAAATCTGTTTCAGCGTGCAATCTCAAATTTAAAAGTCACGCTGACAGCACTGGCTCCTTAGTCAAGCCTGTTCCAGCGTGTATTTCTAAAGTCAAAAGTCACGCTGGCAGCACTGGCTCCTTAGCCAAATCTGTTCCAGCGTGTATTTCACCAAAATCTGGCTCTTTAACCAAGACTCTATATACTGACAATACAGGCTCTTTAGCCAAATTGTTACCAGCATGCTCTAAGAAGAATAGCTCTTTAGCTATCTCTTCTTCTTTGCCAAGTTCTACTAGAACTGGGGGTGGTCTTGCTCCTCCATACAAAGTAGAAACAATTCTTTAGTTGTTTCTTCTGTTCCTGTAGTTTTTACTTCAGGAACAGCTTTGACTGACAATTTTGTTAGTCAAAAAAAAGGAGATGGTCTTTTGACTACTCTTCCTTCTGGACATTCTATGTCCCAAAACTTGAATAAGTCTAAGAAGAAACATTTCTTAATGTCGTCTTCTACGACTTCTTCGAATTGGGCACAGAATTTGTCTATAAAAGAGGGTCTGTTACCAACTCCTAATCAAGGGGGTGGTCCAACTCTTCCTTCTCTGCAAATATCCAGATCAATGGAAGGAAAACTCCAAGTTTTAAAAACCAATGTGTTACCCCCAACTGATCTAAGAGCAAAACTTGATCAAATCCGTTTAGGAAACACTTCTGGTGTCAAAAAACCATACCAATCGGGAACAAACGCAAGAGATCCAGATGCAGAGTATGCTAGAAATTATGTGGCTCACATTAATCACTCTCTATATAATCAAGAGCCATCAAGACCCAAGAATTGGAAATATATTCCTAAAAATGGACAAAGAATGTTCTCTGATGTACCTCAATCTTCACAGACAGATCTACGAGAACATCTTCAACAGAAAAGAAGGAACAATTCTGTGTCAATGGACCATGCTGAATGTGACTTCCAGCCAAGAGTCATAATTCAATGCAGATGTCAATCAATGGATCAGGACCATGTTGATCATGAATGTGATTTCCAGCCGAGAGTCACAATGCAATGCAGATGTCAAACTAAATGACAATCTGTTTTCAATCGGATTCAGTGTGAACCTATGCCTGATGAAGATGAACCTCTATATGCTTCTGTCAACATGACCTCTCGGGATACTGGGGGTAGAAATGACAGTCCAGATGGTGTATATAGAGGCACCAGATCAAAAGTCCTGGCTTCTACTCAAAGGACTTTGATTTCTGAAGATGATTCTGAATTTCTTGGGGAATCTAACTTCCCACCTCTTCCTACTGGGGGTAGTTCTCCTATAACTGACTTTGATACACAGTAGTGATTCAGAATAAACAACATCCACCAGTTCATCAAAAATTCCTCGTACAATCACAACATATATGGTCGATGGGAATACTGATGAACCTTCTTCTTCCATGACTCCTCAAGAACAAAGAATTGCTTCTTTGGAACAGTAAATGAAGTCTATGGCTAATAATATGAAGTCGATGTACTCATGGCAGCCCAATTGCAAAATTGACAGACTGTACCAGAAGCTACACCAATTGACACTGGTGTAAGTCCAGTACATGTTCCTCCAGCAGTCCAATCTAATACTCCTGGGCAAGCTCAACCAGTTCTTAGTCACTCTGGAGCTGGGGGTAGTACTTATAATGCTGTTCCTCCTCCCAACTATTCTCTATAAGCTACAACTCCACAGTCCTCCGGAGTTGTTACTGAAGAATTGAGGAATCTCAGAACTCAATTCGAGGCATTCAAACAGAAAGATGGTTTACAAAGGTTAAGCATCAAGCAACCTTATCCGATAGAATGGAAGCAAGTATCATATCCTCCTAAATACAAGCCTCCTACTATCTCATTCTATGATGGAACCACTTCTCCAAGTCAATTTATTAATCACTTTGAAGTGATGACTGACCAGCTACAACCAAGAGACGCCCTCCTTACTCGGGTGTTTGTCGGATGTCTCAAAGGAACGGCTTATGAATGGTATAGAAGTCTCCCTGATGGGTGTATTACTTCATTTGCCGGTTTCAAACAAATGTTTCTTGAACGATTCTATGAAGGTCTCAATGACATGACTATGTCTGCTCTTATAAGAATCAAGCAGAAAAATAATGAAACTACAGAGGAATTCATTGAACGGTTTTGAAGAGAAGCTCTGAAGATGCCTCTTGGAACTCCTGATGCTGTCACCATTGACACATGCAAATCAAATTTGTTGCCATTAATCAGCATGTGGACAGGATCTACTCAATTTCAAGATTGGCCTTCCTTCATAGTCAGTGCCAAAGCCACAGAAATCAGTGCTGAAACTTTCAAAGGTTTAGGAGTACAGATGAATCCTAAAGAAACAGGTCAAAATACTGCTAAATTCAATAAAAGCAAGGGAAAAGAAACTCTTGAAGTTAATCTTCAGAGTAAAGATGCATCGACCGTTCAAACTTCTCCTGCCTCTACAACTCAATAACCGAGAACACCTCGCCCCAAAGAAGAATACTCTTTTGATGACGATGATGTCCTTGGTATCTTTGAATGTCTGCTGAAAGGTAATAAAATACAATTACCTGAAATCAAGAAACCTGATGAAGCTGGTAAGACAGATCATCCTAAATACTATTTGTACCACAGGATGTTGGGTCACACAATTCGTACATGTTATGTACTGAAAGGAAAGATCCAAGAAATGATTAAATCTGGAGCTATCTCTCTTACTCCGAAAGAGAAGACCGTCACATCCAATGTCGTTTCTATACAATTCAGAGATTTCCCTCCTCAACTCCTGGAAAGCGGGATCATTCCTATTCCCAAGGCAACTCTTGAGATAGTGAATATTCCTCCTCCATAATCTGAAGGGTTAGTACCAATCACTATGGAAACAGAAAAAATCATGTGGATTCATCCTGATCTAGTGGCAGAGTTTGAATCTTCTCATCTTCAAAAGACTACATCTAGAAAGTCCAAGAAGGCTGAAAAGATTAAGTCATGTCATATGACTTCTCTCGGATCTACTCCTGATGCAGAGCCAAAAGATAAAGAAGAAGCACTTGCTGGTGCTACTCGAACAGGGAAACCTTATCTGAAGGATTATTCCAAGAATCCCGAGGATACTCTTGATATCCCTCTTGCTGATAAAGATGTTCCTAAAGTTCCTCTTGAAGAAGAATCATCCGCTGCACCTATTCCTTCCACTGCACCAGTTGAACCTGCTCCTTCTAAGCCCACAGCTCTTGAGAAAGGCAAACAACAGGCTCGGTTTGATAAACCAATCAAGAAGTCCCCTCCTCTTGGGCTTCAGAAATCTTATAATTTCGACATTTTAGCGCAACTTGCTAATACTCCAGCTAGAATGTCCCTATTTGAACTTCTACGTCTTTCCAAAGAGACTCGGGAGACGTTAAGTGAAGCACTTCTTCAGGCAGACTCTTGTCTTGCACAATTGAAGAAGCCAAGTGAAGAACCTGCCACTTGCTTACATTGCAACAGTGTATTGGAGATTATCCCAAATATTACCTTCACACAAGACGATATGCTATTGGAGGATAATCGACATGATCGGCCTCTCTACTACACCGGTTATATCGATACAATGAAGATAGATCGTATCCTCATTGATCCAGGGTCTGCTATAAGTATAATGCCGAAGAGCCTGTTGGATGAATTAAAAATTCCTCTTTACAAGCTTTCCAAGACGGTTACTACTATCTTGGGATTCAATCAGAGCCGAAGCGAGCCTCTGGGAAAGATTCATCTGAAACTTCAGATTGGTGATTTCAGATCCAAAGTCACTTTCTATGTGATCGAGATCGTGGGATCTTATAATCTTCTTCTGGGGAGGCCCTTTCTTCATGAAAATAATGTGGTGTCTTCTACTCTTCATCAGTGCTTTAAATACATTGATAGCAATGGAAGAGTACAAAAAGAAGTGGCTGATATAAATCCCTTCCATGGGGTTGAAGCTTATTTCAATGATTCTCGGATGTATAAAGAAGAGTATACAAGGGTAATACAAGCTATGGAGAAAGAGGATTCACAAAGTGAGACTTTAATAATCCCTGTTAAAGGTCGAACTACTCAGCAACAATCTCCTAAATCCTCTGGAGAAGGTTCATTCATCATTCCAGTAAGTGGACGGATCTCTCCATTACCTCAGTCGTCTACTCAAGATGCACTGATCATTCCTGTCAGTGGGCATATTACAGTTCCTGTGTCTTCATATGTGAAACAGGATACTCTGGTAATCCCTGTTGGAGGGCAGACTACTCTTCCATCTCAAGCTTCAAGGGAGCTCACCTCTTCTGAGCCATTTGTTATCGATCTTAATCGAAATAAAACTTCTTCTCATTCTTCTTCTCCCCCTTTAGTCATTGATTTGGCTAAGATTTCTAAGGCTCAGCCTTCTTCTAATGTAAATACTGCTACTTTTAAAGTTAATGAAAAGTCTCCATCTTTGCAGTATGTTGATGTGTGTAATCATGTTCATAGTTATTTACATTTGTTAGATGACTTGAGAACAATAACCATAGGAGTTGTACAGACTTTCCATACAGATGTATCCCTAGAATCAGCACAAACTTCATACTTTCTGGTTTCCAGCAGAAAGCCAGGAGACATTCCAATATTCTTTTACAAAGGACCCCAAAATCCTTCTAACCCCGAAGATGATGACAAAAACGATGATACTGGAAGATTACAACTACGTCGTTATAGTCAGCAATCTAAAGACATCATTAAAAATATGGGTTATGACTTCAGAACTGGCCTCAGTAATGGGAGAGGAAGAAGAATGCCTGTTCGGATCCCTCCTTTAAAATATGGACGGACGAAATGCGGATTAGGTTATATTGCTCCTACTCCCTTTATCAATACTATCCATGAAGATCTTGAATCTGACGAAGATAAGAGATCCGATTCTTCTAGTACTACCTCTTGGGATTCTGATACAAGTATCGGTGAATTCCACTACAACATTCTGTCTTCTAACATGGTCTCCATTGACTGTTCTGAAGAAAGTGATGAAGACGAAGATGAGTTTAAAATTTCACCTGAATCAGAACAATGGGCCCAAAGGTTAGATAATCAATGGGAGTTCCGGTTCGAACAAAAAGAACCTCCGACTGAAGACAAACTTGTTCAAATAGATGTTGGTGAAGAGGGATCCCCCAAACCAATATTCATCAGTGAAAGTCTTTCAGAAACTGATAAGCAAGACATGATCAAACTTATTCGTGAATACATCGATGTCTTTGCTTGGAGTTATGAAGATATGCCAGGACTTGATCCACAGATAGCAACTCATAAACTCAATATCCTGCCGAATGCTAAACCGGTCAAGCAACAACAGCGACGATTTCGTCCAGACATCATGGATGCAATTGAAGCTGAAGTCAATAAACTTATGGCCTCCGGGTTTATTAGAGAGGAACAACATCCTGATTGGGTGGCTAATATAGTTCCTGTCCTTAAAAAGACTGGCAAGATCAGAGTATGCATAGACTTCCGCGATCTCAATGTGGCATGTCCTAAAGACGAATTCCCTCTACCGATCACTGATGTTATGATCGATAATACCTGTGGGTTTGAACGGATGTTATTTATGGACGGGTATTCTGGGTATAATCAGATCAAAATGTTTCCAGATGACGAGAAGCACACTTCTTTCAGAACGCCGATCGGTACATACTGTTATACAGTGATGCCATTCGGTCTCAAGAATGCAGGAGCAACTTATCAACGAGCTATGAGCACTATATTCCGTGAACATTTGCGAAAAACAGTCGAATGCTATGTTGATGATATTGCAGTTAAAAGTCGACAAAAAGAGGATCACATCCATGATTTGAAGACTATTTTTGATCTAATGCGTAAGCATCAATTAAAGATGAACCCTACTAAGTCCTTCTTAGGCGTCTCTAGTGGCAAATTTCTCGGCTTCGTCATTACCGCTAAAGGTATACACGTGGATCCCGAGAAGATCAAAGCCATCCAAGAGATGCGTCCTCCACGCGCCTTAAAAGAGCTACGAGGATTTCAAGGATCGCTTATATCAGGAGATTCATCTCTAATCTTTCAGGACGCTGCAGACCATTCAACAAACTTATGAAGAAAGGTGTTTCTTTTGTCTGGAATGATGAATGTCAGAAGGCATTCGATGATATAAAACAATATCTAATGAGCCCTCCAGTATTGGTACCTCCTGTCTCAGGATTACCATTCCTCCTATATACCCGAGCAATGAGTCATTCACTGGGTGTATTGCTCACTCAAAAGAATAAAAATGTCCATGAACAAGCCATTTACTATCTCAGTCGTACTATGACCGGAGCTGAACCTCGATATTCACCGGTCGAAAAAGAATGTCTAGCCTTGATGTTCGTCGTCCAAAAGACACGACATTATATCATGGGTCAGACTATTCATGTCATTTTTCGGATCAATCCTATACGGGCCATGATGAAGAAACCCAGTGTTTTGAATTCTCGATTGGCTAACTGGGGAATCTTACTTGCTCAGTATGATATGCACTACATTCCTTAGAAATCAGTCAAAGGACAAGCTTTAGCTAATTTTCTGGCTGCTCATTCAATTCCAGAAAATTCAAAACTCTATGATAAAATCCCAGATGAAGTCCTAGATTCAAACCAAATTGCTGAAGAAGATCCTACTTGGCGTCTATTCTTTGATGGAGCTTCAAGAATAGGTCCTAACGGTGATATTGTCGCTGGAGTTGGAATTGTTCTTGTGTCGCCAGAAGGTCTTGCTATCCAAAGAGCTTATTCTCTCGATCAACCATGTTCAAACAATGTGGCTGATTACAATGCACTGCTTATTGGTCTTCAACTCGCTAAACATCTGAATATTCAACATTTGGAAGCGTATGGAGATTCTAAACTCATTGTCAATCAGATAAGGGGTACTTATAAAGTTCGCCATCAAGATCTGGTTCCTTATCATAGATTGGCTATATCTATGGCTTCTTCATTTGAAGAGTACTTTATCGAGTATGTTAGGTGAGCATGTAACACAGAAGCTGATGCTCTTGCCAATCTTGCGGCGGTGTTGGCTATTCCAATTAGACGTCAACAAATGATTGTTGTTTGCAATCGAGAATTATTTCATCTCGAAAACAATCTAACTCTAGGACTTCCCGTTGACATTGAAGAATCAACATCTCATGATGTCAACACAACAAGAGGATTTGGATTTAGTCGTAAATCATTGTCATCTTCATCTGATTCTAGCATGGAATTCATCTTCAATAATTTAGCTGAGACTCAGAATACGGATAAAGATTGGAGACTTCCTTTCTTAGATTTCGTATTGTATGATATTCTTCCAGATAATCCGAGTGAAGCGGCATCTATCAGACGACGATCATGTTGACACAAAGTCACAGTCAACCAAATATTGACTATATTGACCAAATAATACTTGTATAAATTCAATACGACACACGACGACTGCATTCAGTTCAAGACAGATGACAGCTCAGTCTTCAGCTCTCAGTGTGTTCTGGAGTCTGTATTTTATGATTTCATTGAGTCTAGATTTATGTACTCTGAGTTATGCTGAGCTCTTGGAACTTAGTATACAAGCCTACCCAAAATCCCAAGCTCCACCAAAACCAAATTGCCCACAAGTCCCTCTTAGGATCATTCTGTGCTCTGGAGACAGAGTTCGGGCCGAACTCTGCCTCCACACAGAGTTCGGGCCGAACTCTGTCCCCTAGAAATCAGGAACCCCAATTTTAGGGTTAGCTGTTTGCTAGCTGTCCAACGGCCAAATTTTTGAATTTCCTTACCCGAATTCTGGCCGAATTCTGTCCCTAAAATCAGTATAAATAGGGCATGAATTCTCTCATTTTGAATCACTCAATCTTCTCTTCTCTTCTCTCCTACAAGCTCTATAAGCCATACCCTTCCCATCTACTAGCCACAAGCCTCCTAAGTCTCGAGTGCTCAGCATCTCTCATTTAGGATTCTTGTGCAAGAGTAAAGAAATCGCTTGGACAATTCCAAGCAAATCGCCACTGCGATTCTCTGTAAGAAGTTGACGTGCTCTTCTGAAGAAAAGGCACGGGTTGTAAGCTACTATTTCACAAATAGTGGATTTAATCCTGAGCTAGAGTTCTCAGGCCTGGACTAGTCCTCCACGAGGGAAACCAGGTTAAAATTGCTGTGTTTGCGTATGCTCTCTTGTCTTTCATTTACATTTCGCATTTTACTCTGACTATTCATTGTTAGTGAAAGAGTTAATTTTTTAATTGGTCATTATACATACATACTCTATTCACCCCCCCTCTAGAGTTGCCAAACTGTTCTTCAATTGGTATCAGAGCTCTGTTCTCTTTATAAGGACTAACATCCTAAGAGCTGATCCATGGCAACCACACAATCCTTGATCTCCAATCATGGTGAAGGTCAGTCCACTCATAGGCCTCCCCTATTTGATGGGACTAACTACACATATTGGAAAACAAGGATGAGTTTTTATCTGAAGTCTCTAGACTTTGACCTGTGGACTGTCGTAACTGACGGTTACAAAAAGCCCGCCAGAATAGTTGTCGACGGTGACCTCACTGAGAAGCCACACGACAAATATTCTGTCGAGGAGAAGAAACAGGCAAGTCTAGATGCTAGGGCTATTAATGTTTTATTCTGTGCTATAGACAGGAACGAGTTTAACAGGGTCTCTACATGCACCACTGCTCATGAAGTATGGAGACTTCTGGAAGTGACGCATGAAGGAACCACTCAAGTCAAGGAATCAAAGATAAGCCGTCTCACTCAAGAGTACGAAGCCTTTAAGATGAAGCCAAATGAGACGATCACTCAAATGTTTACAAGATTCCTCGACATCATCAACCCGTTATCCTCGCTCGGTAAGCAGTACTCAAACCATGAGAAGATCCGCAAGCTACTCAGAGGGTTACCAAAGATTTGGAACCCTAAGGTGACAGCCATCATAGAAGGAAATGATCTCACAAGCATGTCTATGGAGACTTTGATGGGCAAGCTCATGACTCACGAGCTTGACCTCAAGGACTTCGAAGAGCCTGCTCCGAAGACCAGGGAGATAGCACTCAAAGTCCATCGACGAAAGGTTGATCACGATGAGACTGAAGACGATATCTCAGATGATGAAGACCAAGCTCTCATGGTACGTAACTTCAAGAAATTCCTTCGCTTCAATCAAAGAAAGAAGGAACCACAAGAAGACGATGAAGAAGAGCCAACTTGCTATGGTTGCAAAAAGACTGGACACGTCAGAAGAGACTGTCCGCTCTTAAAGAAGAGCAACCGGTATGAAAAGCCCTACAAGAAGAACTCATCAAAAAGATATGCCAACACAAGCATTTGGCATGAAAGCGAAGCAAGTGACTCCGAGGAAGAAAAGAACTCTCCTCAAGACAAAGCAAATGTTTGCCTCATGGCAAATTCCACCAAGGTATCAAACGAAACTTTAGATGACTTCTCTTTTGATGAACTTGGCGATGCTTTCACCGATTTACTTGATGATCACAAAAAGATTATCGGTAAATACAAGCATGCCAAGGACAAAATCAAAAGTCTAGAAGATGAGATACAAAGAATTTCCTTGCTTCTTAATAATGTTAGAAACACATCTCCCACAAATGACACTGATGAAGTATCGAAGCTTAAATTAAGCTTACATGATGCTGAAGCACGCATTGAGCAACAAACTCAAGAAATCACTACTCTCAATACATTGCTTGCTGAAGAAAAGAGTAGACACAAGATTTCTCTGACTAAGATCTATGGCTTGAATATTAAAGTTGATGAATTACAAGCTGTTTCTAAAAGATTAGAAATCAAATTGGGAAAACAGGTGGCTAAACCTCAAACCCAATCACATGAGCACAATACCACTCATGCTAGTCAACCACGTCACCCTCATACAGCACATAACCATGCATTTATATACACAAACTTTCACAAACCACATGCACGTAAAAATACTCCTCATACTCATCATATTGCACAAAGACACAACCAATATCACTCTACACATAGACAAAGTCATCATACCATACCTCATCAACATGCCATGCCACGTAGACAAAATCATCATGTTATGCCACATAAGCAAAATCATCATATCATGCCACAACATCACACTATGCTATATAGACAATTTCAGCATGCCACTCCTCACAGTCAATATCATCATGCTATGACACACAGACATCATCATCATGCCACTCACTCTAAGCATAGTCATCATTACCATGCTAATTCTCCATATCATCCTCATCCTGTTGCTCATAGATATCATTCTCATGCTCCTAGTATAAATAAAAATGCCATCTGTACTTACTGTGGAAAACATGGACACATCTCACCACAGTGTAGAATTAGAAGACTGGTAGACAAGAAAATATATGCTTGGTTTCCAAAAACTAACTTTTCAGGACCCTCAAGAAAATGGGTACCAAAGGTCACATCTACTCTTGATGTAGGTGGACCTTTCCTCCTCAACTGAGAGTAAGTGGATTCTCGATAGTGGATGCTCGCGACATATGACGGGAGACGCAAATCTTTTTGCATCACTATCGATGAAAAGAGAAGGATACGTATCCTTCGGTAACAATCTCAAAGGGCACATAATAGGTAACGGTATCATTGGACATCCTCCTTCTCCTGTTATAAAGGATGTCTGCCTAGTGACCGAGTTAAAGCATAACCTGCTCAGCATTAGCCATCTTGCTGATCATGGATATGATATTAACTTTGGACAAAACTGTTGTTATATCTACGATAGGTCAACAGGAGACATTGCTTTTGAAGGGAAAAGAGAGGACAATATATATACTTTCTATCTCTCTACAAATACTAACCATGCAGGTAGATGTTTATATGCCCACAAAGACGAACGACTACTTTGGCACCAGCGTCTCGGTCATGCCAACATGGATGCTATATCCAGGCTTTCTACCAAGAAGCTAGTGAGAGGATTGCCTGACATTACATTCAAAAAGGACACGGTATGTGCCGAATGTGAACTAAACAAGGCAACTAAATCCTCATTTCATTCCATTAACTCTGTAAGTACTACTAGACCCTTGCAATTACTCCATATGGATTTATTTGGTCCTAGTAGAATAGCTAGCCTTGGTGGCAAACTTTATGCTTTTGTTATTGTTGATGATTTTTCGAGATTTACTTGGGTTTTCTTTCTCGCTAATAAGAGCGATGCTATCTCTGTTTTCAAAGTTTTTGTAAATAAAGTTCAAAACGAAAAGGGCTACATGATTACTCGAATCCGAAGTGATCATGGAGGCGAATTCGTAAATTCAGATTTTGAAAGTTTTTGTAATGCAAATGGTTTTGATCATGAATTTTCTTGTCCTAGAACTCCTCAACAAAATGGTGTTGTGGAGCGGAAGAATAGGACTCTTGGCGATATGGCTAGAGTCATGTTGAATAAATTTTCTCTTCCGAAATATTTTTGGGCAGAGGCTGTTAGTACAGCATGCCATATTTTGAATAGGGTGCTGATTCGTCCCATTACGAAGAAAACACCCTATGAGCTTTGGTTTGGGAGAACCCCCAATGTTTTTTATTTTAAAATTTTTGGTTGTAGATGTTTTATCCTTAACACCAAAGACAACTTAGGCAAATTTGATGCCAAAGCTGACGATGGTATCTTTCTTGGGTATGCCGCCAAGAGTAAGGGATATAGAGTTTTCAATAAACGCTCACTTATTGTGGAGGAGTCAACTAATGTGACTTTTGATGAAGATAACAGTGCAGTAAGTACTCTTGATGATGATGTTGTGCCACCAACTTCCTCTACTCCAATGAATACTTCAACTGAAACTAATTCTCTGGAGGGTTTGCCTAAGAAATTCTCATTCAAACCTTCTCATCCAGAAAATTTAGTCATAGGTGAAGTTTCACGTGGAGTTACTACTAGATCATCATTAAGAGACTCTGTTGCTAGCACTGCCTTCATTTCACAAGTAGAGCCTAAAAACATTTCTGAAGCTTTTACTGATGAATTTTGGATCTCTGCTATGCAAGAAGAACTCAACCAATTTGAAAGAAGCCAAGTATGGGAACTAGTTCCTAAACCGGCCAATCATTCAATAATTGGTACCAAATGGGTGTTTAGAAACAAAGTAAATGAAGATGGTTCAGTCACACGTAACAAAGCTCGTCTAGTAGCTCAAGGATACAACCAAGAGGAAGGTATCGACTACGATGAGACATATGCTCCTGTTGCTAGACTTGAATCCATTCGGATGCTTTGTGCTTTTGCCAATCATCAGAACTTTAAATTATTTCAAATGGATGTTAAAAGTGCTTTCTTGAATGGCTTTATTAAGGAGGAAGTTTATGTCAAACAACCCCCTGGCTTTGAAAATCACAAATTTCCCGACCACGTGTTCAAGCTAAAGAAAGCGCTTTATGGCCTTAAACAAGCTCCCAGAGCTTGGTATGAAAGGCTAAGCAGCTTCCTGCTTGAGAAAGGTTTTTCTAAAGGGAAAAATTGACACTACACTGTTTATCAAATCTTTCAAAGACACCATTCTATTAATTCAAATTTATGTTGATGATATTATTTTTGGATCTACTGATGAAACTCTTTGTCAAGAATTTGCCAAGTGTATGCAGACAGAATTTGAGATGAGCATGATGGGAGAGCTCAACTACTTTCTTGGCCTGCAAGTAAAGCAACTGGCAAATGGAACTTTCATCTGTCAATCGAAGTATACCAAGGACATGCTGAAGAAGTTCGACCTTGACAACGTCAAACCAATTAGCACGCCAATGGGTACTTCAACCAAACTCGAACCAGATGAGAGCGGCAAACCTGTTGATCAACGTAAGTATCGAGGTATGATAGGCAGCTTACTTTATTTAACTGCTAGTCGCCCCGATATCATGTTTAGTGTTTGCCTATGTGCTAGATATCAAGCAAATCCTAAGGAATCTCACATGACCGCGGTTAAGCGTATCTTTCGATACCTTAAGGGTACGGTTACAGTGGGCCTATGGTATTCCAAGTCAACATCATTTGACCTCATCGGTTACTCTGATGCTGACTTTGCTGGATGCAAGGTCGACCGTAAAAGTACGAGCGGCACGTGTCATTTGTTAGGAAAGGCTCTAGTCTCATGGTTTAGCAAGAAGCAGAACTCTGTCGCACTATCCACAACAGAAGCTGAATATATAGCAGCTGGGCGTTGTTGTGCACAGATTCTGTGGATGAAGCAAACCCTTGAAGACTATAAGTTATCTTTCATGCATATTCCTATATTCTGTGACAATACTAGTGCCATCAATTTGACTAAGAACCCTGTCTGTCACTCACGCACTAAACACATTGAGATCAGACACCACTTTTTGCGTGATCATCAGCAAAATGGCACGATTAACTTAGAATTTATTGACACTGATCATCAGCTGGCAGACTTCTTTACTAAGCCACTATCCGAAGAGCGCTTCAATTTTCTTTGTCGTGAACTTGGAATCTTAGATGAAGCAGTCATAAATTGAAACTCACCTGCGTAAATATCGAGTATATTGTGGTTCCTTACAAAGAATTTGGTATGGGTACAAGCCGAAAGGGTCCTTCTGACAACAAGGCGTAAAAGCCTAAGCGACACGGTGCACTAGTCCTCAGGACTACCGCTAGCTGGGATCCGGCCCCTGCAGCTAACCCATGGCAAATTTGGACTATTGAACCACAGTATATGTCCTTATTTATTATATGGCTTGTTTCAATTTAATATTGCCTAATTGACATTTTCTAAAAGTTCATTCTATTTTCTGTATACCTCTCTATCTATTTCTTTCATTCAACACTCTTTGTTATTCCCGACTGTCATTGAACATTTTCTTCCTGACTTTTGCCTTTTTCAGTTCTGGACTATTGAGCCAGAACTCGGGCCGAACTCTGCCCCTATCAGAGTTCGGGCCGAGTTCGGTACCTAGGTTCCAGAATCGGGATCTGGCTCCACCGTTGGATCTTTTCTAATCCTATGGTCAATATTTCACCCGACCAAAAGACAAAACCCTACTTTATGTCAAGATTCTACCTCTCTCCTTCACTATTACCACCTTTTCTCACCTATACACACTCTTTCCTTGAAACCCTAACCCTAGTTTTTGATCCAGAGTACCCCATTGCTTCTCAAATCAACAAAAAGGTGTCTCCTCTCCATTATCCTCCATTGCTCTTTACCTGGTTGAGGTATCATTCATATTTTTTTTGTTAAAATCTTTTTATGGCTCCTTGCTTGTTCAATCATGGGAAGAGGATTCGCATTGAGAGTATTTCCTCTTCAGATTCTTCTCCATCAATTGAACAAATCATTGAACTACCTCAACCACCTCACCCTTTATTCAATCCACCTCGTCCTCTACATCCTTCCACTTATGACAATAGACTTTTTGTCTCACTTGATGCATCAAACAACTGGTTTAGTGACTTTCGGAATCGTCAGGTATTCACAGGACATCCTATCAATTTTTCAATATTCTCTCAATATGATTCTTTATTCCATGACCTTTATATTGATGAACTTGTCACTACATCCTCTGCTATTTATCGTCATGCCATTCAAATGTTCTACTGCAACTTAACCTTTGATGATCTTCGTATTTATTCACGAGTTGCTGGTATCGATATCTCATTTGATGACTTTGAATTAGCAGAATATCTTGATCTTCTTGAGCCAAGTTCTTGGGAAAGGCTCGTTGATGCTCGCTCGTTCCATTTTCCCAACGGACTTTCTCTTGAAAGCTTCAAGGACGATTTGTGCACTCCTTACACACGTCCTCGAAAGCTCATGACAAAATATCTCAACCCATATTTTTCTGATCTTCATTGGATCATTTCTAACACCATTCTACCCAAGATCGGTTCCCCTGATGAAATCACTTATCTTGAAATTTCTGCTCTTTATCATCTTCACTTTGGAATTCATTTCAATCTTCCACGTACTATGATGGACTGGATGATTCGCTGTAGGAGGAAACCACGAGCTTTGGTTTATCCTCTGTATCTTCCTATGATCTTTCGTGCTTTTCATATACCACTTGATGCTTGTCCGTTTCTGCCGGCACCTACCTTTCTATCTCCGGCACGACTCCTTCAGCCTGTTGCTGCTACTGATTTGTCTGCTGATGAGGA
Organism: Iris pallida; assembly: GCA_029216955.1. Classification (NCBI taxonomy): domain Eukaryota; kingdom Viridiplantae; phylum Streptophyta; class Magnoliopsida; order Asparagales; family Iridaceae; genus Iris; species Iris pallida. The sequence goes on along the minus strand of JANAVB010000800.1, from coordinate 747,114 downwards.
GCCTAACGCCCCTCCACTCGGTCAGACTGCACCTCCTGCCACCTTGGATTCACTTCAGACTATGCTTCGCGATCGTTTTGCTATTGAGGATGATCGCTGGACGCAGCATGATTACCGTACCACTCTGCAGATTAGTGCCCTTGGGAACTCTCTGCATGATATGCGGTATTCACTTGCTCGTCATCCTGATCTGCTTGTGCCTATTGAGCGGGATCCAGCACGCGCGGGTTATCGCATTGATGATCCGTGGGTTATGCGTTACATGATTCCGGATGATGCTTTTGTGGACCCTCGTCGCGCCTTCCATGGTCCATCAGATGTTCCAGGACCTTCTCGTGCTCCATGATGGAGACTGGCTACTATCTGCTGCTGCTGCTACTGCTGATGGTCTTAGTTATTTTTGCTTTCAGTTATTTAGTTTCTTATGGATTCATGTAGCTGGTTTTATATACTATGTTTATGAGTTGGCCACTTGGTTTGGTGGATGACATTATCTATCTTTATTATCATTCTATGTCAATGCTTATTTTGCTCCATATTATACTGTTTCTTCTCTTAGTGTGGTTGCATTACTATTCATTGTTTCTTATATTGCTAACTGCCAAAAGGGGGAGAAACATATGTATATTTTGTGCTTGTTTTGGGATACTATTACTGGCTCTATGCATTCGTATATCTGTGTATATCTGTGCTTCTTGCTCTGGAAAATATCATCTATCAGATCACAGGAACTATGCAATTTGTACGGGGGAGAGCTATAGCTTCTAGCTCGACACCGCTCATGGTTTACGGGGGAGCTATTTTCGCTTAGCTCAGGCATCGTTTATGGGGGAGCTATGGAGCTATATTACAATCAACTGTGTCCAGGTATGAATATTGAAATATACATATATTATTTTGTCAATTATCAATATGGGGGAGATTGTTGACACAAAGTCACAGTCAACCAAATATTGACTATATTGACCAAATAATACTTGTATAAATTCAATACGACACACGACGACTGCATTCAGTTCAAGACAGATGACAGCTCAGTCTTCAGCTCTCAGTGTGTTCTGGAGTCTGTATTTTATGATTTCATTGAGTCTAGATTTATGTACTCTGAGTTATGCTGAGCTCTTGGAACTTAGTATACAAGCCTACCCAAAATCCCAAGCTCCACCAAAACCAAATTGCCCACAAGTCCCTCTTAGGATCATTCTGTGCTCTGGAGACAGAGTTCGGGCCGAACTCTGCCTCCACACAGAGTTCGGGCCGAACTCTGTCCCCTAGAAATCAGGAACCCCAATTTTAGGGTTAGCTGTTTGCTAGCTGTCCAACGGCCAAATTTTTGAATTTCCTTACCCGAATTCTGGCCGAATTCTGTCCCTAAAATCAGTATAAATAGGGCATGAATTCTCTCATTTTGAATCACTCAATCTTCTCTTCTCTTCTCTCCTACAAGCTCTATAAGCCATACCCTTCCCATCTACTAGCCACAAGCCTCCTAAGTCTCGAGTGCTCAGCATCTCTCATTTAGGATTCTTGTGCAAGAGTAAAGAAATCGCTTGGACAATTCCAAGCAAATCGCCACTGCGATTCTCTGTAAGAAGTTGACGTGCTCTTCTGAAGAAAAGGCACGGGTTGTAAGCTACTATTTCACAAATAGTGGATTTAATCCTGAGCTAGAGTTCTCAGGCCTGGACTAGTCCTCCACGAGGGAAACCAGGTTAAAATTGCTGTGTTTGCGTATGCTCTCTTGTCTTTCATTTACATTCCGCATTTTACTCTGACTATTCATTGTTAGTGAAAGAGTTAATTTTTTAATTGGTCATTATACATACATACTCTATTCACCCCCCCTCTAGAGTTGCCAAACTGTTCTTCAGATCACTCAGATTCTATTACAATCATACTACAAAAACCTTATATCGTCGAGCTTATGATGGTTTACTTCTTCGATGTGTTGTCGGTGATGAGATTCAACAAATCATTCGTGAAGCACATGATGGAATTTGTGGAGCACATCAACCTGGACCAAAACTTCAAGACCGTATTCGACGTATGGGTTATTATTGGCCCGCTATGGTATCAGATGCCATCGAATATACAAGAAAGTGTAAAGTTTGTCAAATCCATGCAGATTTTATTCATCAACCCTCGGAATTTCTGTATCCAACGGCAGCATCATGGCCCTTCGAAGCTTGGGGCATGGACATTATCGGTCCGATCAATCCGCCGTCATCAAAAGGTCATCGGTTTATTCTTGCAATAATCGATTATTTCTCCAAATGGGCTGAAGCTATTCCGTTATCTGAAGTCAAGACGTCCAATGTCATCAATTTTATCAAGTATTACGTCATCTACAGATTTGGTGTTCCTCGACGCATTATTCATGATAATGGTCCATAATTCGTCAGTCAAAAATTTACTCGATTCTGTGATGATCATCGGATCAACAATGTGGCTTCTACCGCATATAATCCGGCAGCTAACGGATTAGCAGAAGCTTTCAACAAGACCATCATCAAACTCCTAAAGAAGTTTGTTTCTACTAACAAACGTAATTGGAGTGAGAAACTTGGTGAATGTTTGTGGGCTTACCGTACTACAGTTCATAATGCTACTAAATGTACACCCTTCTCTCTGGTGTATGGATGCGAAGCTGTTCTTCCATTAGAGATTCAAATTCCTTCTTTAAGGATAGCAATCGCTAATGATCTTACTGCCGAGAATAATGATCGTCTTCGACTTCAGGAGTTAGAAGCTCTGGATGAAAAGCGATTATCTGCTCAACAGAATATTGAATTCTATCAAGCTAGAATTTTAAGAGCTTTTAACAAGAAAGCCAGAGTTCGAGCATATCAAAAAAGGGAACTTGTTCTAACAGTCAGACGTCCTATGACTATGACTCATATGAGCAAAGGCAAATTCGACGTAAAGTTGGAAGGCCCCTATATTGTGAGCAGAGTATTCTCAAATGGAGCTTATCAACTCTCAGAACTTGATGGTCGGAAAGTTGTGATGCCTATCAATGGCAAATTCCTTAAAAAGTATTATGTATAAATATAAATTATCAGGCAAGTTCATGTTTATAAATAAAATTTTATTTTAATCATGAATGATAGTACATGATATTAAGGAAGATCACTATCATCTTTCTCTATATTTGGACGCGGGCCACTGCCGTCTTTCTCGAAAACGCGATCAGCAAAAGAACTGAGAACTTCTTTGCTGGAGCCCACGAGAAACTTGCAGACTGCCATCCTCATGGCTTTCTCTTCTTCAGTACTTCCTGGATCAAGCAGAAAATCCAGAATGTCTCATGGCGGCTTGGGTGCAGATGAACCTTCACCTGCTTCTACCTTCTTCGGCTGAATTGGATCGACAGGACGTTCTTCAGTGTCCTTCTGAACTTTCGAGACGATTTCAACCTTCTTGGATGCTTCTTCAGACGACATTTTTATGTTGAAGAGTAGAAGTGTTCATCCTTTGTTAGATTTTTGCTGTATTTATAGACAGAAGTTCCTCGAATAATGAAACGACACATTCATCCGATGGTTCATCCGTTCATTAATGTTTGAAGGTTCATCCGTTCATTTATTACATTCATCCGATGGTTCACTTGTTCATTATCACTTGAAGTTTTGTCCATTCATTATCTTCTATCAATTTATTAAAAAAAAGTGGGGATTCATTATTTATCACGTTTTCATAACCTCTGAATAAATGATGAATCTACCTACTCATCTATCATTTTCCATTTTCGACCTCTGCATAGAAATCAATCTATTTTCTTTTGAGTTCCTACATATTATCACGTCTATATTTACCTCTGATAGTATTAGGTACTCTAAATCAGAAAAGAAGATTTCATTATCTATCATGTCCACAATTCATCCAGATAGATACAAATCATTGGCATAGAAGGATTATCATTTCCACTCTCATATCATCATAAAAAGTCTATTACATTTTCTTAGACTTTCTTACAAATCATAATGAAAATCTATTACAATTTTGGATTTTCATTCTACACACACAACAATAATCTAATAAAGATCTATTTTCTTCCTTGGATCTTCTTTGACGGGTTCGTTGTTTGTTGTAATTCCTGACTGTCTGAGCTCCAGTGGCGACCAGAACAGTAGGAATCAAACTCTGGTCTTATCTCTCAGACGAGAGGAGAACCACAGAGTAAGGCAGCCCGAAGACGTGTTGCTGCCAATACAACTGGTAGATTAGGAGCGGTCTTTCAGAGGTGACAGGAATGTATCCAACATTGGGATACAATTCCTAGTTCTGCCGTGAAAGGAACTCTACTGCCCGATTTCTCGGGGTAGAGTTAACTCCACCGTCCAACTCTCCGTGTATAAAGGCTCTTCCTACCATCGGAAGAAGACCCTTCTATCCCACGAAGAGTTCTGAGTTGTCTGATTTGTGCGTCAAAAGCGCATGAGCTCCCTGATGTTGATGTCAGAAGAACGCTCCCCACAGCATCCAAATCACTAATGCCAGTTCTGAAAAAATTTTGCATCCAAGCTTCTGCAGAAAACAGCAAAGAAAAAGAGATTAATTAACAGAAATGTCATTTGACATGCACTGGCCAGTCAAGCACACCCTGTTCAGTCAGAAACAAAAGTTCATCTTCAACAGTAAAAAGTGGGCTATTATACTGAACTTACCATCGAGATTAAGATTAGAAAGCATTGCTTTCCTGTTGAGAATGAAATCTCGCAAAAAGGTCATTCTCAGAAGAAGAAGAAGAATGAAGAGATGAGTATGGGTGGAACTTAGTTATCTATTTAAAGGTCAAAGTGCAAGCCTATTTTTGGGAAAGATCCGAGTAAAAAGCGCTCATAACCACGGAATGAGTGTCACGTGTGCTTTGGAAGACAGCATAACATTTGAAATAGTCAAAGAAGCCACCTAATGCCTTTTCATTAGCGCATGCTATTCGGAGTAAAGCTAGCTTTCAGCGTGAATTCGTACCACAGAAATATTTGAGCACTGATAGCCTTACAAAAAAGGAAAAGAAGTGCAACATTTTCAAAAGAAAACAGAAGCATAAAAAAAAATGTGCCCTATTTTGCGGAACGACTGAGCTTGTCGCCCAAATCCTCTACGCTGTTGACCCCCATACGGTGTAACAGAGTGTTGAGCGCTTCCCACTGCTCTGCGAGGCTACGCCCATTGGAAGAAGATGAGCCATCCAGACCAAAATGGCTCAGGAAGTTCTTGGCTAATTGTGTAGGGTCATCTTTGAACTCAAAAACTAAAGGCTCCGGTTCCTTACCCCCGAGAGTAGGGTCGCCATGGGCATAAAAACCCAACTTTCGTGCTTCTTCCTCAGCTTTCTCCTTCGGTGTCATGTTGACGTGAGATGAAGATTAAAGTCGAATCTTCTCCTTGTTTATATAAAGAAGCACGCCGGCGGTTCATATTCCACCATAAATTGGATGCAATCAACCTCAAAAAATGAAGAGTCATCATGACATTTAATAAATTTATTTGCATGTTTTCAAAGCATTAAGGAGTAAATATCTGTTTAAAGTCATCTCAGCGTGACTAAATTCATTTTATCATCTTAATTTCAAAGTATTTCGAAATAATTTATCATTTTTCGAAAACTTTGAAGGGGGTTTTGTAGGCCTTCAAAATGAAAGTTACGCTGAGTTGATCAGAACTGAGTTTCAAAGTTATGCTGAGTTGATCAGAATTGAGTCTCAAAGTCACGCTGGGTTGATCAAGACAATGTTTACGCTAGTGACAGATCATCATTTGTCAGAAGTATCATCATGACTGACAGCACGACAGTCGAAGAATGTCTCCTCGTATGCCACGTATGCACGAAACTCGAGAGATCACAGCCGAATTTTGCGTGACTTTTGAAATCTTCTTCAGCAAGACTCAGCCTTCATCAAGTTGGCGTACCAAAAGAGCTTCTTGTCATTTAATACGACTGACAAAGTAATCACTGTCAGAGATTTTGTGTCAGTCGAGGCACGTCAAATCAAGACAGCTGGCAGTCCTGCTTCAAGCTTGCGTATATTTTGAGCCTTCTGGCTCAAGTCTGCGTGTATTTTGAACTTATATGTTCCTTCATCAAGTTTGCGTGGATTTTGAAGCTTTTTGCCCCAAGTCTGCGTGGATTCTGAAGCTTCCTGTCCCCAAGTTTGCGTGGATTTTGAAGCTTTCTGACCTAAGTCTGCGTGGATTTCATCCTCAACGAACCTGCGTAGATTTCATCAAATTGGAGTACGTGGCAGTCATGCCACTGATCTCTCGCTTGCGTGTCCTGTAACTTGCACACGGCTTATACATGATTGCCATGTGTCCAACAGTTACAGGCCACGTCCAGTAACTGCTCACAACTCTGCGTATGTTAGATCCTACGTGATTTTCAACTATGCACAGGCTGTGAAGACAGTTATCTTTTTCAGTTATTTTTTTGACTCTATAAATAGAGTTCTTTTCTCATTTATTGTACAGATACACAGATATCTAATTGTTGTTGAAATTTTGAGAGCTTTTCTTCTTCGCATCGTCTAAGGGATAAAGCGATCGTCTTCTAGATCGGATTCCTACAGTTGTAATTTTCCCAGATACACAATAAATAAAGTAAATTTATTTATGGAAAACACTCCGTAGATAAACCCACTTTGAAAGGCAAGAAGTGGGTCGATTTGGTCAACGATTACCCATATCGCGTCTTTCCCTCCTGGAGAACGCGAAAGTCCAGACACAAATCTATAGTGATATACTCCCACTTCCACTCTGAAATGGGTAGTAGTTATAGCAGACCACCTGGCCTTTGTCTATTGGCTTTCACCTGCTGGCATACCAAGCATCTAGATACAAACTGAGACACCTCGTGCTTCATGCCATACCATCAAACGTGCTGCCTCAAGTCTCTATACATCTTGTTGGCACCAGGATGCATATAGTACTGAGAACGGTGTGCCTCCTGAAGAACCTCCTCCTGATGCTCCCCGATCGGCACGCACAATCTGGCACAATGCCTCAGCGACCCATCCTTGGCGGTAAAGAAATCACCAATAATCCTCTATATACCTGCTTCCTAATGACCCTCAGAGCTTCATCCTCAAACTGTTCTGCTCTGATCATGTCCATCAGCTCAGACTGGATCTGTAAGCCCCACATCTGCTCTTCGATCCCTGGTACTATAATCTCAATGTCCAAAATCTCTAAATTTGCTAAAATATGAAGGTCCATCGTCAAACACATGGCTACCGGATACCTGCTAAGAGTATCGGCAACTACGTTGGCCTTCTCGGGATAGTACTGTAAGGATATATCAAAATCCTTCTTCAGCTCTAACTATCGCCTCTGCCTCATATTCAGCTCCTTCTGTGCAAACACGTACTTCAAGCTCTTGTGGTCAGTGAAGATCTCCACACGCTCTCCGTACAGATAATGTCTCTACAGCTTCAAGGCAAAAATGACAGCTGCCAACTATAAGTCATTAGTTGAATAGTTCTTCTCATGCGGTCGTAACTGCCTGGAGGCATAAGCAATCACCTTCCCATGCTGCTGAAGAACGCATCCCAAACCTTTTTCCGAAGCATCACTGTATATCGTGAATCCTCCGGACCCAGATGGCAACGTCAAAATAGGAGCGGATGTCAATCTCTTCTTCAACTCCTCAAAGGCGGCCTGGCACTCCTCGGACCAAACAAACTCCACGTCCTTCCTGGTGAGTCGGGTCATTGGCTCGGCAATCCTGGAAAAATCCTGTACGAACTTCCTGTAATAGCATGCTAGACCCAGAAAACTCCGAACCTAAGCAGCTGAGCTCGGTATAGACCAGGACTCCACTGCTGCGATATGCTTTGGATCCACTGAAATCCTATCCCCAGATACGACGTGGCCCAGAAACTCCACTCGGTCTAAGAAGAATTCACACTTCGACAGCTTCCCATACAGCTGCTTCCTTCCGAGTGTCTCCAATAAAATCCTCAGATGCTCCTCGTGCTCTTCTGGCGATTTGAATAAATAAGAATATCATCAATGAAGACCACCACCAACTTGTCAAGGTACTGATGGAATACCTTGTTCATCAAGTTCTTGAACACCGCCGGGGCATTAGTCAACCCAAACGGCATGACAGTAAACTCATATTAGCCATAACGAGTCCGAAAAGCAGTCTTTGGAATGTCTTCCTTCTTCACCTTCAGCTGATGATACCCAAACCTCAAGTCTATCTTTGAAAGTACCTTCACGCCGATCAATTGATCAAATAAGTCATCGATCCTCAACAGCGAATATTTGTTCTTGATAGTGAGGTTGTTCAGCGCTCTGTAATCGATGCACATACGCATCGATCCATCCTTCTTCGGTATAAGCAATACCGGAGCAGCCTAAGGCAAAGAATTGCACCTGATGAATCCCTTGTCCTGCAACTCATCCACATGCTTCTTCAGCTCCTTCAACTCACTTTAGTTCACTCTATAAACATGCTATGAGATAGGCTCTATGCCCGGCACCAAGTCTACAGAGAACTCTATATCCCTGTCCGGTGGCATTTCCGACAACTCGTCTGGAAAGACATCCATAAACTCTATAATCAAGGGATGAGGCAGCTCCTTGTCTTCCACCATAGCTCCATAAATAGCACTATCAGTCTGTCCCGTTGCTTCCCTAGCAATCTCAAATACTGGCTCCCCTGGAGGACTGAACACAACCCTACCTCCTCTACAATCTATGCTAACAAAGTGCCTACTCAGCCAATCCATCCTGAGTACAATATCGTAGCTCGGAAGTGGCATTACGAGCAAACACGTGCTCAATTTTTGGCCTTCCAATGAAATACTCTGCCCCTTGCAAACATTATCGACCAGGATAATACCTCCCCCGGTCATATCTTGTAAGTCCTACCCAATGGTTCAGCATGTATATGATGTTTGAGAGCAAAAGATACAAATATAAAGCTATGGGATGTCTGTAGCATACTCCTCAACAGACATGCCTCCCAGCTGGATGTTCTGAAACTGCCTCGCCAGATCAATCTTGTCCGTGGGGGAGAAGAACTTCTTCTGAAATAAGTCGTTGAACTCCGCCCAGGTGTGGCCCTCTCCAGCTAGAGTCGTCTCGTTCCTGAACCATTTACGGGCGATGTCTAACAGCTGCAGTCCAACCGCCTCGACCTTCAGGTCATCTGGGAGACGGGAAACCCTTATAATACGCTCGATATCCTCGAGCCGGTCATCTGCATAGATAATGCCCTCGGTCCCCTTGAAATCTCAAGGGCCCAACTTCTTGAAGTCTTGGATGTTGCCCAACCTCGGCTGCTCTCCCTGAGCTGGAGCTCCTCGCTCAACTGCTGCTAGAGCGAGTTGGTGGGCATCCTCCATGCCTCGATGTATCGTGTCTGCCTATCTCTACTGAATCATCCCAAATTGGGCCTGTTGGGCCTCCATCATCTCCCGAAAGAAGGCAAACATCTGCTCCATATCGGTAGGTAGTAAAGGCGGAGGAGGTAGATCTCTAGCAACAGATGGAAGAGTCCTCTCCGTAGAAGGAGAAAGAACACCAGTAACTGCTCCCGTCATAGCCCCCGGTACTATGGTAGAAGCGACCGCAGTAACCGCAGGAACGGTCCTCGTAACTGGCGAAGGAGCGCCCCCGAATGCTGCTGCAGATACTCCGACTGCAGTAGATGTGACTGGATCCGATCCGTGGGATGTAGTATACCTCTCAGTATCCGCGGGTCTCGACTATTGAGATGTATTCTTCACCATCCTGAAGACAGATCGAAAGAAGAAGTCAATATGGCACAAGATAGATTGTCCCAAAGGAGGACAATTTGAGTACAAGAATCAATATTAGAAGGACCGTTGTATAAAGCAATGAATTTAGAAGTTTTTTCTATTTGTGATTAAGTATCCTTCACCTATAGCCTATATACTATGTATATACAACAGGCTCATGTTTGCCTTTAAATATTAATAACAAAAATTACAGAGGAATTGAACTTGATTGCAAACTCTCTTGTATAAAAGAAAGCCTAGAAATAAAACCCTAGGAAACAATCTAAGTACAATTGTTTAGTTTTTTATTATGGGGGTGATGATGGAGGCATGGAAAAGTGTAGCAACTCTGCCTTACTCCTTGGACTATCGGACACAGTCTTTGCTCTCGAAAAAATTTGCCAGCCTTTGATTGCCAACATTTAGCATGGGTGTGGTACCCTGCTATTTATAGTAATTCCTACAATAACAGATTTTGGGCCACATAAAGGGCCACATGGCCACGTGTCAGTAACATCACACAAAAGACCCGATCTTGGGCTATTAGCTAGTGGAGGTTGTTGAGATTTTTTTATAGCGAATCTGGGTGGTCGTGACTTGGTCAGATTGCCATGTGTCCTCCCGCAGCAGAGTAAAATCAATCTTCTGTGGCCCAGATCAACTTGGCCGCATACGGTACCAAGTGTCTTTCTTCTGCGGCCTGGATCGGCTTGGTCGTATGAAATCACAAGAGCCTTCCTTCTGCGGCTCGGAACATCTTGGCCGCAGGAGGTCTCAAGAGTCTTCCTTCTGTGGCTCAAATTGGCTTGGCTGCATGAGGTCTTCAAGAGTTCCTTCTGCGGCTAGGATCATCTTGGTCGCATGAAGTCTCAAGAGTCTTCCTCCTGCGGCTCAAGTCCACTTGGCCGCATGGGGTCTCGAAGAGCCTTGCTTCTGTGGCACGATTTCACTTGGCCGCATGGGTTCTTCGAGAGCCTTGCTTCTGCGGCTCGAGTCAACTTGGCCGTATGGGATCTTCGAGAGCCTTGCTTCAGCGGCTCGAGTCTACTTAGCCGTATGGGGTCTTCGAGAGCCTTGCTTTTGCGGCTCGAGTCTACTTAGCCGCATAGGGTCTCCAGGAGCATTTCTACTGTGGCTTGGTTTTACATGGCCGCATAGGATCTCCAGGAGCCTTGCTTCTGTGGCTCGAGTCCACTTAGCTGTATGGGGTGATGATCCATACAAACACAGACTACCTTAGAGGTGGAGCCACTGTCTTGTGGCAGCAGTAGTTGATGGCGGCTTGGGTGCATTGATATCCTAGAACGGGCTCCTCACACATCAAGGTTGCTTCTCTCCTTGCGTTTGTGAATGACCACCTCTCGTAAGTCGAGAGCAGGTTGATCTACCATTGCATCCATTTTGTGGGCCCGGGTATCCCGAGCGCCCGGGAACGTAGGTATCATATTTGCTCCCTGATCTGAGGCTAGTAAAAGCACTTGCTCTCGATCATTGTAGGAAGACCTTTGGGACCATCATATTTTCTTCCTGATCTGAGGCTAGTAAAGTACTGCTCTTGATCGTTGTAGGAAGACTTTTGGGACCATCATATTTGCTCCCTGATATGAGGCTACTAAAGCACTACTTTCAATCGTTGTAGAGAGACTTTTAGGACATGTCTTATTCGTTTGCCGCAGAGGACTGGATACGGGAGGTTCTGTACAACTTTCTATCAGGGGCCCGTGTAACAGTTAACGGTACCCGCTGACGGTCAACAGATTAGAAAGTTGACTGGACTTGTTGAGCCCGTACTGCCCTAGACTTCTTCGACTTAGCACCCGAAGGTGTGTAGTAGGAAGAGTCCAAGTTGGAATGAGGGAAGGAAAGTTGGTGCCCTTTTCAAAGGAGGAAAGGGGGCTCTATATCTAGAATGGAGTGAGCCCTTTCTTCTTCTCCTTTTTGATGTGGGACTAAAAGCAATATCCTCTTTTCCATGCTTCTAAAAGACTCCCTTAAAATTTTCAAATTGCAAATTTGGAATGCTTTGAATAAGACACTTGGAAAGTATAGCTGTTTAGGTGTGGCAATCCTATCAGAGGTAGCATGGACGTGATAGGTTTGGGTATTTTTGCTAGAGATTTTATATGGACTTACCATCCTTGGTGTACCTTGGTTTTAGGTACAGATAATAAGTTGAGAGAGAGAACTAACATATTTACTTAGAGGTGATATAGACGTGGTAAATAAGAGGTTGATGGTAGAGCTTTCCTACTCAAAGGTGATATGGACATGGTAGGAGTGAACTCGGTAACGATATACAGAACAACTCAGAGGTGATATGGTTATGGAAGTTTTATGAATGATGCGCCACAATATAGGGGTTGTTGCACGGGGTGTTTACTGATAGGTAAGGTGGCCGTGGTAAACATTTGTTTTTAGCATCATCTGCTTTGTAAGGGGTAGGAAAACACCTCAGATGTGATGGACATGGTTGTTCTACTACTGAGGAGTGAATGCAACGGAACAACTGGGCTCCAGAAGCATATGATTGTGAGAGAAGGGGTGATTATACTAGAGGACCTAATACAACATTTATGATTGGCAGAGGACATCCCACTTGGGGGACTTTTCGTGGACCTCTTACCTTTTTGTGCATCTGTGATATGAGTAAATAGATTCGAAATAATTTTCAGTGGACCTATTACCCTTTTGCGCACTGGTGGTGCGGGTAATAGATTTGAATAATTTTGTGTGTGGACCTATTACCCTTTTATGCACCGATATTGTGAGTAATAGATTTGAACAATTTTTTGTGGACCTATTACCCTTTTGCGCACCGGTAGCGCGAGTAATAGATTTTGAAACAAAACCTAACAGAGGTAATGTGAACGTGATAGGTTATGTGGCCTTAACACTGTGACTTTATTCCAAATTGGGTATAGGTGTTAAGTTACGATATTATCTATATCAGAGGTAATATGGTCATGATAAAGATAGAATCTATGGGGGCATAGAATGACTCAGAGGTAATATGGACGTGAAGGGTTCTATAAATGACAACTATGGGTGATTTTCATAGAAAGGGTGCTTTACTCAGAGATAATATAGACATGGTCGGCATCCTTCTACTAGAATAACAGTTCAGAGGTAATATGGACATGGTTGTATAATAGGGAGTTATAACAACTTTGGGGTTATCGTAACGGAGGTGACTACTCAGAGGTAATATGGGCATGGTAGACACGGTTATAGAAGGACACTTCAAATGTGATATTGACAAAAAATGTTTTCTATGTGGTCATGATGACACAGAGTCTTCATGGGAGATACAACTACTCAGAGGTGATATGGACATGGTAGATGCACAACAGGATGTAAGAAAGCAATCCAGAGTTAATATGGTCGTGAAGGGCTTTACTTACTGAGATTTAGTATAGGAGGGTTGAACAAGTTTTCACCAGGATCTACGAGCATGCATGAGGGCGCAGAAGCTCCTGCTGGCATTGCTTATGAAGATGGGTTTCGGGGAAGTTGCATCCCCTAAGTCGCTCTGGACATCGTCCTCGGTGGGAGGCTCTTGCTGTTCGAACTGCCATTCCCACTGAGAGCCAGGTGCTGAGCTCAAGGCACTTCTTTGAAGAAATTGAGTGCCTAGTCTTCTTTCTCTGTGGGATCATTTGTGGAAACCATCTTGACGAATAGTACCTTCTACAGGTCTCGGTTATTGGTGGTGCCGCCCCTATTGTTTTTTATTGGAGGTGGTACAAGGACGTTTTCCATTGTCCTCTCCATCTGAGATGTATAATCCCAACTGGAAGGCCTTCTTTAACTTTGCCTCTGTATTGGTAGCACTTATGATGAAGTTCGTCCAATCCTTGAACTGATCTTCGCCCATCTAGAGGCTGATTGCGGGGAGCAACTTCTTCTGGCAGATTTCAATCAAGGAGCTTTCTGGATTGCCTTGGGGCAATCTCATCGCGGTTTGGCAAAACCGTTCGATATAGTTCCTCGTTAGCTTCCTCTCTTCCTGACCGATGTCCATAAGAGATGACATTGTCACATCATGCCCAACTTCGTAGAATCTTTCCAGGAACATGTGCTTGAAGCCGTCAATGAAATGGATGCAGTTGTCCGGAAGGTTGCGGTACCAGTCGAACGTGATTCCCTCCAATGCTCCGATGAATAATCGTATGAGGATGGCATCACTGTACGAAAAATGGACTATTGTGACATCAAAATACGTCATGTATCGGCTGGCAAAGGTCTTTTCATATGAATCGATATAAAACGGTTTGTACCATGGCAGAAAAGGAATATCTCTCTAGGCGATGAGATACGGCTGCCATATTTTGTGGTCCCGAGAGGAGTCTCGAGCATTGAACATCGCTCGATCTCCTGGACTTCCCTTCTTGCCTTATTGGCTTTGTCTACATCTAAAGGAGCGGATTCTCCTACAAGATTGTTACCCAAAGGAAGAACGGTTGTGTTGGAGTCCGCATCGACTGCGGGTCCCAATCTAGTTTGTCCGAGCATCCTTACTGATTGAGTCAGCAAGGCAGCTTTAATTTCCTCTACTGACTTAACCAAGGATAAGAGCATGGCTTCAAGTAATTCTAGACGTTGTCGATCAGTAGGTCCTTCCTGATCATCTCCTGCCATGAACACTGTCCGCAGGTGGAAAGACTTGGAAGGGGCCGTAGAAGAGCTACTTTTCGTATTGTACCCTCGTACAGAGAAATCGTCAGGTAATGTCGGAATGTCCTTCTCTTCAGATTTGGAAGGGGTGCCACCCCCCGTGCAGGAAGCTGCATCGTCTTGGCGAAGGTGGTCATCCTCGGGGACGTCCAAGTCTGTTGCATAATTCCAGTAGATCGCTACCCCCTGTGTATGCTCTTGGAACACTGGATTGTCGCATATATTGAGAGGACTGCTACCCCCAGCTTCATCTACCCCCAGGAAGGTCGAGGGTGCACCTTCGGGTGTTGGAAGCTTCTTTCTGGATCGAGTGCCTAGGTAGACACCCCATGTGGTTGTCGGCGACAATCCTCCAGATGAGCGTTTCCTTGCAGTACTGGCTGATATTGCCGGGGTGGAAGAGCCTGTCTTCTTTCCTCCCTTGCTGGAAGGAATCTTCCGAGTTGAATTACAGGAGGCGAAAGGAAATTCCTCCTCTTCCGGAATTTGCACTTATTTCTCAAGTTGTTGTCGGACAGGTGTTGGCTGGTACAGTCGTTAGAAAATGGACTGTCAATCTTCAGGTGCTGCTGACTTATCGCGACAGCAGTTGATGATGACTTGGGTGCAACGATGTCCCTAAAAGGGCTTATCGCACGCCAAGATTGCTTTTTTCTCCATGCGTTTGTGAGTAATCACCTCTCGCAGGTCGATAGCAAAATGTTCTACCTTTGCATCAAATTTGCGGACTCGGGTATCCCAAGCGCACAGGTGCATAGGTATCATGTTTCCTCCCTGATCCGAGGCTAACTAAAGAACTTGCTCTCAATCGTTGGAAGGAGACTTTTGAGACCTACTTTGTCCGTTAGCCCTGGGGGACTGGACGCGGGTGGTTCTGTACAACTTTCCATCAGGAGCCCGTATAACAGTTAACGGAGACCGCTGAGGGTCAGCAGCTTGGACAGTTGACTGGACTTGTTGGGCCCGCACTGCCCTAGACTTCTTCGACTTAGCACCCGAAGGCGCCTAGTAAGAAGAGTCCATATTGGCATCTTCTACATTCTTAATGGACCGCATAGGGTCGGGCCCGTATGAGAGACGATCGAATACAAAGCTTCTGACAGGGCCGCATGAGGCACCCTGTCTGCGGCCAGGATTGGCTGCCGTATGGGCCATCTTCCTACGGCCGGAGTTGGCTGCCGCATAGACTATCTTCCTGCGTCCAGAGTTGGCTGCCGCATAGACAGACTGCCCATTTCTCTTATGTGGCCTCTTCCTCGTCCGTATGGATTTTCCTTGTGCCCCCAAAAGCTCAGCATCGTAGTATTTTCCTTTGCTGGATTTAGGGACAGTAGGGTTCTCTGTGATCGGAAGCAAGGCTGCAAGAGAGCTTTGATCACCGTCTTGGACCGCAGAAGGAGCTTCTTCGAGAACCTGGTCGGAGGCAACAGTTTTGTGCTTCGACGTCCTGCAGGTTCTCTTTGGGTTGGCTCGCTTCTATGACGGGCTGGTGCTCCCTTCAGAGAGCATTTCTTTGAATGCTTGTTGGTCAAAACGAACCACAAGCATTTGCTACATAGAGCCGAGCTTGGACGTGTCGGATTGCGTCACCAACTTCTCAACAGAGGAGAAGGAAGTCCCCAGCAGAGTCGCCATCGTGTTTGCCATTAAATATCAAGAACAAAAATTACAGAGGAATTGAACTTGATTGCAAACTCGCTTGTACAAAAAAAGCCTAGAAAGAAACCCTAGGAAACAATCTAAGTATAATTGTTTAGTTCTTGGTTCTAGGGGGTGACGATGGAGGCTCGAAAAAGTGTAGCAACTCTGCCTTACTCCTTGGACGATCGAACACAGTCTTTGCTCTCGAAGAAATTTGCCAGCCTTTGATTGCCAACCTTTAGCATGGGTGTGGTAACCTGCTATTTATAGTGATTCCTGTAATAGCATATTTTGGGCCGCATAAAGGGCCACGTGGCCACGTGTCTGTAACAGCACACAAAGACCCAATCTTGGGCTGCCAGCTGGTGGGGGTTGTTGAGATTTTATTGTAGCAAATATGGGTGGTTGAGACTTAGTCATATTGCCATGTATCCTCCCGCAACAGAGTAAAATCAATATTCTACGGCCTGGATCAACTTGGCCACATGCGGTACCAAGCGTCTTTCTTCTGCGGCCTGGATCGGCTTGGCCGTATGAAATCTCAAGAGCCTTCCTTCTGCGATTCAGACCATCTTGGCCGTATGAGGTCTCAAGATTCTTCCTTTTGTGGCTCAAATTGGCTTGGCCGCATGAGGTCTTCAAGAGACTTCCTTCTGCGGTTCGGATCATCTTGGCCGTATGAAGTCTCAAGAGTCTTTCTCCTGCGGCTCAAGTCCACTTGGCCGTATGGGGTTTCCAAGAGCCTTGCTTCTGCAGCTCGGTTTTACTTGGCGAGAGCCTTGCTTCTGTGGCTCGAGTCAACCTGGCCGTATGGGATCTTCGAGAGCCTTGCTTCTGCGGCTCGAGTCTACTTAGCCGCGTGGGGTCTTCGAGAGCCTTGCCTCTGCGGCTCGAGTCTAATTAGCCGCATCGGGTCTCCAGGAGCATTCCTTCTACGGCCTGGTTTTACTTGGCCGCATGGGATCTCCAGGAGCCTTGCTTCTGCAGCTTGAGTCCACTTAGCCGTATGGGGTGATGATCCGCATAAACACAGACTGCCTTGGTGGTGGAGCCACTGTCTTGTGGCAGCAGTACTTGATGGCGGCCTGGGTACAGTGATATCCTGGAAAGGGCTCCTCACACATTAAGGTTGCTTCTCTCTCCTTGCGTTTGTGAACGACCACCTCTCGTAAGTCGAGAGTGTTAGCCCAATGATTATATCATGTTTTTATATATGGCTAATCAATTAAGTTTACCTTAATGATGTCACTAATATTTACATAATCACTATCTTATTGCTACTTAAACTTAGCATTGTCCTAACTGTTCACTATATCATATATATTGCTATGCTTGTATCATACTTCATCATATTATTTTGTTCGTCTAACTGGTATTTGTTGACATACAGTAAGCATGATCAAGCCTTGACAGAGTAGGACACATGCAATAAAGAATTATTAATGGGCCAAAGACTGCATTATACAAGAAGATTTTTTTGAACTGCCCAACGACCTATCCGGGGCCTTGCATCGGGGGCGAAGTCCCCGAAAGGTATTCAGATTTCTATATCTGTTTATCTTTGGACGAATGCCGTCAAGGAAAAAGGCATCTTCAAGTCTTCTCAAGTGTCAGAAGAAATGCATCATCAAAGGGCTATTGGTTTTCATATTTATTCTATAATTTTCCTTTTATTGAGTCGAAAAAAATGTGAGATTGATCTGATTGGTACTGGCTTAGGTTCTTCTCAGTCCACAAACAAAAATAAGCCTACCTACTTATCCCAAAAATCCACAATTCTAAAAAGCCCAAAACCTATACAAATTTGGTTCATTCCTTACTGTTCTGACCCAGCAGAACTCTGACCGAGTTCGGTCTGGGTTATTTGAATTTTAGTTCCCACCAAATCTGCATCCAACGTTCGTATGCAAAATCCTGGCATCCAAACTCTGCAAAGTTCGGTCCGCCAAAAACACTATAAATAGAGTTGAGATTATCATTCATTTGAATTATCCAATTTCATCTCTTCTCTTCTCTATCTAAAGTGTTCTGAGCTTTTACTTTCATATCTAAGCCTTTACGACTCTTAGCCAAGCCATTACAGTTCCTGTTTAATCTAGAGTTTGGTGTTGAAGAGTTGTATCGGAGGCTGTATTCAGAAAATGTTTTAGTTTTCCAATTGTCTTCTGGAGTCGGTCGTCCGTTCGTCACCAAGCACGGTATTGTGAAGTCGGTCGTGCACTTGTCTCCAAGAACGGTGTTGTAAGAGTTGCAAGAGCTCAGTTAAAGCTTGTGCCATAGTAGATTAACAGCGAGCAAGAGTACTCGCGACTGGACTAGTCCTCTCAGAGGAAAACCAGTATACATCGTGATGTTGACTGAGTTTGAATTCTTGACTCTTACTTTACCGTATTTTATTTTCCGTCTTTTATCTGCCATAATATATAAATGCTTATTTTTTTAATTGGTGATTATTTTTTGCGGCACACGTATACACTCTTTTCCTCCTTCCCCCTCTAGAGGTGCTCAACGGTCCTACAGAGAGCAGATTGATCTACCTTTGCATCCGTTTTGTGGGCCCGGGTATCCCGAGCGCCCGGGTGCGTAGGTATCATATTTGCTTCCTGATCTGAGGCTAGTAAAAATACTTGCTCTCGATCGTTATAAAAAGACTTTTGGGACCATCATATTTGCTTCCTGATCTGAGGCTAGTAAATCATTGCTCTCGATCGTTGTAGGGATACTATTGGGACCATCATATTTGCTCCCTAAGCTGAGGCTAGTAAAGCACTGCTCTTGATCGCTGTAGGGAGACTTTTGGGACCTGTCCTGTCCATTTGCCGCAGAGGGCTGGACACAGGAGGTTCTATACAACTTTCCATCAGAGGCCCGTGTAACAGTTAACGATACCCGATGACGGTCAGCAGATTGGATATTTGACTGGGCTTGTTGAGCCCGCATTGTCCTAGACTTCTTCGACTTAGCACCCGAAGGTGCGTAGTAGGAAGAGTCCAAATTGGAAGGAGGGAAAGAAAGTTGGTGCCCTTTTCAAAGAAAAGGAAGGAGCTCTATATATAGAATGGAGTGAGCCCTTTCTTCTTCTCCTTTTCGATGTGGGACTAAAAGCAATATCCTCTTTTCTATGCTTCTATAGCTCGTAACAGCACTCTAAGTCGAGTGCTACTACTATATCACACTAGTTGCGACTTTGACCTGTATGGGCTACCATAAAAACGTGTCACGACCCGCATCTAATGTAAGGGCACGAGTGCGTAACAGCGCCCAGCCTACGTCGTAGAAACGGCATAGTACGCTGTAGGTCAACTATTTAACAATAAATAATAATTTGTCATCTCCGAATGGAGGATATAATAAATACATATAAACTCAATCACGATCTAGCAGTAAGAAAAAATGGTACGAATACAGATAAGGATAAAGACAACTCAGAGTGCAAAGTATCTAACACAAATCCAGAGAGAGTCACAAAGTAGTTTAACAAGTCTGAAATAACATAAAATGCCTAATATAAAAGCTGGAGACAAAGTCCAGTCAAATCCTAGTCTAATTGAGTAACTACTAGAGTCTCCTCAGCTGGCACTAACCCCTGTTGGACTAGGGTCTCCTGGTTTACGCCCACTACGTCATAAGGACCATAGTAGATAGGATACTCGTCCTCGCCATAAAAACTTTATTAATAACTCAATAATATATATATTTATCTAAAAATATATTTTTTAATTATCAATGTAGTTATATTAACAACAATAATTTAAATAATTATTTAAATATTAAAAATAATAGGAAATGACTATATTATCCCTATTTTGAAAACTGGTAGTGACACATCATCTCAGCCATGTTCTTCAAACTAGCCTCCAAAGCAGCAATTCTCTGCTCTTGATTGTTAGAACTGAAAGCATCTTGATCTTCTGTGGTGACATAAACATACACTTCTCCAACCATGCATTGAAGACGAGCTAGTGGAAAATATGGTCCTTTCGGAACTTTCACTATCAGCATCAAAGTCATATAAGGAATCACCCCCATAATAAGTGATAGGGATATCCTGTTGACTGATATAATCTTGGTTGGAATCAGGAAGGTTCCTTTGACCGATTGTTTCTTGGTCGAACGGAAGATTCCTTTGACCGATTGTTTCTTGGTCGGAAGGAAGATTCCTTTGACAGATTGTGTCTTGGCTTCTTGATCTAGTATATTGGTATACTCTTTCGTCGGATTCGTAAATCCGATCTAAGTATTGTTGACTGGGATTACGGGATGCATTACGTCTTGGGCATTTTCCACCTCCAGTGCTTCGAGATGCCATATTGACAGAAGCGTAGAGTGGTTCATCTTCGTCCACTAGGATAGGTTCAGGAGTCAGAACATAGTTCAAACGGTCGAAGACAGACCGCTTGGCCGACTGACAGCAGCATTTGATGACAACGTCATGGTGGTGATTGCAATAATGTTCTTGCTGTTGGACCACCACTGGACGGGATGGCTTTGCAACCTTTCGTTTCTGTATCAAGATTTCACGGAGATCACTAACAGGACAAGAAAAAGTTACAAGAATGTAGTCCTTGACGATATTCGGAACATGGTTCATGTTCTTGAGGTGTCCCATACCTTGAGTGTACAAGGACGTGCTAAGCTGATTAGCATAAGTCTCAGGATTTTTTACCTCAGAATTCTTCCTCTGCCGCAAGTTAGCAACTGGTGCAGGTTGTGCTCGATACATCTTGTGTTTTCCCGAGGTTGACCCTAATTGGCACCTGTTGATATAGGTGCACAAGTCTGATAGGGGTGCTACTTGTGCATCTATTTAAGATACTAGTAGTTTGCCTTGTCGGGATCTTGAGATATGTAGGGTCGGTAGATCCTGCCCTGACCTCTTTGGAATAGGCATAATACCCTTTTGCGTGGAAAGTTCATTCTGACTAGAACCCCTCTTCCTGACAGAGATTTAGTTGTCTCTGTTAAGGAGAATATTATTTCTGTCTGAATCCACTTTTGTGCTAAGAGGCGCAAAGACGCAACTAGCAGTATTTTTTACCTAGTCAGCGACTCGAGCAGAATGAGAAAAAGCCAAAGTGCATTTTCCTTGATTTAGTGATTTCTCGGTAAGCTTCTGATTTGATAACAAAGAGTGAGCCACTAAACAGTGTTTCCCTTTACGTTGCGCCAATGCAGAAATATGTGCAGGTTGCGCCAGAGCAGGAGCAGGCACAAATTATGCCAGGAAAGAAAAGGTCAAAGGGTGATTTCCTTTGTTTTGTCCAAGAGAGGTACTGGACATATTTTTCTCCGAGTTCGGAACTGGAGGAGGAGAGGGAGTAGCCAAAAGGCTCTTTCTCTTAGGTTGTGCCAAGGCAAAAATATACGCAGGTTGTGCCATAGCAGGAACAGGCATAGGTTGCGCCAGGGATGAAAAGGCCAGAGGGTCTTTTCTTTGTTTTGGACAGCAGTGTGTCGAGACGAAGTCTCCTTCGATTTCAGAATCAGAGATGTGGAGGGGTTAGCCAAAAGACTGTTTCCCTTAGGTTGCGCCAGGACAGTGATGGGTGCAAGTTACGCAGAGGCAGCAGGTTGTACCGTCGAGGACTTAGGATTCCAGACAGAGCACGTCTTGCTCTTAGCAGTGGCAGTAGTGCGCTTGGCACTCCCAGTATTGATCATGGCCTCATAGGCTGTCTGGTCGACTTGAACGACCAGGATCTTCTGCGTCTTGTCGATCGACGTGGTATCACATTGAGTTGTCACTTTCAAGTCGGAGGAGAAAGCCGTCCCCAGCAGAGTCGCCATTTTGTTTGCGAAAAACAAAAGAGTTTTTAATTTCTATAAACTGAGAAAGAGTAAAAAAAGTACAATTGAATTCTGGAGAAGTACAACTATAGGAATCTGATCAGAAGACGATCACTTTATCCCTTAGACGATGTGATATCGAAGACACGAGCCTCTGGAGGATGCAACAGCACTTTAGTAGGAGATTATGATCATTCGTGATGCCTTGAGACTGATTTAAAACTCCATTTATAGAGTTCTGGAAATAACTGTATATTAGTCATTCTTGGTTGCGCGAGCTTTATGTTGCGTGTATGTTCACTTGTACGAACGATTACTCCAACTATTATGGACGTGTGGCATTGTTTGATTGAGATACGCGTGGTCGTGGACAATGTAGTAGGCACGTTCTGCGAAGTTATAGTGGCTTGCGCGCCACGTCACCCTGTTCTGGATACTGTTTGATCACCTTGCGCGAGCTTCATCAGGTTGCACAGGGGTACATCATAGCAACTTGCAGGAGCGGTTGCACCATTGTTGTCGAAATGTGGCATCTTTTGAATGAGATACGCATGGTCGTGAGCAATATAGTAGATACATTCTATGAAGTTAGTGGCTTGTGTGCCACATCACCCTGCTCTAGATATTGTTTGATCACCTTGCGCGAGCTTCATTAGGTTGCGCGAGGGCGTAATATGGCAATTTGAGCGAACTGCTTAGTTGTTTGACCAAATCTTCTCGAGCTCCGTGTTGCGTGGGATCCGAATGGATTTTCTTCGATATTTATGTTGTCAGTTGTCAATAAATGATGGTAGCTGTTACAGCTTCTCGAGGAAGCATACCACGTGGCACTCGTGCAACTTAAGGTTGTCACAACCTGAAGTTGCGTAACCTGAAGTGGCGTAACCTGATGTAGCACAACCTGATGTGGCGCAACTTGATGTAGGCACAACCTAATGTGGTGTAACCTAATATGGCACAAACTATTGATGTGATGTAACTTGATGAGATGACTTCTGGGTGGGTAGCATAGCTTAATTTTTAGCCTCTACAGTCAATAGAGGCTAGCTAGCAAGGATTGAAGGCTCTTGGACCATAGCAAGTTGGTATGGATCTCATTTCTAGTACTTTTGCATTGAGATTCTAACTCTCAATAGGTAATGGCTCTAAACTCAATTATTTTTCTGATTTCTCTTCATAGATGCATGCATCTAGGTAACATACACATGTAGACCAAGTTTTGCAGGATTTCGTATCCATTTGATACTCGTGTCGGAGGCGTATTGGAGTGTAGTGTAAAGTGTTTGATGAAATGTCTCAATGAAATGTTTATTCATGAATTTCAAAACTAATTTCTTTATTTTATAGTCTAACATGTGTGGATCACTATTCCCTATCACTGAGCACGATTTGGTGTCATTTTCGTGTCGTATTTGGACACGGGGATGTCAACACGATACTGTGGTACGTGTCCTTCTACCACGAGTCTCGTACTTGCAGCACAGGATACGTTGACACGTGCCACTTGGCTAGTAGGTTAGGGCAGTGACTGATAGGTCACCCCTTAAATCCTAACTCGTGTTGTGTCGTGTCGAGTATGAAGTCATATCTGCATCGATTTCATACAGACTGTGCTCACGCGTACAGTCGGCTCTAACACGGCCCTCGTTCTTGGACACGAGTCGACTTAGACTCAATTCAAGGTGTCTAACACCTAGCCCTACCCTCACCTAGCTCTGGACATGAGCACGAGATATTTCATCATGTGTGTCGTGTCCTAGAGGATACGACATGGCAGCACAATGTTGTGCACACCAATTCTCTGATACTCGATCTGACATCTTATTTAAGACACGATTTTGGACATATTTGAACAGCCCCTTGCTGACACATATCACACACACTCTACCCTCTTCCAATTCCCAGTTTATATTTGTTAATTGGGTTTTGAATTAGGGTTTGTTCATGGGTTGTTCTTTGATGGATGATACTTGGTTGTTGACTGAAACTGAGTTTGGGTTTTCATTCACATTGAGTTAGGGGTTTGCAGATTTCTGAGCTGGTACAGCTCATGAAATTGTGTTCATATATGTTAATATGTGATCTATATTTTTTTAAAGACATTTTATTGAAAAGGAGCAGGTGGCTCAAGCAGAGCGATACAGACGGGATCGGACCAAAACACCAAAAGGGCCCGATAAGCAAAAAAATACACAAAACGATATTTAGGACAAGCAAAATATCGAAAAATGCCAGATCACCAAAAAAAGAAATTTTGAAATTCGAAATTTCAAAAAGTGAAGCCGGCTGGAGGGAGTGGGCCCGCATCCCCATCAGGCCACGAAACCAGGGGGGAGCACACTGCTCAAGGGGGTAGGTGGCATACTGACCGATGGGGGGGCGCGTCCCAAGGGGGTGGGTGCGTAGGCACGCTAACCGAAGGGAGGGGGACGCTGACCGGGGCCACGAGGGGACGCTGACCAGGGCCTCGAGGCCGGAGAGGGGAAGATGGAGGGGTATCCGGCGCCGGAGGCCGACCAGGGAAGGAGCGAGGGGTTCCTTCGGCCGGAAGGGAGGGCAGCCTCGGAGAGGGTGCGCGCGGCGATAGCTACCGAAAGGGGGATCAACTCCGGAGGGGGGAGGCCCGAGCGGCGGGAGAGGCCCGGAGAGGACGGGGGAGGCGGGGAGCGCCATCCGATGGCCCCAAGCGGCGGTTAAGGAAAGTAGTAGGGGTGGGACCCCTACGCCGATGCTGAATGAAGACCCGAGCCACCGGCGACAGAGGAGTGCCAGAGGGGCACGGCCGACTGGGTCGGGGGGACGTACCAGTACCACCTCAGGGTGGAGGGGTCCTGGAAGTAGGCAGCCGCCGAGGAGGAGGAGGGTGCGGCTGGGTGGGCGACGGGAGGGGGCTGGGGTCCTCGACCGGTGCAGATGGATACGCGGAGGGATGGAATACCGGGAGAAAGTCTGCACCCGGAGCGGAGGATGGCGCCGGAGGGAGAACTGAGTCGGAGGAGGGAGGCGCGGGGAGATCGAGCGTCGGGGGAAAGGAGACAACCTGGACGGAGGGCGTCTGGGCCGGAGAGGCGGACCTGAAGGAGCGGGGCAGGACCCCGGAGCTGCGAGGACGCCGAGCGCTTGGGGGAGGGGGGAGGCGGATCCGAGGCGGACGCCGCCCGGGACTCAGGGAGTTGTGTAACGCCCCTGTCCCAAATTCTTGAGACTAGATACGTATCATGCCAGCTGTATATATACGAGTAAATATACAGCTCGTATGTATACATAAGCTATAAAATGTAGAAAGCCAAGACACTAAATCTCATCCACAATGAAAGGAATAATAATATAGAAATCAACTTGAATATTTATGATACAATCGTTGGGCGGAGACAAAGTCCACTACCAACTAATTTAAATAGAGAAGAAATATACAAAGAAAGTTATTGGTCGAGCGAAGCAATGACAAGTCCAAAAGCAGTCATCACGAAGGAAGGAATGGCCTTAGCTAGATCACCTGCAAGAAGTCACGAAAACACACACCTGGAGAGATCACCATGTCCTCAGAGGGACATAACAAGACACATAATATCATGCCAATAAACTGAATAATAAAGCTCAACAAAAAAGTATGCATGTGTAAATGTTCCTACCATCCTATGTGATATACATTTTGAGGACAACGTTCTACGCAGGGGCTGTAACGGATTCACGCAAGCAAGTCATAGAGAGTGGCCGTCAAGTAGCGCTCATCCGAGATGCTATCGGCCCTGGACAGAAGGTAGTGCTCATAAGAGTCACTCTCGGCCCAAAATGTGTGTAAAAATAAATGTAGCCCCTACGCTAATAACTGTCCCCTCCCCACAATGATACTATACATGTATCGAATCCACGACACTGTTTTAATCCTTAATAACTGCCAAGTCTTCTAAAAAAATCTATTGGCAGTTATATCCTAACGCACGGCCTGTACGCACCAATGATCAGTCAGCACGCAAGTCCGCATCTATATGCGACTCACAACTCACACACAATTCGTGGCACAAAGTGACAGTTTATGAGATGCACTAAACATACGGTGGTCCCTTAAGTCTAAGCCAATTGCATAAAGTATAATAATTTGCATCTATATATAGTTTTGAAAGAACAACATAAAAAGCATGCATGATATTGAGCAAGAAATTAAACAGTAAAGGCAAGGGGTCTTGCCTGATGTCCGAATGAGGTAAGATGATGTCCTGGCGACGAATCAACAGCAGCGCACAAAGAGGAAGGTGTAGGTACAACTTCGGATGCTGAAAATAGTTATTATCTAATTATAAATAATACTGCACCTATTACATTTATTTAATAAATTCTAAAGCTAGGATATGGTATAGTTTTTTGTATTAGCTCTCCGAAAAACTAAATGGATCGCATTTTCGTTTCCTGAATCTCCCGAAATCGCAAAAATACTGAAACCCGTTTATTTTTAGGACACTAGATACTCAAACAATTTTGTAGAAATCTAAAGAATGAATTTTTTCTATTAAAATATGTTTTTCGAAAGCTTACCTCGATATGCTTCTTTTAAAAAAAACTGGAGGCAAAACGAAGTTCGGAGCTAGGAGATATCGTCGTTGCAAGTTGCTCTTGCTACTAAAAAGCGGGGCTGAATTCTAATGACTAATTTTAGAGTTTCTATTGGACTAAAGATAATTTCGAATTATGGCTGATAGAAGGGGGATGTATTGGATTTATATTGTTATTTATTTCAGATTTATCTCCTAAATTAGATAGGATTTGATTTAAATAAATTGGAGTTTGCTTTGTTAGGATAGGATATAGATATAGATGTTTTCCTAGTAGAATTAGGATTTGTATTTATTTAAAACCCCCCTTTAATTAATCTTCCTTTTAATTTAAATTATTTTAAAACCGATTCAATCCAAATCCAATCCAAATCCAACTTAATTAAATCTAAATAATTTTAAATCCAAATTAAATATAGATGATTCCCGTATTTAAATCAAACTTATTTAAATTAAATCAATAAAATCTAATCAAAGTTTAAATTACCACAATAAGTTCAAAATATCTTTTCTAAAAATAATAAGAATAAATAATTTCAAAAATCCAAAAAAATATGAATAAAAATTTGCACATCCATCCAAATAAGGTATTTACATAAAATATAGTTTTCTAAATTAATTTGAACTAGAAATAAAATAATCTTTTATAAAAGTAAAAGATAAAAGTTTTGGCAAATATCGTGAAATGTTCTTCTGATATGAAAATATTTGTTTAAACTATGTTTTGAAACAACATATTTATTCTATATTCGTAAGAAAATTAATAATAAAATATTTGTATATGAATGAACAAATATCTCGTATTTACGTCTTTACGCATTCGCACTCGAGGTACGATACCAAAATAAAAATCAATACCAAAATAAATTAATAAAAAAAAATATAGTAAAAATTTAGGGGGTTTACATCCTACCCAACTTACAAGAATTTTGTCCTCGAAATTAAAAATAAGTAGGGGGTTCGAGAAGGTACAAAGTTATATCGATCAAATCACGACGTTCAACACAAACATGCATTAGAAAATCGTGATCTCGATAACTATGGAAATAAATTACGAATTTAATTTAGGGAGTGAATGATGGTCACGATAATGAATCTAGGGTCAAGGGAAAGGACGAGTAACTCGTGATGGGGATATAGTTCCATTGGTTAGTCGGTGGCTAACTATCTTGGCAATAGATGGTGGGACAACTAAGAGGATATCAAGTACGAGCATTTTGTCATTCCAAAATAAGTAAAAGACAAAGACTATTAAGAGTGTGAAGAAGCTATTATCGAATACGAATACGTGGTCCAAAGGCGACATGAATAGTTCAAAAGAGAATTGCCAAGGCAATCATGGATGAGACTCTAGAGGCCAAGTTTAACTATGTCTCCATCCATGTTAGAACGATATGCAAAAAGCGAACCAAAGTGCATTCGGTTGATCAGACCATCATGTACCGGTTCTAATTAGACAATATGTTAGTGAGCGCGCGCTCAACAGCATAAGTCATGAACAAGCTCGATAGATGGATAAGCTTGCAAAACTAGTTTATAGTAGCAACATTAGTCAAGATGGTAAAAATATAGGCACATAAGATTATTATTGAAGATAGTAGAATTATTTCGAACTTCTTAAGGATCTAGGTACCTATGTAGTCATCCTACGATCTACTTGTCTAAGACTTGGTTAAGGTCATAAGGATAGTTAGGTCGTAAGGCATTCTACCCAACTTACAAGAGTTAAACTAATAGTGTGATGGGACAATGGGTCAAGCAATCAAGATAAAGCACAAAGTTAAGCATTTAAGGAATTAAGTAGAACAAAATCACATATCGGATCGAAAGAATTGAGTCGAGGTTGAGTCCCTATCCTTGGTCGAAAAATATATCGGTATCATGGTAAAGGTTATAGTCTAGTCTTTATGACCCGGAAGTCATATCAAAAAATAGAGTACCAATGGACGTGTTTGAGTGGGGCATAATATACCTACATGAAGGTGAGCTCGTCTAGGTCTTACATATAAAGTTTATTGGAAGGTAACAGCTGGTCTCTTGCTCCGAATATCAATGTCGACACCAAATGATCAAAAATAGAAAGTGACTGATCATGAGGTGCTAATTAATGCAAACAAAATAAAAAGGATCAAGTTAAAGCACGAAATAAAGATAATTAAGAAATCTAGTAGATCAAAGTAAAATAAGTTAGGGACAAGGTTTCTAGAAAGAAGATAGTCTCCTAGATGGGGTATGATCAAGATACAGTTCTAATTATTTTTGAAATTCGCAAACGATTAGACGGTCACGGTAAAAGGTCTAGATTGAGGGAAGGACAGGTAAGTCAAGATTGAGATAAAGTCACATGGTTTGGTAGATGGCCAACTACACTTGAGTATATACAACTATCATGGTCATGAGTGATATGGCAATTAATGTGGACTACTCTATCTCATTAGGGCTATCTTGGTAGTCTACCATTATAAGTCTAACTTCTTGACCTCGAGCTTTCACAAAGTTTCTTAATAAGAATTTCTCGAAAAAAAATCTACCAAATTTCTATTCATTCTACCTCATCCAATCATAATCATAACTTAAAATGTAAATTCCTTTAATCAATAATTTTTCATCACATCATTAGCAACTTTTCCCAAAAGTTGTAATAAAACTCAATATTCGAATAATCCTATCAGTCATCAATCACTTTTTTTTAACTAAATTTCATAGCATATCATAACTTTTAAAAAAAATTCAAATAATCCTCGAGATAACTCTTAGCATACAAGTCCAAATCTAAACTCAACAAAAAAAATTTAATACACTTATCAACCATAATCCTACGTATGATTTTTATCAAATTGATTTCATAAATCATACATACTTCCAAAAATCAAAATTTATTTTTCCCTTCTTTTTTTACCACAATATTTTTTTTTGATATCCAATACCGAAACCTTCAACTCAAAATCTAAATAAATTTATAATCCTCAGTCATACGACACAAGTTAAAATCTAAAAATTTACCAAATTTTATCACTCGTCCTCAAAGTTTGGTCAATCGTAAAGTATACTGCAACATAAACATATTTAAGACCCCTTTCAATTCAAATTTATATCCCTCCAAAGATGTGTAGCTATAACTCAATTTAAATCATAAATATTTTCAAAAGATCTTCAATTTTAGAACTCAAAAATCAATTCAATTTGTTTTCTCAATTCTACTATCCTCTTGGGTATACCACTTAGTAGTAAAAAATTTAACAATCTTTCGAAGATGGTAATATTGCTACTACCCAACTTGGAATTAACTATTCCTTAAGGTTAAAAATGCCTTTATAACTCAAATAAGACCTCAATGCATATCAATTGTCCATGTAATCCATGTGTTTGACCTATGAGCATATACCAGTGTAGTCATCTTCCTAACCGACATTAAAGGATAAGATTACGGTAGGAGGAGTTCTAACAAGAGACGAATCAAGAAAGTTGCCTGAGAGATCGAAATGGTATTAAAGGAGAAGATCAAGTAGGTGGATGAGATTCTAGACTCTAATCCTATATTGCAGGCCCGTTCGGTACAGTCATGTAACCTAAACGGCAAACTTGACCTGCATGGGCCACCACAAAAACATGTAATGCCCCAGTCCCAAATTCTTGAGACTAGATACGTATCATGCCAGCTGTATACATACGAGTAAATATACGGCTCGTATGTATACATAAGCTGTAAAATATAGAAAGCCAAGACAATAAATCTCATCCACAATGAAAGGAATAATAATATAGAAATTAACTTGAATATTTATGATACAATCGTTGGGCGGAGACAAAGTCCACTACCAACTAATTTAAATAGAGAAGAAATATACAAAGAAAGTGATTGATCGAGCGAAGCAATGACAAGTCCAAAAGCAGTCATCACGAAGGAAGGAATGGCCTTAGCTAGAGCACCTGCAAGAAATCACGAAAATACACACCTGGAGAGATCACCAGATCCTCAGAGGGACATAACAAGACACATAATATCATACCAATAAACTGAATAATAAAGCTCAACAAAAAAATATACATGAGTAAATATTCCTAACCATCCTATGTGATATGTATTTTGAGGACAACGTTCTACGCAGGGGCTGTAACGGATTTACGCAAGCAAGTAATAGAGAGTGTCCGTCAAGTAGCGCTCATCCGAGACGCTATCGGCCCTAGGCAGAAGGTAGTGCTCATAAGAGTCACCCTCGGCCGAAAATGTGTGTAAAAATAAATATAGCCCCTACGCTAATAACTGTCCCCTCCCCCCAATGATACTATACATGTATCGACTCCATGACACTGTTTTAATCCTTAATAATTGCCAAGTCTTCTAAAAAAATCTATTGGCAGTTATATCCTAACGCACGGCCTGTACGCACCAATAATCAGTCAGCACGCAAGACCGTATCTATATGCGACTCACAACTCATACACAATCCGTGGCACAACGTGACAGTTTATGAGATGCACTAAACATACGGTGGTCCCTTAAGTCTAAGCCAATTGCATAAAGTATAATAATTTGCATCTATATATAGTTTTGAAAGAACAACATAAAAAACATGCATGATATTGAGCAAGAAATTAAACAGTAAAGGCAAGGGGTATTGCCTGATGTCCGAGTGAGGTAAGATGATGTCCTGGCGATGAATCAACAGCAGCGCATAAAGAGGAAGGTGTAGGTACAACTTCGGATGCTGAAAATAGTCTATTATCTAATTATAAATAATACTGCACCTATTACATTTATTTAATAAATTCTAAAGTTAGGATATGGCATAGGTTTTTGTATTAGCTCTCCGAAAACTAAACGGATCGCATTTTCGTTTCCGGAATCTTCCGAAATCGCAAAAATACTGAAACCCGTTTATTTTTGGGACACTAGATACTCAAACAATTTTGTAGAAATCTACAGAATGAATTTTGTCTATTAAATTATGTTTTTGGAAAGCTTACCTCGATACGCTTACTGGAGGCAAAATGAAGTTCGGAGCTAGGAGATATCGTCGTTGCAAGTTGCTCTTGCTACTAAAAAGCGGGGCTGAATTCTAATGACGAATTTTAGAGTTTCTATTGGACTAAAAATAATTTCGAATTATGGCTGATAGAAGGGGGATGTATTGGATTTATATTGTTATTTATTTCAAATTTATCTCCTAAATTAGATAGGATTTGATTTAAATAAATTGGAGTTTGCTTTGTTAGGATAGGATATAGATAGAGATGTTTTCCTAGTAGAAGTAGGATTAGTATTAATTTAAAACCCCCTTTAATTAATCTTCCTTTTAATTTAAATTATTTTAAAACCGATTCAATCCCAATCCAATCCAAATCCAACTCAATTAAATCTAGATAATTTTAAATTCAAATTAAATATAGATGATTCCCATATTGAAATCAAACTTATTTAAATTAGATCAATAAAATATAATCAAAGTTTAAATTACCACAATAAGTTCAAAATATCTTTTCTAAAAATAATAAGAATAAATAATTTCGAAAATCCAAAAGGTATTTACATAAAATATAGTTTTCTAAATTAATTTGAACTAGAAATAAAATAATCTTTTATAAAAGTAAAAGATAAAGGTTTTGGCAAATATCGTGAAATGTTCTTCTGATATGAAAATATTTGTTTATACTATGTATTGAAACAACATATTTATTCTATATTTATAAGAAAACCAATAATAAAATATTTGTATATGAATGAACAAATATCTCGTATTTACGTCTTTACGCATTCGTACTCGAGGTACGATACCAAAATAAAAATCAATACCAAAATAAATTAATAAAAAATATAGTAAAAATTTAGGGGGTTTAAAAGTTGCCTCGGGGAGGGGGTCGCGGCCGCAGGGGGGCGACACGGCAGCAAAATGACGACGACAGGGACGACGGGCCGGGGCCGAGGAGGAAGGGAGCAAAGGTCGGCAGGGGGCACTGAGCTCGACGACGCCTACGACGCCGAGGGCGACGTTAGCACCGAGGAAGAGGGAAGAAGGAGGAGGGGCCACCACATGTCGGACAGCCGGCCGGGCTGCGTCGAGGGAGGAGGGTATCCCTGCGGGGGGAGCTGCCAGGGGAAGCGCCACCTGCAGAGACCAGGGTGGCCGGGGAGGAGAAGGGACCCTCGACGGGGAGAAGGACGGGAGAGCCGACGGCCACCGTCCGGGGACTCGAGGAGTGGTCGGGCTCCTACCAGCGGTATCCAAGCCCAAACCCCTTCCATTATATATATATATATATATATATATATATATATATATATATATATATATATATATATATATCAAATATGTGATATATATACACATATTGATATATATTATATATTATAGATATATAT